>JANAVB010033814.1:24538511-24558199 GCA_029216955.1 Iris pallida | reverse complement strand
TTGGGGCTTGACAATTATCATCATCATCATCATCATCATCATTATGTTTCATCTAGCAAGAAATAATTGTTTGAGAAGAACTAGCACCTGTGTTAACATGTTGGTAATTAGAAACAAATTCATTATTAGTTCTATTACCAATATGATACTTGAGTAACATATAACTAATATACGGTAATTGTGAATTAATCTCAAGAATAAATTCCATGCTTATTTACCATCTATCAATAAACAGTAGAACCAAAAATACTTTAAAATAATTGGTAACTAATAGAAAATGCGTAGAAATTAATTGCGTAAATTTTCTAACATAATAGGCGAAGTTAAAAAATTAGGTCACCTCCTTCGTAAGATAACCCATTTACTCTACCTCCATGTGAACATACTATTTAATACCATGATCCATAAGAAGAATAGTAGTTTGGAATGTTGCTAATAGAGAGTCGTGTTCAAGGAACGAGAGCTTGTAAGGGGAGAGACTAGCTTCTGTGAGAGATGGAGCTTCCAAGCTTCAGAGATTGCTTCTGTGAGAGATAGAGAAAGTTTATGTTTGTGTGAGAGAGAGAGAGAGAGTTAAACTTAGCAATAAATAGAAAATAAAAGAGACATTGAAATGTAGCCGTTGGAATATAGATGTTAAAATTAGCCGTTGGAAGGGGTCTTCCTGACTCATCTCCTGAACCCTATAGAGTGCGCCATGGGTGACGGCGCCTTCACTGCCGCGCGTCACTCACGTGTGCCATTGGCGCTGGCGCGTCCCCCCTTCCCGTCCAAGTACTCCGACACGCCATCCCAATGTCGTTTCGTTACTCCAAATATAATTTCACTAAACTTCTTACTTTTTTTTACAATTTGGGTAAATTCTTACCCTATATGAAATTTCTGTTCTGATACAGGTTATATTTGGGAAGGATATAGGAAATCAAAGAGCAATTTCAATTTGGAAAACCTTATAGCAAGGCAGTCCTCCTCCCAATCATTCCTTTGCATTTTTTAGGATTTCATATATTGTTAAATTGGTTAAATTAAATTCTAAATTAATAATATACCTATTCAGTTTCAATTTCTAATCAAATAGTTGTGAGCCTAATAAAATGAAAATATGCATACTAGACACAATTAATGGACACAAGGTTAATTTTTTAACATGAAAAATTTAACTGATTGTGTATAGGATTCATGTAATATTTTGATATATGTTTGGTGTATATATCTATATTATATATCTATATATATATATATATATATATTTATATTATATATATTATATACATATATAAAAAAATATATATTACATATATAAAAAAAAATATACATATATAAAATATATATATATATATATACATATATAAAAAATAATAATATATAGGATTCATGTATATATATGTATGTTTGCCATTAAAATCTTTAGATTGCGATTTCAATTACAAACAGAACAGTGTTACAAATAGGACTTAGATGTAGTCCTATGAGTACACTTTTGTTTATCTGGGTCCCTGTCGATGGAGCGAGTGGTAATGCGTTGACTCCGTTGACGATCTGACGACGGTTCTCGGTTCTCTGAAGGGCTGAGTTGCTCTGGGTGCTGGAGCTTACGGAGAGGAAAAACGTTGAGTGTCTGTATCTGCCTCTCTCACTGTGTGTGTATAAGGTCTCTGTCCGTAGGTGTGTCTCTGTGTGTGTAGAAGAAGGAAATGATCCCTCTATTTATAGCTTGCAGGCTGGCTGCTCATGCGCACATTTGTAAGATGCGCCTGTACGTGGGGACGCCACGTGGTTGATGCCGCGGAAGGCGCATAGATAATGCACCATCATTTATGGGTTGAATTTTTATGCTGCTTTTGTAGGCTGGCACATAGCAGAGGAGAGGATCTTTCTGTTGCTGAGATCTTGGGTGATTAGCACCCCTTCATAGGCTGAATTGAGTCAAAGAACACGTGGCATGTGTCCATAGCTTAAAGATCTCGAATTTGGTGGAGGGTAATCAATAGGATGCGCCTGGGATTGGGCGCATGAGAAGACTTTGGCTCGCAACCTTTAGGAGTTACAAACCAATCTGGGCGCATGGCTTTTGAGGCACATGCGAGGCTTCAGTAGCGACCTGACTTCTGTCTTTAGGGATCAGAGGAAGGTCAGAGGCGCATGGCTCTTGAAGCACATGTAGAGGTTTGGACGCATGGTTGAGTGCATGCGAATGGTTGGGTGGCCACGTGGCTTGTAACCGTCGAAAGAGAGTAATGAAGATGCTGACGTCAGCGGTGCTTCATTTTCTGTAAAAGCTGTTGCTGCTCTGTCATCGAGGCATGGCTGCTGTCGTGTCAGGACTTCAGTATTTAATGTTCTTTGACGGGTTATAGGCTGTTGAGTGGGCACATTGATCTGCGTTCTACTAGGTGCATGGGGACGCGTAGGGCATCCTTATGAGGCGCTTGGTGCTGATGGGCGTCTGTATGACGCACGGTCTGACCGGCGCATCTGTTGTATGGCGTATCTTTATTGGTCCGACTGTTGGGTTCCAATATTTTGATTGTGCATGTTGACTGAGCTGATTTCGAAGGGATAGGTTTATCACATAAACACAAGTTCATTGTACTAACTTCGGAAAGGTTGCCACTTGGCGCATGGGTTTGATTTGCCCTCGCCTATAAATAGCAACAGTTTGAGAGAGTTTTGTTGTCTCTTTCTTGACTTTTCGATGAAGATGTATTCGACTGATCCTCCTCCTTGGCAAGACGTTGTACTATGGATGATGGTTCTCCTTTTTCGAAGAAGCTTTTGACGGTGAACTCCTTCAGAAGACTAAGATTCACCGAGTTGGTTGATGTGCTTAAGCCTCATTATGATAGAATAGCCCCAGGCTGGCAGATGCGCCTGTGCGTTGACGAGAAAGTGATTCACTCTGACCGGAGTGATGCGCTGGGGAGTAATATGTTGGACTGAGACGACGTGGCTAGCTGAGACGACACGGCTAGCTGAGACATCTGAGTGATGAGCCTAGTTGAGAGTAGGCTGTAATAAAGTATTCAATTGGCATCATGTTTCTGAGATGATGTCGGACAGACACAGCATGTTGTAACTGCTGGAACACAGACTGCCTTAGTGGTGGAGCCACTGTCTTGCGGCAGCAACGGTTGATGGCGACCGTAGCACAAGTATGTCCCATGAGGGGCGAGTTGTGCATGATGGTCATCTCTCCCGATCTACGTCTGTGAGTGATCATATTACGTAAATCATGTGAGAAGATGTTGACACTCGTACACTCTTCAGGCGCATGGCAAAGCCAAGCATCAGGGTGAGTGTATAAGTGACACTCGTAACCTAATCAGGCGTATGGCAAAGCCAAGCGTCAGGGTGAGTGTATGAGTGATGCCACCTTTACACCCCATCAGGCGCATGGCAAGGCCAAGCGTCGGGTGGTCAAGTGAATGTTGCGCCCCCTGATCCAGCGCATAAAGCGCGCCCTTGAACCAGCCTCAGACGCACAACCAATGTAGGCGCGGGGGTTCAAGACCACAGAATTTGCCTTGCATGACTTGGTTGTGAACGCAGCAGATGCGCCCAAGTGAGACAAAAATTTTGAGGGTCAGCTCGTTTCTGGCGCAGAAGCACCCGAGTCAACTTTGTACAACTTACCATCAGCAGCGCGCATGATTGTGAGCGCATACTTCTGGTTTGCTGTTGGCATAGCACGTTTGAGGCGCATGGCCCGTGCCGTCTTAGAGTTCTTCGTGCTAGACCGCGAAGGCGTATAGTACTCAGAATCCAACTTTTTCTTGCCTTGACAGCGAGTGAAGAACTTGCAGCCAACCCAGAAGAAGAGAAGAACTACTGCAACTTTTTGTGGCTCGAAGGGCTCCCTAGATAACGGGCTCCCTTTTCTTTTCTTTATTTTGGTTCCCTTTTCAAAGGAGGCAAGAGGGCTCTATATTAGAATGGAATGGGACCTCTCTTCTTCTCCTTTCCGATGTGGGATTAAAAGCAATATCCCTCTTTTTTCATGCTTCTATAAGACCCCCTTCAAAGTTTTTAAAACTTTTAGACAAGTTTTGAAATACTTTGAACAAGAAGCATGGACAGTAGAGCTATTTAGGTGTGACAATCCTATCAGAGGTAGTATGGATGTGATAGGTTTGGGTACTTCTACTGGAGAATTTATGTGGACTTATCATCCTTGGCGCACCTTGGTTTTAGGTACAGATAATAAGTTGAGAGAGAGGGAGAGAACCAACATATTAAGTCAGAGGTAGTATGGACATGGTAAATATAGGATTGATGGTAGAGCTTTCCTACTCAGAGGTGATATAGACGTGGTAGGAATGACTCTGGAGGGAGATACACGAAACTACTCAGAGGTAACATGGACATGGAAGTTCTGCTGGGGATGTAATCCTTTACTTTTATCTAAAAAAATAAAAAATTTTGTGGGGTGTTCATTTTTGCTGTTATGAACTGATGATTTGTGTGGACCTATTATCTTTTGCGTACCTTAGTTTTTAGGTACAGATAATAAGTTTTAGAGAACCGACATGTTTATTCAGAAGTAATGTGGACGTGGCAAATATGGGGTTCAAATGATGAAGGCTTCCTACTCAGAGGTGTTATGGACGTGGTAGGAGTGATTCTGGGGGGGGGGGGTGGTACGCGGAACTACTCAGAGATTATGGACATGGAAATTCTGCGATTGATATAAGGCAACGCAGGGGTTGTTCGTACGGGATGTTTAGAGGTAATGTGGACGTGGTAAACACGATAAGCAGCACAATCCTACGCGGTATAAGATTATGCTTTACATGGTGTAGAGGAGCAACTCAGAGGTAATGTGGACGTGGTTGTTCTTCTACTGGGGATAGAATGCTATGGAACAACTGGGTTCCGAAAGCATAGGATTTTGTGAAGGGAGATGTATGCGAGCTCTGATGATCAGGTCCACTGACTTCCTTGTTGGGTAGAGATGGAAGTACATGTCTGAAAGGTGTCATGAGTAGTACTTCTTTAGGAACTTGCCATTGATGGGCATCATGAACAAGTCCCCATTCGGTCGGGAGAGGAGGTAAGCACCGTTTGAGTATACCGTCTCTATGATAAAAGGTCCCTCCCACTTGGGCTCGAACTTTCCTAGTATCTTGTGAGTCAACACCATCGGTCTCCTGACTGCCAGGAGCAGGTCGCCTACTTGGAAAGTTCTCTGCTTGACCTTTTTGTTGAAAGCCTGTGATATACGGGCTTGATAAAGTTCAATGCGCTGCTGAGCTAGGAGACGCTTTTCGTCAAGTGCTTCCAATTCTCGTAGACGACGACGCTGGTTGTCTTCTTCTGTTAATTGGTTTGTGAGCGCCATATGGAGTAGGGTATCTGAATCTCGAGAGACAGTACCGCTTCGCTCCCATAGACTAAGGAGAACGGGGTATTGCCCGTCGGAGTCCGTACCTTTGTACGGTAGGCCCAGAGACATTCGTCGAGCTTTTCGTCCCAGTCGCGTTTGTTGGATGACACGACCTTTTTGAGTAGCTTGACGATGGTCTTATTAAAGCCTTGGCTAATCCGTTTGCTATCGGATTGTAGGCGGTTGATGCCACATTCTGAATGCGGTTCTTGTCACAGAATCTGCTGGAAACATGCCTGATGAACTGTGGACCGTTATCGTGGATAATCCTTTGAGGTACCCCAAAACGGTAGATGACATGGTACTTGATGAAGCTGATCACCCTAGAGCTCTTCACTTCCGTCAGCAAATGACTTCTGCCCATTTGGAGAAGTAGTCAGTGATGGCTAGGATGAGTGTCCCCTCGATGATGGAGGGGTGATCGGTCCTACAATGTCTATGCCCCAAGCTTCGAAGGGCCAGGAGGCGGCCGTAGGATGTAGTGGTTCCGACATGTGTGGATAAAGTCGACGTAAAGCTGGCAAGCATGGTACTTTTTAGCATAGTCAGCGTCGGCTACCATGGTTGGCCAGTAGTAACCTATGTGTCGTTGTCGATCCTGCAACTTAGGGCCAGGTTGATGAGCCCCGTAAGTCCCGTCATGAGCTTTTCGAAGGGCTTCGGCTGCTTCTTCATTGGATAGACATCGAAGGAGAAGTCCATCGAAGGAACGTTGGTACAGCATTTTAGTAGCTGTATCATAATAAAACCGAAGGAAACGCATTCTGACCGAGACGTCTTCTTTCGGGTCTTCTGGAAGAATTCCATAGACAGCAAAGTCGATGAATGGAACCTCCAATCTCGGATATTAACACCGGCTTGTCGTCATGGCATGGGCTATTTGTGAGCATAGGTTATTTTTGGGACAGACCAAGTCTCGATCCACTACTGTGACGTAGTGAGTCCCGAGGGGTGCTACTAATGAAGCTGCGAGGCCAGCCAGAGCGTCAGCCTCCAGGTTTTGTAGCCGAGGTACGTGTTATATGAAGAACTTAGTGAAGGTTGAAATAATATTCAATGTAGCTTCATGGTAAGGAACGAGATCTTCATGACGAACTTCGTACTACCCTCGGATTTGATTAACGACGAGTTTTGAGTCGCCGTAAGCTTCCAAATGATCTACCCCCAGCTGTTGTGCCAGCTGGAGTCCCATGATGAGAGCATTGTACTCAGCAACATTATTGGAGCACGTCTTCAAAAGGGTATAGGCACGTTGGATGACCAGCTGATTGGGGAGACTAAGACTACCCACACTCCTGCAATAATTTGACCTTTGGGGCCTGTTCTTGAAGCGCCATCGAAAAACACCCGCCAGACGGAGTTTTCTTCGGTGACGTTTGATTCTTGGACCTCATCCGGGATGTCTTCATAGAGTCTGGAGGACTCTGGGATGGGGTGTGCAGCTAGAAAGTCGGCCAGAGCTTGGCCCTTTACGGCTTTTTGTGGGACGAAGACCATATTATATGGTGTCAGCAGAATTGCCCATGTAGCTAGTCGAGAATTCAAGGATCCTGGCTTCGTCATGAGAACCCTGAGTGGATTGACTCGGGAGATGACATGAATTGTCTGGCCCGAAATATAATGGCGAGTCTTCTGGATGGCGAATACCAAAGCCAAACACTCCTTTTCGACGGGGTTGTACCGGTGTTTGGCCCCGATCATTGTCCTTCTAAGGTAGTAGATAGCTTGCTCGTAGCCCGCATTATTGTTTTGAGCCAACAAAGCGTCGAGGGAATGATCCATGGCACGGACGTAGAGGAGAAATGGTTTGCTTGCGACGGGTGCCACCAGGACCGGCGGGCTCGTCAAGTAAGCTTTGATATCGTCGAAAGCTTTCTGGCATTCTTCTGTCCAGACGTAGAACTCTCTTCTTCATGAACTGGGTGAAGGGTTGGCATTTTTCGAAAGGTTCGCTATAAACCTTCGGATGTATGCCAGATGCCCCTGCAGGCCTCGAAGTTCTCAGAGGTTCTTCAGAGGGTCCATGTCAAGGATGGCTTTGGTTTTCTCGGGATTGACATAAATGTCTTTCGCCGTGATAATGAAGCCCAAGAATTTTCTGCTAGAAACCCCAAGGAAGGATTTAGCGGGGTTCATCTTGAGTTGATGCGCTCGCATGAGATTGAAGACTGTCTTTAGATCTTGTAGGTGATCACCTTTGAGAAGGCTCTTGACTGCGATGTCATCAACATAGCATTCAACTGTCTTGCAAAGATGTTAACGGAAGATGGTACCCATAGCTCGTTGGTATGTAGCACCAGCGTTCTTCAGGCCGAAGGGCATCACTGTGTAGCAGAAAATACCCTTCGGAGTCCTGAATGACGTGTGTTTTGCGTCATCGAAAAACATCTTGATCTGGTTGTAGCCCGAATACCCGTCCATGAAAGACATGCGTTCGAAGCCACATATTTTGTCGATCATCACATCAGTGATTGGAAGCAGGAATTCATCCTTCGGGCAAGCAGTATTGAGATCCCTGAAGTCGATACAGACTCGTATCTTCCTATTCTTTTTGGTGACAGGGTTGACATTGGCCACCCAGTCCGGATGTTGCTCTTCACAGATGAATTCGCTGCTCAGGAGTTTGTCCACCTCCTGATAGATAGCGTTCATGATGTTAGGACGAAAATGTCGTTGTTGTTGCTTTACAGGCTTAACATCAGGCAAGATGTTGAGTCTATGCATTCAATCTGGGGATCAAGTCCCGGCATATCTTCGTAGCTCCAGGCGAAGACGTCATATATTCTTTGGCCAGTTGGACCAAAGGCTTCCGTTCTTCTCTTTTAGACTTTTGCTGATAAGATGGGTTTGGAAGGAGATCCGTCCCCAAGGTCAACTTGTTCGACCTCGTCTTCGGTAGGGGGTTCGCGTAATTCAAAGCGAGACTCCCACTATGCTCCTAGGCATTGAGCCCAGGTTCTTCCTCAAAGAGTTTCGGCATTTGGTCATCGCCTTCATCCTCTTGAGATTGTGCAGATGTCATGTTGATGATAGCACCTTCCTGAAGACTGTGCCGATACTGGTATCAGAATCCCAAGTTGATGCTTCGGATGAGTGAGAGTGTTCCTTCTTCTGCTCCGAACTCTCTGGAGTTGCTGGCGGCGTGACATAGCCTACCCCCCGTCGAGTACGATGATAGTAGTCCTGCGGCTTTCTTTAGGTGCTGGGAGCCGGAGGGTAAGACGCCGGCCTTTGCCGTAGTTCAGGCCTTTGTTGCTCTTCAGATCGTAACCCATCTTTTGGATGAGGTACTTTGCCTTGTCCGTGTACCGATAGACTTGTATTCTGCCGGTATCTGGTTCTGGCTCGAATGGCAGGAGGTCTTGATGACGCTCGACTTTGCCGAAGATGATGTGTTCTTCATCCCGATTCCGCGGTGGACTATAAAACCGACTCCTTGGGACGGGACTACTCGATTTACATGATTTACGGTCGTTATTTGTGTTTGTAACGACCGTCGAGCATTATCTAGTGTATACATGACATTCCAATGTGGAAGACTAGAATAATTGAAAGACACTCTATTATTGATAAAACACGAGATTTTGTCCCGCGGGATTACATTATCAAGGGAAGGTGCATCTATATCTGCAGAGATATACTCTCCTAACTCTTCATCTGTGAGCACCGGGGCCGGTTCGGAAGAGTTCATCGCCGATTTGATCTTGGGATCTGAGAGGGCTGTATGGGCCTTCTCTTGTAGCTTGGATGATTGCGGAGGCTTGCCTTTGAGACGCATCTTCAGGGTGCCTCGACTGCGCCTTCGATGACAGGTGCCTTCCCTATAGTTTTGCCATAAGGGGAGCCGACGTCTATGGAGGTCTTCTCTTGAGCCGTATCTTTAAGGGAGCTTCAGTAGGTGCTCTACCCAGAGAAGCCGGTGCTCTTCCAGGTAGCTTGACAGTCATGGGTGGCAGCATCTGAGGCGGTTTCCCTTTGAGTCGAATCTTCAAATGAGCATCGGGAATCATCTCTGGCTCTATGTCCGACTCAGCTGCTGTTTTTGCTTCATCATCAGCGTCGTTGGCTTCCCTTTCGTCGAGTGACTTGTATAGGGTAGCATCGGCGAAGTAGGCTTCGACCCCTTTGAAAGGGTCAATGTCCGCAAACTCTGTCCGGATGATGTCGTTGGTGGACACGTACTTCATACATTGGTGGAGTGTAGATGGCACCACCATGTACTCATGCAGCCACGGGCGACCCAGAGGAGGTTGTAGTTGACGTCGGTATCCACGACATAGCAAGTCACCTCGGTTCGGAGGTTACCGATATGACACTTCAGCCATATTTTGTCCAGTTCACTTTTGCTAGCATAAAACGTTGATTATCGTGTTGGGGGACCAGTCGGTACATCGGAATCCCCAGTGTTGACAGCAGAGTCCTAGGGATGATGCTGAGTGAAGACCCTGGATCAATCTGAATTCGCTTCCTTGACGGAACCAACATACCATGTGTAATACAGTGGCCTATTGTGCCAGTTGTGCATGAGCAGCATGTCTTGTTGGGTGAAGGTTATGTTGGGGATGACTTCATCCGTACAATGACAGTGCGCACATGTGGTCGGGGATCCTCGGGCTACTGGACCTGACTGATAAGGACTTAGCATCCTTCAAGGCTTCACAGAGAGCTTCGCGGGTGTCTTTAGAAAGGCGAAGTAGCTCGTACGAGATAGTCGGGCGGGAGTACCGGCAAGTTGTGCCAGTATGTCAAAGTTGTGGGGCTTGGCCAGCCCTGAAGCATTTTCCTTTAAAGGCTTGTCGAAACGGGCCTCTACATGCTTCTGTTTATTGGCTGTTGGAGGTTTGGATGGACCTCCTTCTTCGGTAGCAGGGGCAGTGCAGGGAGGCACCACCTCAACGGCAGCTTCGTCGGGTTGGACGTTCAGCTGTGAACGGTTTGTACAGAAGAGCCTCTTCTGCGGAGGAAGAGACCATGCGACAAGACTTGATCTTCTTGTCCTTAGCTTTGGAGGTAGAGCGTACCCCCGGTTGAGTAACCTCGGAGGCGAGATCGGAATGAACCTATAAGATCTCTCCCCGAGATGTGGTGAGTGGGATGAGTCCACTCACGTTGTCACGAGTAGGTGGTAGGTTGACCACCTCCATTGTCGCCTTTGGGATGGGGACGATGCCATCTTGTGTTGTGGTTGGCGACAAGGTGCCGAATTGGAGCGACACCAGGTTGGCCGAAACTGTCTTCTCCTTATAGTCGACGGAGATGATGTTCGCATTGATCATGCGCTGGATGTAGTTCTTGAGGACGAGCAGTCCTGAGTTGGATGTCCGATAAACCGATGGTAGTGACAGTACCTCGGATTGTCCACTGTCCCAACTTCGTAGACGCTTCGGGTCCGGCAATTTGATCTTGTCACCTTGCTTCAGCATCTCGAAGAGTTGCAAAGTGTCTTCGTCGTTGAAAGAATAGACCTCCTTTAGCCTCGGCAAGCGGAGCTTCTGAGCAGGTGCTTATGCACCTTAGGAGGCTTTGACAGTCAGCGCCTGTTTCCCTTCGTCTCACGTCCAGGATTGTTGGCAGCAGGTCGTTTTCTCTTGTCTTCAAAAGTAGGGAAACTGACTCCCAGAAGGCGAGCATTGGATGCCTTCTTTTCTGCTGCTTCAGCCTCAATAATCAATGAGCTCCAATCGGGGAGAGTAGAGTTAAGCCAGAGCTTGATCGCAGGAAGCATGTTCATACTGTATGATGAGAGGATGCATGTTTGGCATGCCCGGGGCAGTCTGAAACAGGCTTGTCGAAACGTTCGATGAATGCTCGAACCGTCTCCTTCTCTTTCTGACGCACCTCTATAAGGGACGCCATTGTCATGTCTTTCCCTCCGTCGTAGAAACGATCGAGGAAGAGACGTGTCAAGTCGTTGAAGGAAGATATAGTTGTCAGGAGACTGCAGTACCAGTCGTAAGCCACTCCTTTCAGTGCCCCGACAAACAGGCTGGTGAGTAGTACATTTTCCTTTGGGAGATGTCCCGTTTGAGATTGGAAGTACGTCAGATAAGCGTGGAGAGTCCATCCTGTCGTATGGCGTCAATGTTTGCGTTTATACTTGGGAGGATAAACCACCTTGTTCCATTCGAGGGGGTATGGTTGTGGGATCTCCATCTTCTGGCGCTCCTCCTGTCTGTTCTTGGACTCAAAGCGCTCACGCAAGTCCCTGATCATCTCCACCACGTCTTCTGTGGAGCTGGGAGTCAGATGCTGGTACAGCCTGGAGTTAAGTATTTGATGGCTCCGATGTCTGAGGTACCTCGCGGCGATCTGTATCCAAGGATACCCGTTGAGGGGTACACTTGATTCTTCATTGGCCCCTGGGTCAGGACTGGTAGAAGGTGTTCTGGCCAAAACTGACCGTATCTGAACACTGCTTGAGTCAGTATCTGTATGGAGGCAGAGAGGGTTTTGAGTCCTCCCTCCAAGGTATCCATGCACTGAACAAGATCTGCTGGTGGCGCATCTGACTCCGCATCACCACCTTCCATCATGTACACCGTCATGACGTGACTGGAAGTGGATGGATCGGTTGAGGCTTCGCTTTCAGCCTCGCTCTCTTGTAGAAGGGACTTCCCCGGAGCCTCGTCTTGGCTACCCCCAGTTATGTTCTGGAGGATGTCTTCATCTTCGGGATGAAGATCTATAGGGGCTTGACTACCCCAGCCATCTTCGGAAGGCTGAATTCGTAAGGGTTTGACCACCCCCAGCTATGTCCTGGAGGATATCAAGGGCTTGACTACCCCCAGCTTCCTCTGAGATCTTTTTCTCCCCGAGTGCCCTCAAACACTCCTGAGGATGGAACAGTCGATTTGGTTTTCCTCTGCTGGCTCTTGGATGAGGACAAAGTCGAGGAGCTACCAGTCGCCTTCCGAATTGATGGGCGTTGAAGACTATGTTGCAAGAAGAAACCTGTAGTTCTGGTTCCTCTTCAGTTGGCACCTTCATCTCGAGGCAATGTTGGAGAGGTATTGATTTGCAGCCGCTGGAATACAGACTGCCTTGGTGGACTGCTGTCTTGCAACAACAATTGATGGTGACTACAGTACACGTGTGCCCTGTGAGGGACGTATTGTGCTTGTCAGTTGACTCTCCTGATCGACATTTGTGAGTGATCACGTTACGCAGATCGTTGGAGGAGAGTGCCACCTTCACACCCCCATCAGGCGCATGGCAAGGCCAAGCGCCGGGGTGGTCAAGTGAATGCTGCACCCCCTGATCCGACGCAAAAGATGCACCCAGATCAATAATGGGGGAACAACATTTAAAGTGACTTGAACCAGCCTCAGACGTACAACCAATGTAGGCACGGGGGTTCAAGACCACTGAGTTTGTCTTGTACGACTTGGTTGCGAACGCAGCAGATGTGCCCAAGTATGACAAGGACTTTGAAGATCGTCTCGTTTGTGGCACAGAAGCACCCGAGTCAACCCTCTACATTTACCATTGGCAGCACGCATGATTGTGAGCGCATGCTCTGGCTCGCTGCTGGTATAGCACGTTCGAGGCGCATGGCCAGTGCCGCCTTAGACTTCTTTGTACCAGCCTGCTGCATAGTACTCAGAGTCCAAATTCTCCTCGCCATGACAACGAGTGAGTCTGTCAAAGACAGAGGCCTTCTGTGGCATCAGAGGTAATACGCAGGGCATTAGCTGCGCCCATGCTCCGTCGACGCATCTTCCTCGTCTGAGAGAAAGAAGGTTGGGAATATGGTCGGCCCCACGTTTCTCGAAGATGCGATGCACCGGTGGGTATCTTGGCTGCTGAGAACGTCAGCAGGAAGGGTAGGCTGCATCGGCGTATCCCCTTCGGTGGTGGTGCCAGAAGCGTCGACCTTGCACACCCAGGCTTGGCGAGTCTTCTTCGGCTTCGGCAGTCACTTTGAAGGACTTGCACTACCTTCAGAGATGAACTCCTCATACGCCTGTTGATTGAGGCGTACGACCAGCATCTTGTAGGAGGAGCCGACCTTCACGTCATCAGATTGTGACACAGCTTTTCGCGGAGGAGAAAGGTCCCCAGCAGAGTCGCCAACTTGTTTGCCATTAAAATCTTTATATTACGATTTTAATTACAAACAGAACAGTGTTACAATATAGGACTTAGATGTAGTCCTATGAGTACACTTTTGTTTATCTGGGTCCCTGTGTCGATGGAGCGAGTGGTAATGCGTTGACTCCGTTGACGATCTGACGACGGTTCTAGGTTCTCTGAAGGCTGAGTTGCTCTGGGTGCTGGAGCTTGTGGAGAGAAGAAGACGTTGAGTGTCTATATCTGCCTCTGTCACTGTGTGTATATGTAGGTATCTATCCGTAGGTGTGTGTCTCTGTGTATGTATAAGAAGAAATGATCCCTCTATTTATAGCTTGCAGGCTGGCTGCTCATGCGGCATTTGTAGGATGCGCCTGTACGTGGGGACGCCACGTGATTGATGCTGTAGAAAGCACATGGATGATGCACGATCATTTGTGGGTAGAATCCTTCATGCTACTTTTGTGGCTGGCACGTAGCAGAGGAGAGATCTTTCTGTTGCTGAGATCTTGGGTGATTAGCACCCCTTCATAGGCTGAATTGAGTCAAAGAACACGTGGCGCATGTCCATAGCTCAAAGATCTCGATTTGGTGGAGGGTAATCTGATAGGATATGCCTGGATTGGCCGCATTAGAAGACTTTGGCCCAACCTTCAGGAGTTACGAACCAATCTGGGCATGGCTTTTGAGGCACATGCGAGGCTTCAGTAGCGACCTGACTTCTCTTTAGGGATCAGAGGAAGATCAGAGGCGCATGGATCTTGAAGCGTATGTAGAGGTTTGACGCATGGCTGCAGAGGCGCATGCGAATGGTTGGGCATCCACGTGGCTTGTAACCGTCGGAAGAGAGTAATGATGATGCTGACGTCAGCGGTGCTTCATTTTCTGTAAAAGCTGTTGCTTCTCTGTCATCGAGGCATGGCTGCTGTCATGTCAGGACTTCAGTATTTAATGTTCTTTGACGGGTGATGGGCTGTTGAGTGGGTATTGATCTGTTCCACTAGGCGCATGGGGACGCGTGGGGTATCCTTATAAGGCGCTTGGTGCTGATGGGCGCGTCTGTATGACGCACGGTCTGACCGGCACGTCTGTTGCATAGCGTATCTTTATTGGTTCGACTGTTGGGTTCCCAATGTTTTGATTGTGCATGTTGACTGAGCTGATTTCGAAGGGATAGGTTCATCACATAAATACAAGTTTTGCACTAACTTGGGAAGGTTGCCACTTGGCGCATGGGTTTGATTTACCCTGGCCTATAAATAGCAACAGTTTGAGAGAGTTTTGTTTCCCTTGACTTCTCGACGAAGATGGATTCGACTGATCCTCCTCCTTGGAAGACGTTGTACTATGGGTGATGGTTCTCCTTGTTCGAAGAAGCTTTTGACGGTGAACTCCTTCAGAAGACTGAGATTCGTCGAGTTGGTTGATGTGCCTAAGGCTCATTATGATGGAAGAGCCCCAGGCTGGCAGATGCGCCTGTGCGTTGACGAGAAAGTGATTCACTCTGATCGGAGTGATGCGCTGGGAGAGTAATATGTCGGGCTGAGATAACGCGGCTAGCTGAGACGACACGGCTAGCTGAGACATCTGAGTGATGAGCCTAGTTGAGAGTAGGCTGTTACAAAGTCTTCAAGTGGTCATGTTTCTGAGACGATGTTAGACAGGCACAGCATGTTGCAACTGCTGGAACACAGACTGTCTTGGTGGTGGAGCCATTGTCTTGCGGCAGCAGCAGTTGATGGCGACCGTAGCACAAGTATATCCCGTGAGGGACGAGTTGTACATGATGGTCGTCTCTTCGATCTACGTCTGTGAGTGATCACATTACGTAAATCATGTGAGAAGATGTTGACACTCGTACCCTCTTCAGGCGCATGAAAGCCAAACGTCAGGGTGAGTGTATAAGTGACACTCGTACCCTAATCAGGCGCATGGCAAAGCCAAGCGTCAGGGTGAGTGTATGAGTGATGCGCCACCTTTACACCCCCATCAGGCGCATGGCATGGCCAAGTGTAAAATCCCTAAATTTCTAATTTTTTATTATTATAAATTTGGTACTGATTTAAAATTTTTGTATTGTACGTCGCGTAGTCGTATTGTACGTCGCGCACGAAAATTTTATTTTTTTGAAATTGCTCGACGAGTGCGAATATGTGCGAGCGTACACATTCTTAGAATATTTTTTATTATTTTATAGTTTCAAAATATATATGTAATAATTATTTTAGCTATCGTACCAAAATTTCAAGCTCATTATTTTATTTCTTTTATTATACAAAGCCCTTCGTTATAACAATTATTTCTTGTGCATACGTATATATTTTCTAAATATTTTACTAGTTTATTTTTATTAAAAATGTAATTTTTGAGATTTATTAATATTTTTATTATTCAAAAATATATTAAAAACATTTATTATTTTCAAAATTATTATTATTGGTATTTTAAAAAATATATTTGGAAGTTATTGTGGCCATTTAAATTTTGATTTGATTTTATGGATCTATTTAAATAATTAAATTTATACCTATGTTTGAAAGTTGATTTATCTATTTAATTTTAAAATAAAAGATGGAATTTAAATTTGATTTGAATTGGATTTGGATTTGGATTTGATTGATTTTAAATTAGTAACAAATTATCTACTTTGGGTTTTAAATAAATCCTAATCCTATCCAAATGGGAATTTCCACATCCTATAAATAGGCAGGTACTCCTCCATTATTTTTCCACAAGCCATAATTATTCCACAAATATTTCTACCACAAACGTGCCGTGCACCGTGTCCGTGTCCCCCTTCCCATCCACTATATTTTATTTCTAATACAAATACAAAAATTCTTTCCGTGTCCGACACCCCGGACCTTAACTTCGTCCCCGTGTCATGTAGGACACAAATCCAATATACCCCTGTCGTGTCCGACACCCCGGACACGACGACCACAACCAACTAAACCCTAATCCTAAACTTAACCAAGGCTCAGCCAAGTCCACAACCCTATACGACTCCACGACCACCACCTCCACCAATCCCCGTCGACTCCACGACCACCACCTCCAGACTCCCGGCCAGAACCCAGCCATACACCACCATCATCTCCTATCCATAACAAACCCCACACCTGAGCGACACAACCACCACCACCGCCGATTCGACCACCACCGTCACAATTAGAAACCCAAAACCATCAAAACTCCCTCACCTGAGCCCACTCGTGTGTCGAGCCACACGCGAGCTGCGACGTGCTCCCCGACTCCGCTGGACCACACCCAGCGCGCCGCCATAGCCTCGACAACCGCTCCGGCGATGTTTCCCTCTTCCGGTGACCGCTACCCCCGCCGCCGAGTGCTCACGACCGCCATCCGACCACCGCCACGTCTGTGCACCACCACAGCGGATAACCCCCGCTCCTCTTCCGACCTCCGATCACCCCTCTCTGCCGCCTTCGCCTCCGCGAGCGCCTCCGGCCGCCCCATCCCGACGAGAGCCGGCGGACCGCCTGTGCCTTCCCCTGTGAGCATGCCGTCCACTCGACGCGTGTGCCCATCGAAACCCTCATCCTCACCTCACGCTGGCGCCGCCCGTACGCAGCTCCGCTGCTCCCCCCGGCAACCACTGCGTGCGCGCCCCCTTTCTCCATTTTCCCTCACACCTTCTCATCTCTGCTTCCGACTGCGACCACCCCTCCGCCGTAGCCTCAAGCAGCCGCCGGCGTCCTTCTCCGCTCGCCGAGCTCACCCGCCTAACGCCCATCGACGACCCTCTCCCACTCTCCTCAGTTTCTCTCGCTCCTCTCTCTCTGTGTAAAGTTTCTCCTTTTGTGGGTTTCATTCCCTTGTTGTTTTAATTTTTATTATTTTATTATTTGTTTACTTGATTGTTACGGTTAATAACAGTAAGTATGTATGTTTTTTATTTTTTTATTTTACTCTTATATACAGTAAGTGGGTATATATGCATTGTATATTACTATTTGTAGAGTATTATAGTATTACTAATTTTATTCTTCTTTATAAAACTATATATAAATATATACATTAAATATTAATATTTATTATCTGGATAGATTAGAATATTTAAATTATAATTATTTATTTTATTACAGTTTGTCATAGAATTATAGTTAACAAAATAAGCTGATTTTGGGTTTCTAAGTATTTGTCTAAAGATTATTTCGATTAGTTTTGAATATATATATATAATTAAATATCTCTGAAAATATTTGTTGTATTATTTAGGGTAGTTTAGGTATGACTTTTTTGACCTTAAAAAAATTATTATCCTAATACCTTCCAAAATTAGGGTTTTAACCCCGTAATGATTTTTGTGTTTTAAATATTTATTAAAATTATTATGATCAGTAAAATCACAGTTTTAAACTCATATAATAACTTCAGAAGGATATTAAATATTTTGACTATGTAAAGTTTTCATTTATATATATAGATAATATATTTTATAATTGTTATAATATTTATCCCCAAATTTCTCTTTGATAATTGATTTTTGATCATGACTATTCAATTATTCCCTATTTCCTTCGATCGGATTCTGTACTACTTCATGTCGACCCTAACTAATTTGACCGTCCTGGACCCAATGGAACCGTCCGGTCGTTATCTGAGGTCAGCTTTCATAGTTGTTACACCAAAGTCGCAGTTTGTGCCACCTTGATCATCGCAGCACACCAGGCATCCTACCAGGCAAGACACCTTGCCATTTGTGTTTATTTATTTTAGCTCATATTTCATGCATTATTTATTTTTTACAAAATAAACTGTGATACATGGCATAACCTGTTAGAACTTACTGTTTATTTATATTTTGCTATGTATTATTTTTCTTACACATTAAACCTAGATTTAAGGGACCATCTTTGTGTGTTGCATTCATTGGCCTTGACACGTTGTACCACAAGTTGTGTGTCACATGTAGAACACGGACATGCGTGACTGGCTGGCCACCGGTACGTATAAGCCGTACGATAGGAATAATCGCTAATAGAGAGGTTGCATGCTTAGTTTGACTTAGCGGTTATAGAGGTTTTGTTTTGTGGATACAACATATTAGACATTGGGAGGGAAGAACAGTTCCTTGATGTATGGGCCATATTTACATACTGCTATTGCACCTGAAGCTCCGTTGGAGACGCAGGTTCACCCTATTGTACTGGTTCCCTCTGACATTCATGGAACGTTATGGACGTTTCCTTACTGGTTCCCTCTGACGTTCGCCGAACGTTATGCACGGATTGCACTGATTCCCGATGAGAGGGACGATGCCACTGCTATACAGCCGAGTGCCCATATATGGGGATTGTTCTTTATCGCATATTCACTATAGTACGGTTAGGTACCTATTGTAGGCATCCCTTATTTATTGAGCAATGTTTATTCAGTTTATATGGCATGATATTATGTGTCTTGTTACGTCCCTCTGAGGACCTGGTTATCTCTAGGTGTGTGCTATTGTCTTTCGCAGGTGTTCTAGCTCTAACCGTGATCATTGCTATTTCTTCGAGGATGATTGCACTTGGATCGTCTTCGCTTCGCTTGCCAAGTTCATTCTTTTGTACATCATGTATTTTTCCTTTACTTGTTGGTAGTGGATTTGTCTCCGTCCAACATATTGTATCAAGACAATTCATTATCTTTATATGATATCTTTTATTCCTTTATTTTGTGTGGATGAGATTAGTTATGGTTCTACTGCATTTTGCAGCTTATGTATTCATACAGATTTTCATATATTGGAGTGTACTTCGTATGAATACAGCTGGCATGGATACGTACCTAGTCCACGTATTTTAGGACTGGGGCATTACATTTTTTGTGGTGGCCCATGCAGGTCAAGATAAATTGTTGGTTACTTTACCGTACCAAGCAAGCCTGCGAATAGGATTAGAAGTCTAGGATCTCATCCACATACTTGACCTCTTTCCTCGATTCCATATTCGAACTACCGTTCGACTCATCAATTGTCTTGCTTGATTTCTTCTATCCTTATTCTTATCTTCCCTTCGTGCTTGCTAGAGATTGACCCTACTAGTTAGTGTCCCAAACACCATTAGTTTAATTCTTTTAAGTTGGGTAGAATGCCTTGTGACCTAGCAATCCTTTTATTCTTGTGACCTATATTCACAAGTTTACTTAGATTCTAGAATTTATAGGACCTAACCCATCTAGTCAACCAAGGACTTGGACGAGAAGACTATAGGATGACTGTATGAAGACC
>JANAVB010033814.1:24186011-24533511 GCA_029216955.1 Iris pallida | reverse complement strand
CTTATGTATTCATACGAGATTTCCATATATTGGAGTGTACTTCATATGAATACAGCTGGCATGGATACGTACCTAGTCCTACGTATTTTGGACTGGGGTTACACCAAGCGTCGGGGTGGTCAAGTGAATGTTGCGCCCCCTGATCAGCACATAAGGCGCGTCCTTGAACCAGCCTAAGACGCACAACCAATGTAGGTGCGGGGGTTCAAGACCACAGAATTTGCCTTGTACGACTTGGTTGCGAACGTAGCAGATGCGCCCAAGTGAGACAAGGATTTTGAGGGTCGGCTCATTTCTGGCGCAGAAGCACCCGAGTCAACTTTGTACAGCTTACCATCAGCAGCGCGCATGATTGTGAGCGCATGCTTCTGGTTTACCGTTGGTATAGCACGTTTGAGGCATGGCCCGTGCCGCCTTGGAGTTCTTCGTGCTAGCCCGCGAAGGCGCATAGTACTCAGAATCTAACTTTTTCTGCCTTGACAGCGAGTAAAGAACTTGCAGCCAACCTAGAAGAAGAGAAGAACTACTGCAACTTTTTGTGGCTCGAATGGGCTCCCTGGATAACGGGCTCCCTTTTCTTTTCTTTAGTTTGGTCCCCTTTTCAAAGAAGGCAAGAGGGCTCTATATATAGAGTGGAATGAGACCTCTCTTCTTCTCCTTTCCGATGTGGGATTAAAAGCAATATCCCTCTTTTTTCATACTTCTATAAGGCCCCCTTCAAAGTTTTTAAAACTTTTGGACAAGTTTTGAAATACTTTGAACAAGAAGCATGGACAGTAGAGCTGTTTAGGTGTGACAATCCTATCAGAGGTAGTATGGACGTGATAGGTTTGGGTACTTCTACTGGAGAATTTATGTGGACTTATCATCCTTGGCGCACCTTGGTTTTAGGTACAGATAATAAGTTGAGAGAGAGAGAGAGAGAGAACGAACATATTTACACAGAGGTAGTATGGATATGGTAAATAAGGGATTGATGGTAGAGCTTTCCTACTCAGAGGTGATATGGACGTGGTAGGAATGACTCTGGAGGGAGATACGCGAACTACTCAGAGGTAACATGGACATGGAAGTTCTGCTGGGGATGTAATCATTTACTTTTATATAAAAAAATAAAGAATTTTGTGGGGTGTTCATTTTTGCTATCATGAACTGATGATTTGTGTGGACCTATTATCTTTTGCGCACCTTGATTTTTAGGTACAGATAATAATTTTGAGAGAACCGACATGTTTGCTCAGAGGTAATATGGACGTGGCAAATATGGGGTTCAAATGATCAAGGCTTCCTACTCAGAGGTGTTATTGACGTGGTAGGAGTGATTCTGGGGGAGGGGGGTACGCGGAACTACTCAGAGGTAATATGACATGGAAGTTCTGCGATTGATGTAAGGCAACGCAGGGGTTGTTCGTACGGGATGTTTACTCAGAGGTAATGGACGTGGTAAACATGATAAGCAGCGCAATCCTACGCGGTGTAAGATTATGCTTTGTATGGTGTAGAGGAGCAACTCAGAGGTAATATGGACGTGGTTGTTCTTCTACTGGGGATAGAATGCTATGGAACAACTGGGTTCCCAAAGCATAGGATTTTGTGTAAGAGATGTATGTGAGCTCTGATGATCAGGTCCACTGACTCCCTTGTTGGGTAGAGATGAAAGTACATGTCTGAAAGGTGTCATAAGTAGTACTTCTTTAGAAACTTTCCGTTGATGGGCATCATGAACAAGTCCCCATTCGGTCGGGCGAGGCGGTAAGCACCGTTTGAGTAGTCTCTATGATGAAAGGTCCCTCCCACTTGGGCTCAACTTTCCTGGTGTCTTGTGAGTCAAACCATCGGCCTCCTGACTGTCAGGACTAGGTCGCCTACTTGGAAAGTTCTCTGCTTGACCTTTGTTACAAGCCTGTGATATACGGGCTTGATAAAGTTCAATGCGCTGCTGAGCTAGGATACGCTTTTCGTCAAGTGTTTCTAATTCTCGCAGACGACGATGCTGGTTGTCTTCTTCTTAATTGGTTTGTGAGCGCCACACGGAGTGAGGGTATCTGAATCTCGAGAGACAGTATCGCTTCGCCATAGACTAAGGAGAACGGGGTGTTGCCCGTCGAAGTCCGTACTGTTGTACGGTAGCCCAGAGACATTCGCCGAGCTTTTCGTCCCAGTTGTATTTGTTGGATGACACGACCTTTTTGAGTAGCTTGACGATGGTCTTGTTAAAAGCCTCATCTAATCCGTTTGCTGTCGGATTGTAGGCGTTGATGCCACGTTTTGAATGCGATTCTTGTCACAGAATCTGCTGAAAACATGGCTGATGAACTGTGGACCGTTATATGGATAATCCTTCGAGGTACCCCAAAAGGTAGAACATGGTGCTTGATGAAGCTGATCACCCTAGAGCTCTTCACTTCTGTGAGCGGAACGGCTTCCGCCCATTTGGAGAAGTAGTCAGTGATGGCTAGGATGAACGGTGTCCCCTCGATGATGGAGGGGTGATCGGTCCTACAATGTCCATGCCCCAAGCTTCGAAGGGCCAGAAGGCGGCCGTAGGATGTAGTGGTTCCGACGGTGTATGGATAAAGTCGGCGTGAAGCTGGCAAGCTTGGCACTTTTTAGCATAGTCGACAGCGTCGGCTGCCATGGTTGGCCAGTAGTAACCCATGCGTCGCAGTCGATCCTGCAACTTAGGGCCAGGTTGATGAGCCCCGCAAGTCCCGTCATGAGCTTCCCGAAGGGCTTCGGCTTCCTCGTTGGATAGACATCGAAGGAGAAGTCCATCGAAGGAACGTCGGTACATCATTTTAGTAGCTGTATCATAATAAAATCGAAGGGAACGCCTTCTGACCGAGACGGCTTCTTTCGGGTCTTCTGGGAGAATTCCATAGACAGCAAAGTCGATGAATGGGAACCTCCAGTCTCGGACATTAACATCGGCGCTTATCGTCATGGCTTGGGCCATTTGTGAGCATAGGTTTTTTGGGACAGACCAAGTCTCGACCCACTACCGTAACGTAGTTGAGTCCCGAGGGGTGCTGCTAATGAAGCTGCGAGGCCAGCCAGAGCGTCAGCCTCCAGGTTTTGTAGCCGAGGTACGTGTTCTATGAAGAACTTAGTGAAGGTTGAAATAATATTTAATGCAGCTTCATGGTAAGGAACCAGATCTTCATGACGAACTTCGTACTGCCCTCGGATTTGATTAACGACGAGTTTTGAGTCACCGTAAGCTTCCAGATGATCCACCCCCAGCTGGAGTCCCAAGATGAGAGCGCTGTACTCAGCAACATTATTGGAGCACGGCTTCAAAAGGGAGTAGGCACGCTGGATGACCAGCTGATCGGGGGAGACTTAGACTACCCCCACTCCTGCAATGATTTGATCTTTGGGGCCTGTTCTAGAAGCGCCATCAAAAAATACTCGCCAGACGGAGTTTTCTTCGGTGACGTTTGATTCTTGGACCTCATCCGGGATATCTTCATAGAGTCTGGAGGACTCTGGGATGGAATGTGCAGCTAGAGGTCGGCCAGAGCTTGGCCCTTGACGGTTTTTTGTGGGACGAAGACCATATATATGGTGTGTCAGAATTGCCCATGTAGCTAGTCGGGAATTCAAGGATCCCGGCTTTGTCATGAGAACCCTGAGTGGATTGACTCGAGAGATGACATGAATTGTCTGGCCCAAACATAATGGCGAGTCTTCTGGATGGCGAATACCAAAGCTAAACACTCCTTTTGATGGGGTTGTACCGGTGTTCGGCCCCGATCATTGTCCTACTAAGGTAGTTGATAGCTTGCTCGTAGCCCGCATCATTGTTCTGAGCCAACAAAGTACCGAGGGAATGATCCATAAAACGAACGTAAAGGAGAAATGGTTTGCCTGCGACGGGTGCCACCAGGACCGGTGGGCTCGTCAAGTAAGCTTTTATATCGTCGAAAGCTTTCTGGCATTCTTCTGTCCAGACGTAGGAGACTACCTTCTTCATGAGCCGGGTGAAGGGTTGGCATTTTCCCGAAAGGTTCGCTATAAACCTTCGGATGTATGCCAGACTCCCCTGTAGGCCTCGAAGTTCTCAGAGGTTCTTCGGAGGGTCCATGTCAAGGATGGCTTTGGTTTTCTCGGGATCGACATAAATGCCTTTCGTTGATAATGAAGCCCAAGAATTTTTTGCTAGAAACCCCAAAAGGATAGCAGGGTTCATCTTGAGTTGATGCGCTCACATGAGATTGAAGACTGTCTTTAGGTCTTATAGGTGATCACCTTTGTGACGGCTCTTGACTGCAATGTCATCAACATAGCATTCAACTGTCTTTCAAAGATGTTGACAGAAGATGGTACTCATAGCTCGTTGGTATGTAGCACTAGCGTTCTTCAGGCCGAAGGGCATCACTGTGTAGCAGAAAATACCCTTTGGAGTCCTGAATGACGTGTTTTGCGTCATCGGGGAACATCTTGATCTGGTTGTAGCCCGAATACCCGTCCATGAAAGACATGCGTTTGAAGCCACATGTATTGTCGATCATCACGTTAGTGATTGGAAGCAGGAATTCATCCTTCGGGCAAGCAGTATTGAGATCCCTGAAGTCGATACAGACTCGTATCTTTCCATTCTTCTTGGTGACAGAGACGACATTGGCATCCAGTCCGGATGTTGCTCTTCACGGATGAATCCACTGCTCAGGAGTTTGTCCACCTCCTGATCGATAGCGTTTATGATGTCAGGATGAAAACGTCGTTGTTGTTGCTTTACAGGCTTAGCATCAGACAAGATGTTGAGTCTACGCATTACAATCTGGGGATCAAGTCCCGACATATCGTAGCTCCAGGCGAAGACGTCGATATATTCTTTGGCCAGTTGGACCAAAGACTCATGATCTTCTCCTTTTAGACTTTTGCTGATGAAGATGGGTTTGGAAGGAGATCCGTCCCCAAGGTCAACTTGTTCGACCTCGTCTTCGGTAGGGAGTTCGGTAATTCAAAGCGAGACTCCCACTGTGCCTAGGCGTTGAGCCCAGTATAGTGTCCCGTCCCTAGCGGTTCATTATGTAAGGTTTGTGGCTTGGCTAACTCGGTCGGAACCGAGTATTGGAGAAACTTACCGTCGGTACCGAATCGATCACGGACAAGTGCATAAGAACCTTTCCAACTAATGGATTGGTTTCTCTTGAAATGCGCCCAAGGTTTTCTCTGGATGTTTTGTTGCTGGTTTTGCTGCTTGGTTTTGATGGACTTTTCTGAATGATTTTCGATGATTTGATTTTGCCATTTTCATCGAATTGCATAGCATTCATTCTTGAGAATTCTGAGAGAAGAGAACATAACGAGACGGATTATTAACCAATCTTTTGGTGCCAATGCAGACTGACATGACGGGAGGCTAAGCGTGCAAGTGTTCCTCTCTCTCTCGACGATTCTCTAATTTGGTGAGTGTGGATCTCTGTGGTGGTATTGTCCCTCTCGCTACTCCTTCATGCCAACTAAATAATTGTCTTGCAACATCCGTTGATCGATATCAATTTGCTAAATGCCACAAGTCAATACCACTAAGAAGTTAGAGACTGAACATTGAAATGAATGCTAGTTCATAGAACATTGAAATGAATGCTAGTCCCTTGAACATTGAAATGAATCGATTACACTGTTAACAACAATTGAGATTATGCTTGTCCACTGAACATTGAATTGAGATTGATTTCATGCCTAGAATGATGATGAAATGCTGCGAAATGAACAAGTTGTCTATTTACTTTCAAAACTACCATGTACTGTATGCTTATCGAGTCGGTCACGCATTTGCATGGTCATGGACAACTTGTGCACAAGGTTTGGTGGTGTGTTTCCTCGAATCGGTACTGGGGCGCCGGGACCGATTCGGCCTAGGAGGAAACATTGGCGTGCTAATGGGAGCACGGGTATTGCGAGGCATCCTTAGGGCTAGCTACCTACTTTGGAGTCATTGCATTACCTTGAAGTCCTATAAGGCAAAGAGATGTCCATATGGTTTAACAGCGCCAGTGGCCATGTAGTCAGGATGCATGCTAATGATCATTTTATGCAGGGGCGGTAAGTATATTATTATTATCTGTATCTTCTGCAGGAAAGCTGGATTCGGCCAATGGTAAAGTAAACATGGTTTATTCCATGTTATATTTATTGTGAATTACTCTGAATGTTGCCTGTCCCTGATAAATTCATGTCTTTAAAATGCTTGTCATTAATAAAATGTTGGTTTAGCTGAGTGGGCCAACGGGCTCACCAGCGCATTGTTATAATGTGCTGACCCCTCCTCCACAGGTACTGGAGAAGGCTCGGGCGCACCTCGCAACTAAAGCTTTCTGAACTGCTGTGTTCCTTTCAAGTTGTTTTCCCTAAAAGACACAAAGTATTGCGGAGTTTTCAAAAATAGCTGCTTATATTTCAAAGTACTAAAGGGGCATGATGTATGGAACGGAAAATTATTTCATGGCAGCCTATCACTTGTACTTCTTTTCATGAATCAATGTAGCCGAAATGGCATTTCAAATATTATCGAAAAAGTTGTATTCTGACTACAATTATGAATAAAATGAGTATTTCTTCTCCTATATTGTGTCTCAATGTTTCCGCAACTGTGGCTTATTTTCAAATATTTCAAAGTGATATAAATGTGCATGTTCTAGTCTTGTACAAGTGCAACTCCAGACTTGTATGGCATCACGCCTTAGCGAGGATGATCGATTCGGCGTGAATCCAAGCAAAGCGAGCGATTCCCTGAATCGGGGCGTGACAAGTTGGTATCAGAGCACGGTTTCAAATCCTCGGATTTCAAAAATATTTTCAAAAAGGAAGTCTTGATGCAAATTTTCTCGATTGATGGTGTCGATAGCGCTGGCATGAAATAATGTTCCATACAATAAGCCCATAAATATTTCATGAGTGCTAATGGAATTATTTCTTTGTTGTAGAATGACCAAGGGTGATAGCGCAAAGACGAATTCATCGCCTGACCCAATTGAAAACTGATTAAGCAAATGGAGGCTCAGAGGAAGCAGAGCGAAGCTCAACATCGCGCGCTTCAAGAGCAGCTTCAGTATCAGTTTCAGGAGCAGCTGGATGCTCAACAAAAACAAGTGGATAGTCTAACTCAGATTGTCACCAAGCTGACGGCCGATTCCAATGTTTCTGCAAAGGCCGCAACAACCGAGACCGTGGAAGTGCCGGTAGAGAAATCTGAGATGCCGACACGGAAGAGAACGAGCTTCAAGTTCTCTGAATTTAAGAGTTGCGACCCCCTGAATTTAATGGAAAGAAGAGCCAGATGAGGTGATGGGCTTCTTGAACACACTGGAGGGCTATTTCCGAATGTTAGAGATTCAGGACAGTAAGAGAGTGTGTACCGCTGTACAACTTCGTCTCAAGGCCCAGGAATGGTGGATTTCGCAGAGACAGGCACTTTGCGAAAATAGTCAGGATATAAAGATGTCTTGGAAGGCCTTCAAGCAGGCTTTCATTACTCAATTCATTCACCCGCTGTCCGACAAAAAAAAGAGAATGAGTTCATTGCACTTCGACAAGACAGTATGTCAGTGCATGACTATGAGACAGAGTTTTTGAAGAGAGCATTCGCTGGGTACATGGTACCGAATGACGACGCAAAGCGAGGAAGATTTGTGCAAGGCTTGAATGAGGGCCTGGAGCGGGATGTTCTAACTCGAAAATGTACGTCTTACCGGGAGGCGTACGGGACAGCTCTCGAGATGGAGAGATTTCATAAGCCGGCTAGTCGTGGGACAACGCAGAGCAACCAAGGACTCAATAATCAGAAACGACCTTGGTCTGCAGGAAGAAATGACGCATCTAAGCGTCCGAATACGGGCAATAACAAAGGACCGTATGAGGAACTGTATTGCAACAGGTGCAATCGAATTAGTCATCGTCGCGAGGATTGTCGTGTCGGGTGTTACAAATGTGGGGGAATGAATCACAAGGCTTTTGAATGCAGAACTATGGGAGAGAACCAGTATCCTCCTATTGGAAATAATAATAATCATTATCGTGGGCATAACAACAATCAGAACCGGGGCCAACATAACAACCAGCATCGTGGCCAAGCGCCACCAGCCTTGCCAGCTCCAACTGGAAATGCACCGAATCAACAAGGTGGCCAAGCAAGGGTTTATGCCTTGACTCAGGCAGAGGCCCAGACCACAGAGAATGTTATAACAGGTATGTTGCTGTACAAAGGCATACCTGCAAGAGTACTTTTTGATTCTGGTGCTACTCATTGCTTTATCTCTTCTGATTTTGCAACGGAAAATAAATTTTGTATGACTCAACTAAGGACAGCTTGTGTGTTAGTACTCCTTCGGGAGTAGATATGCCTACAACTTTGATTTACAGGGACGGCTACATTAAGATTGGAGGCAAGACTTTATCTTTGGACGCAATTGTACTCGACATCAAAGAGTACGATATCATATTGGAAATGGACTGGCTCAGCGCCTGTCATGCAACGATCGACTGTACGGATAAGAGAGTTGTGTTTCGCCTACCTGAAGAAGCAGAGTTCTCTTACTCGTGCGGCTCGACGTTCCAAGGACCTATGGTAATATTGGCAGTTACAGCAAGACACATGCTGTACTCGGGGTGTGAAGGCTTTCTCGCTTCTGTCCAAGACACTCGAATGAAGAGTGTAGGCTCAAATTAGACCGAAATTGTGGCAGAGTTTCCCGATGTTTTCCGGATGAGATACCTGGGATGCCGCCGGATAGAGAAATTGAATTCATAATTGATACATTTCGGATACTCGTCCGATATCTAAGGCGCCGTACAGGATGGCTCCGGCAGAATTGAAGGAACTAAAGGTACAACTACAAGAATTACTAGACCGGGGATACATTCGCCCAATTGTATCTCCATGGGGAGCTCCAGTACTGTTTGTAAAAAGAAGGATGGGACGATACGGCTGTGCATCGATTACAGAGAACTAAACAAGACAACCATCCGTAACAAGTATCCCTTGCCAAGGATAGATGATCTATTCGATCAGCTTCAAGGGGCGACCGTGTTTTCAAAAATTGATCTTCGTTCAGGATACCATCAGTTGAAGATCAGACCCGAAGATGTTCCTAAGTCAGCATTCCATACGAGATACGAACACTATAAGTTTTTGGTCATGCCATTCGGCTTGACTAATGCTCCAGCAGCCTTTATGGATTTAATGAATAGAGTGTTTCGACCGTTCTTAGACAAGTTTGTTGTTGTGTTCATCGATGACATCTTGATCTACTCAAAGGATAGGGAGACTCATGTCGGACACTTGAGAGAAGTACTTCAGACGCTGCGGGACAACCAGCTCTATGCAAAACTAAGCAAGTGCGAATTTTGGATGAACAGTGTGTCGTTCCTCGGACACGTTGTTTCGGCAGAAGTTGCCGTCGACCCAAATAAGATTGAGGCAGTTGTGGACTGGAAGTAGCCTGCATCAGCTAGTGAGATACGGAGTTTCCTTGGTTTAGCCGGGTACTACCGTAGATTTGTGAAAGACTTCTCGAGAATCGCATCGCCTTTGACTCGCCTAACTCAGAAGGGAGTCGTATTTAAGTGGACTGACGACTGTGAGAGTAGCTTCCAAGAACTCAAGCAGCGGCTCGTCACGGCCCCAATTTTAGCACTTTCGGAAGGCTCTAAGGGATTTCAGATCTACAGTAACGCGTCGGGACTTGGTTTGGGATGCGTTCTTATACAACATAGGAAGACAATATCTTATGCTTCGAGACAACTCAAACAGCATGAGAAGAATTACCCAACACATGATTTAGAACTGGCGCGATTGTGTTCGCATTGAAATTATGGCGACACTATTTATGTGTGTCCTGCGAGATCTTCACGGATCACAAAAGCCTGAAATACATATTCACGCAGAAGGAATTGAATTTGAGGCAGCGCGTTGGTTAGAATTGATCAAAGATTATGACTTGACAATCTCTTATACGCCGAGTAAAGGAAACGTGGTAGCTGATGCATTGAGTCAGAAATTTGTTGGATCACTAGCAATAGCAAAAGAGGTACTATGGGATCTTGAAGAGATGGGCATCGAATTCAGGATCCGTCCGCAGAATGTACAGTTGGCTCAATTGCAGCTTGAGCCGAGTCTCCAGGGAAGGATTAAGATTGCTCAGAAGGATGACCCATTTCTGCAGAAGATACGTGAGTTGATTCTAGCAGGAAAGGCGTCGGACTTTACCGTTGAAGATGACACTATTCGTGTTAAGAGGAGATTGTGCGTCCCTAAGGATGAGAATATCAGGAAGGAAATACTGACCGAGGCTCATTTCGCAAAGTATTTCTTGCATCCGGGAAGCACGAAAATGTATAAAGATCTGCGCACCACATTTTGGTGGCATGGCATGAAGAAGGATGTGGCACTATTCGTGTCACAATGCTTGGATTGTTAGCGTGTGAAGGCCGAACACCAACGGCCAGGCGGAGAACTACAAAATTTGGCTATTCCACTGTGGAAGTGGGATAATATCTGTATGGATTTTATAGTTGGCTTGCCAAGAACTCAGAAGAAAAATGATGCGATTTGGGTTATCGTGGATAGATTAACCAAGTCGGCACATTTCATTCCAATAAAAGTTACATGGGAGTAGAACGGTTGGCTCAGATCTACATAAATGAAATATTCGATTACATGGGGTGCCAGCTTCTATAGTATCGGATAGAGAGAAGATTCTTGTCGCGATTTTGGATAAGTCTGCACTCGGCAATGGGCACAAAGTTGAACTTCGGTATGGCTTACCATCTGCAGACTGATGGTCAGACAGAGAGAGTAAATCAGATCCTTGAGGATATGTTGAGATTGTGCGTGCTCGACTCGAAGACAAGTTGGGACGCGCATCTCGCACTAGCAGAATTTGCCTATAATAACAGTTATCAGGCAAGTATCCAAATGGCCCCGTACGAAGCCTTGTATGGACGGAAATGTCGATCATCGATATGCTGGGATGAAGTAGGTGAACGACAAGTGCTTGGACCGGAACTTGTGGAGCAGGCCGTCGAGAAAGTTCGCTTAATTCGAGAAAGACTTAGAGTGGCTCAAAGTCGACAAAAGAGTTATGCGGACGTACATCGACGACCTTTGGAATTCACAGCAGGCGATCATGTCTTCTTGAAGGTCACACCCATGCGAGGTGTGATGCGTTTGGGATGAAAGGAAAGCTAAGCCCGAGATTCGTTGGACCCTTCGAGATTTTAGAGAAGGTAGCCTCAGTGGCTTATCGACTTGCACTACCTCGGCTCTGGCTGATGTGCACGATGTCTTCCATGTATCTCAACTACGGAAGTACGTGCATGATCCAAGCCATGTAGTAAACTTCGATCAGTTGTAGCTTAGCGCTGACCTATCCTACACTGAAGAGCCTGTCCAAATTTTGGACAGAAAAGAGAAAGTTTTGCGAAATCGGACAGTATCCCTAGTCAACATGCTGTGGAAAACCATACGGTCGAGGAGTCGACGTAGGAATTAGAGGAAGAGATACGGGTTAAATACCCCTCGCTGTTTGATAATTTTGAGGTAGGACTTTTGCTTTAAGTTTCGAGGACGAAATTTTTCTTAGTGGTATATTATGTAGTGTCCCTAGCGGTTCATTATGTAAGGCTTGTGGCATGGCTAACTCGGTCGGAACCGAGTATTGGGGAAACTTACCGTCGGCATCGAATCGATCACGGACAAGTGCATAAGAACCTTTCCAACTAATGGATTGGTTTCTCTTGAAATGCGTCCAAGATTTTCTCTGGATGTTTTGCTGCTGGTTTTGCTGCTTGGTTTTGATGGATGCTTTTCTGAATGATTTTCGATGATTTGATTCTTGCCCCTTTTTATCGATTTGCATAGCATTCATTCTTGAGAATTCTGAGAGAAGAAAACACAATGAGACGGATTATTAACCAATCTTTTGGTGCCAATGCAGACTGACGCGTGATGGGAGGCTAAGCGTGCAAGTGTTTCTCTCTCTCTCGATGATTCCCTAATTTGGTGAGTGTGGATCTCTGTGGTGGTATTGTCTCTCTCGCTACTCCTTCATGCCAACTAAATAATTGTCTTGCAACATCCGTTGATCGATATCAAGTTGCTAAATGCCACAAGTCAATACCACTAAGAAGTTAGAGACTGAACATTGAAATGAATGCTAGTTCATAGAACATTGAAATGAATGCTAGTCCCTTGAACATTGAAATGAATCGATTACACTGTTAACAACAATTGAGATTATGCTTGTCCACTGAACATTGAATTGAGATTGAATTGATGCCTAGAATGATGATAAAATGCTGCAAAATGAACAAGTTGTCTATTTACATTCAAAACTACCACACTGTATGCTTATCGAGTCGGTCACACATTTGCATGGTCATGGACAACTTGTGCACAAGGTTTGGTGGTGTTCTCCTCGAATCGGTACTGGGGCGCCGGGACCGATTCGGCCTAGGAGGAAACATTGGCGTGCTAATGGGAGCACGGGTATTGCGAGGCATCCTTAGGGGCTAGCTACCTACTTTGGAGTCATTGCATTACCTTGAAGTCCTATAAGGCAAAGAGATGTCCATATGGTTTAACAGCGCCAGTGGCCATGTAGTCAGGATGCATGCTAACGATCATTTTATGCAGGGCGGTAAGTATATTATTATTATCCTGTATCTTCTAGGAAAGCTGGATTCGGCCAATGGTAAAGTAAACATGGTTTATTCCATGTTACATTTATTGTGAATTACTCTGAATGTTGCCTGTCCCTAATAAATTCATGTCTTTAAAATGCTTGTCATTAATAAAATATTGGTTTAGCTGAGTGGGCCAACGGGGCTCACCAGCGCATTTTTATAATGTGCTGACCCCTCCTCCACAGGTACTGGAGAAGGCTCGGGCGCACCTCGCAACTAAAGCTTTCTGAACTGCTGCGTTCCTTTCAAGTTGTTTTCCCTAAAAGACGTACAAAGTATTGCAGAGTTTTCAAAGATAGCTGCTTATATTTAAAGTACTAAAGGGACATGATGTATGGAACGGAAAATTATTTCATAGCAGCCTATCAGTTGTACTTCTTTTATGAATCAATGTACCGAAATGGTATTTCAAATATTAGTGAGAAAAGTTGTATTTTGACTACAATTATGAATAAAATGAGTATTTCTTCTCCTATATTGTATCTCAATGTTTCGCAACTGTGGCTTATTTTCAAATATTTCAAAGTGATATAAATGTGCATGTTCTAGCCTTGTACAAGTGCAACTCCAGACTTGTATGGCATCATGCTTAGCGAGGACGAGCGATTCCCCGATTGGGGCGTGACACCAGGGTTCTTCCTCAAAGAGTTCCGGTGTTTGGTCATCGCCTTCATCCTCTTGAGATTGTGCAGATGTCATGTTGACTAATAGCACCTTCTGAAGACTGAGCCGATACTGGTATCGGAAATTCCAAGTTTGCTTCGGATGAGTGAGAGTGTTCCACTTCTTCTGCCTCCGAACTCTCTGGAGTTGCTGGCGGCGTGTGTAAAATCCCTAAATTTCTGTTACGATTTTTTTAATAAATATAGTATTAATTTTTGTACTTCGTATTTGTATGTCGCGTACGAGTTTACGTTTCGTAATTTTTTGTCAATATGAATAAGTGCGAAGTACATATTTAAAAAAAATTTTAATTATATAGATGTAAAAAATATTTCAAAATAATAGACGATAAATATTTTATATTGCTTGAAGTTGTAAATGCGTCGCGCCGAGGATTGCTAAACTTTATTTTATTTAAGAAAGGCCATTTTATTTTATGGTACAAGTATAACTAGTAATTTAGAAAAAAAACTGTATTTTATGTAAGTATTATTTTTGCATGCGAGTGTATATATATTGTATTTTCAAAATTAATTATTATCACTAATATATTATTTTGAAAAAAAGTATATTAAATATGGGTTGATTTAATATGTTATTAATTATGGTGATTTAAGTTGGAAAAAATATATAAGTTATTTAAATACAGTTTAAATTAGAGGTAGAATCTATCTACATTGGATATATTTGACTGAGTTACTTTTAAATCAATTTGAATGAAATAGTGAAAAATCCAAGGGGAATTATAACTCTTCTTAGTCCTTATCTAGATAAGACTTTTGTAAATCTCCTGATTTTTCAAAATAAATATTTGTGGAATTTTTGAATTTTTAAATAACTATTATTGACTTATTATATAATTTGTATTTTATATATTTAGTATAGTGCTTATTAGTGAATTTAGTATAAAAATATATAAAGCTATTTTTCTAGTACATTAAGGATCTAAACTATATTATACAATTTTATCAAAATTTTAGGATTTATTTCATAAATTTATTACTTTTTACATGTTACTTATATTGTACACTATATACATAATATAGAATAAATGTCAAATTAGTATTAAATATTTAGCTTGTATAAATAAGATTAGATGAAGGTTGTTTAAATAAATATTAACTCTATTTATTATCTATAGTAATTTTAAATAATGCTATAGATAATTTAGATAAATATAAACAATATTTTAAATAAATACTAATCCTACTTCTACTAGGAAAACATCTCTATCTATATCATATCCTAATAAAGCAAACTCCCATTATTTAAATCAAATCCTATCTAATTTAGGAGATAAATCTGAAATAAATACCTATATAAACCCAATACATCCCCCTTCTATCATCCAAAATTCGAAATTATTTTTAGTCCAATAGAAACTCTAAAATTCGTCATTAGAATTCAGTCCCGCTATTTAGTAGCAAGAGCAACTTGGATCGACGATATCTCCTAGCTCCGAACTTCGTTTTGCCTCTAGTTTTTTTAAAGAAGCGTATCGAGGTAAGCTTTCCAGAAACATATTTCAATAGACAAAATTCGTTTGTAGATTTCTGCAAAACTGTTTGAGTATCTAGTGTCCCAAAAATAAACGTTTCAGTATTTTTGCGATTTCGGAAACGAATGCGATCCGTTTAGTTTTTCGAAAAGCTGATACGAAAATCTATACCATATCCTAATTTCAAAATTTATTAAATAAATCTAGTAGGTATAATATTAATTATAATTAGACAATAGACTATTTTCAGCATCCAGAGATGTTTGTTTGGACCTTAGTTCCTCGGCAGCCGTTGTTCCACCTACTTTCCTGTCTGATCTTCACCACGACAGTGCTCAGGACTCAGGCAAGTATTGCTAATTAACTGTCAAATTATTTATTTTCTATATTATTTATTTTATTTCATATTGTTAGTTTCCTTTGTTATAAACTGCGCGTCCAAGTCTCACTTGGGTGCAAGGACTCTATTAGTCGTTTTACTTTACTATATGCATTAACTTAGTGTTAGCGGACTACCTTCTTGTTGGGGGATATTCTTATATCTCCTTTGGCCATGACACTCATACTACATGATATGAGACATTTTGCTAGGGGCATGACTTATGGACTGGCATCTCTAAAGTTGTGTGACGGATAGATGATCGTAACTGCTATGACTAGGGTTTTAGAGACTCGAGCAGTTACTAAATTGGACGAGCTATGGACATGACTTGAACAGTGTGAAAATATTGGGGGAGGACAGTCGCTAGTGCGTATGGGAATCCAAACAGGTAAACCATAGTCTCCGGATGGAACTATGGCGATTTATTTGTAGATGTCCTCTGACGTTTTGGAATTACGGACGGATACGGATTACTGGATGCCAGTTACGTACTTATAGCCTAAAATCCCACCCATGCGCATGAAAGTTGTCCTCTAAATTACACATTAGGTGGTTAGAATCTCTTTTGCATATTTGTGTCTAGGATAGTCTTTCATATATTATTATTCTGACAGTTCATATTAGCATATTCTTTCTGTATCTTGCTACGTCCGTCTGAGGACCTGGTTATTCCCCAGGTGTGTGCTTTCATGATTCACTGCAGGCATTCTAGACATGGCCGTGATTTTCTCTATTCCTTCGAAGATGATTGCGCTTGGTTCGTCTTGCCATTTTATTGATCGATTCTTGTACATTTCTTTTATTGAGATAGCTGGTAGTGGACTTTGTCTTCGCCCAACGAATGTATCATAAATATTCAAGTTAATTTTTATATTATTTTTTTATTGTGGATGAGATTTAGTTTGTCTTGGATTACTGCATTTTATAGCTTATGTATACATACAAGACCCCTGTACTTATATGTATACAGCTGGCATGTCTACGTTTCTAGTCCTACGTATATTGGGACTGGGGCGTTATATGTTTTTGTGGTGGCCCATGCAGGTCAAGTTTATCACTTCGGTTACGTTATTGTACCGATGTGAGCCTGCATATAGGATTAGAGTCTAGAATCTCATCTATCTACTTGACATCCTTTCTTGACTTCAAATTTCGAACTCTCGTTCGACCCCCTTGATTTGCATCTTGCTTGACTCCATTATCGTAAATTCTTAGTTTCGTTCTTAGTGACAACTAGGAAGATGACCACTAGTATATGCTCATAGGTTAAATACATGGCTAGAAGGATTACATTGACAATTAGTATGCATTGAGGTCTTTTGTGTATAAAGGCATTTATGTTTCCTAAAAGTATGATCTTAAGATTTAGTAAATTCTAAGTTCGGTAATAGAGATGGATTTTATCTTGATACTACTAAAGGATTGATAAATGGAGAAAACAAATATTGATTTTTGTGAAATAGTTACAATTTATTTGAGTATGAAATCGATATAAGAAATAGCTTAAGATTTTTAAATTTAGTGGTACGATTTACAAGTTTATTTTTGAAGGATGATAGTAAAAATTTTGGTTTAAAATATTTTGGAAGATATAAAATTGATTGAAGGAAATTTCAAATTTCAAATTTATATTTGATGATTGATTGATAAGATTATTTTGAGTTTAAAGTTGGATTGATAACATTAAAAACTTGATGAACAATTTATTGGTGTTATGATAAAGGTTAATTTGAGATTGTTGGAAGGTATTCACGAAAGGACCGATAAATCCTATAAGATGGAGAAAACAAAATTTTATTTGAAGGTTTTAGAAATACTTATGATATATGGGGATGTGAAAGAGAAAAAAATATCTTAAGTTTTTCGTGTCATATGATTTAAAAATAAAGTTATTTAGATTTTGAGTTTAAGGTTTCGATTTGTGTATTAAATGTTGGTAAAAAAATGAGGAGAGGAAAGGTATTGACAATAATCTAAAGGGATACCTCGAGATTTATTGAAGAATTTAATTTTAAAGTATGATTATACTTGGTGACATAAAATGATTTTTGGTAAATTTGAGAATCCCATTGAGAATTGTTAAGGAAGCTCGAAAAATTAGAAGTTTAGACTTGTATTGATAAGAAACCAAGATAGTATGGGATCACTTTAATGAGATGGAAGTATACCCATTAATTGTAATATCATCCATGATCATTGCACATACATAAGTGAAGTTAGTCATCTACCAAACCATGTGATTATATCTCAATTTTGACTTACTCGACATTTCCCCAAATCCAGATCTTTTATTGTGACCTTCTAACCGTTTGAAATTTGAGAAATGAATTAATCATTCCTTAACTGTATCCACCTAGGAGACTATCTTCTCTCTGAAAACTGTGTCCCTAAAATTTTACTAGATTGCTTAATTAATTTTATTTCATGCTTCAACTTGATCTTCTTTAATGTTTGTGCATTAAATGCCACTTCATGAACTCCCACTTTCTATTTTATATCTTTTTGTCCTTTACCGTGACTTTGATATTTGGAGTGTAATACTAGCTGTTACCTTTCAACCAATTTCATATGTAAGACCTAGACGAGCTCACCTTCATGTTGGTATATCATGTCCCACTCAAACACGTCCCTTGCTACTCTATTTTTATGATATCACTTTCGGGTCATAAAGACTAGACTATAACCTTTACCATGATACCGATATATTTTCGACCAAGGATAGGGACTCAACCTCGACTCAATTCTTTCGATCCGATATGTGATTTTGTTCTACTTAATTCTTTAAATGCTTAACTTTGTGCTTTATCTTAATTGCTTGACCCATTGTCCCATCATACTACTAGTTTAACTCTTATAAGTTGGGTAGAATACCTCATGACCTAACAAACCTTTGTCCTTGTGACCCATATTGATAAGTTTACTTAGACTATAGAATTCAGAGGACCCTAACTTATCTAGTCAACCAAGTCATAGATAAGAAAACAATAGGACGACTGCATAAGCCCAAACTTCGGGCAAGACTTAGATTTTAATGGATCTTCGACTATTTAATTTCCTTCATTAGTATTCCTTACTTATATTTTGACTATCTTATGATGCTAATTTGCCTTAGTTTTGCAAGGTTATTCTTTTATCGAGCTTGTTTACGACATATGTGTTATTGGGGACGCCCACTAATACATTGTCTAATCAGAACCGGTGCATGATGGTTTGATCAACCTAGTGTACTTTGGTTCGCTTTTCAATATTGTTCGACGTGGATGGAGACGTAGTTAAACTTGGCCTCTAGAATTCCATCCACGACTGCCTTGGCAATTCTTTTGAAAATTTTCAATCGTCTTTAAACCACTTATTCGTATTCGATAATATCTTCTTCGAACTCTTTATTATTTTCGTCTTTCGCCTATATTAGAAATACAAACACTCGTACTTGATATCCCCTTAGTTGCCAACCATCTATTGCCAAGATAGTTAACCACTGACCAACCAATGTGACTATATTTCCGTCTTGAGTTACCTTTTTTCTCTACCCTAGATTCATTATCGCAACCTTCTAATCGTTCTTGAAACTTGAAAATGATTCAAATTACTTCCTTAACCATACCTTAAACCTAGACGATAATCGCTCAAGAAACCATCTCTCCTAAATGTCTAAATTATTCTCTTTGACCTACTCAATTCCTTTCTATTCTCTAATTCGTGTTATCATAATTTTATTACCTTAACTAGCGACCCTTCTTCAATTTCATAACCATGATGTATTTTCGCATATATCAAAATCACGATCTTCCAATGCATGTTTATGTCGAACGTCGTTTCTTCACCTCATCCAAAAATTTAATCGTATTTCGGTATTGATGAACTCTTTATATCTCCCCTAACCTAGCTATTCCTAAATTTTGAGGACGAAATTTGTAAGTTGGGTAGGATGTAAAATCCCTAAATTTTTATTACGATTTTTTTTAATAATATAGTATTAATTTTTGTACTTCGTATTTGTATGTCGCGTACGAGTTTACGTTTCGTAAGTTTTTTGTCAAGTACGAATAAGTGCGAAGTATATATTTTAAAAAAATTTTAATTATATAGATGTAAAAAATATTTCAAAATAATAGACGATAAATATTTATATTGCTTGAAGTTGTAAATGCGTCGCCGAGGATTGCTAAACTTTATTTTTATTTAAGAAAGGCCATTTTATTTTATGGTACAAGTATAACTAGTAATTTAAAAAAAAATGTGTTTTATGTAAGTATTATTTTTGCATGCGAGTGTATATATTTGTATTTTCAAAATTAATTATTATCACTAATATTATTTCGAAAAAAAGTATATTAAATATGGGTTGATTTAATATGTTATTAATTATGGTGATTTAAGTTGGAAAATAATATATTGTTATTTAAATACAGTTTAAATTAGAGGTAAAATCTATCTATATTGGATTATATTTGACTGAGTTACTTTTAAATCAATTTGAATGAAATAGTAAAAATCCAAGGAAATTATAACTCTTCTTAGTCCTTATTTAGATAAGACTTTTATAAACCCCCTGATTTTTTAAAATAAATATTTGTGAAAGTTTTGGATTTTTAAATAACTATTTATTGACTTATTATAATTTGGATTATTTTACATATATTTAGTATAGTGCTCATTAGAATTTAGTATAAAAATATAAAGCTATTTTTCTAGTACATTAAGGATCTAAACTATATTATACAATTTTTCTCAAAATTTTAGGATTTATTTCATAAATTTTATTACTTTTTACATGTTACTTATATTATACACTATAACATAATATAGAATAAATGTCAAATTAGTATTAAATTTTAGCTTGTATAAATAAGATTAGATGAAGGTTGTTTAAATAAATATTAACTCTATTTATTATCTATAGTAATTTTAAATAATGCTATAGATAATTTAGATAAATATAAACAATATTTTAAATAAATACTAATCCTACTTCTACTAGGAAAATATCTCTATATATCATATCCTAATAAACAAACTCCCATTTATTTAAATCAAATCCGATCTAATTTAGGAGATAAATCTGAAATAAATACCTATATAAACCCAATACATCCCCCTTCTATCACCCAAAATTCGAAATTTTTTAGTCCAATAGAAACTCTAAAATTCGTCATTAGAATTCAGTCCCGCTTTTAGTAGCAAGAGCAACTTGGATCGACGATATCTCCTAGCTCCGAACTCCTTTTGCCTCAGTTTTTTTTAAATGAAGCGTATCGAGATAAGCTTTCCAGAAACATATTTAAATAGAAAAATTTTTGTAGATTTCTGCAAAACTGTTTGAGTATCTAGTGTCCCAAAAATAAACGTGTTTCAGTATTTTTACGATTTCGGAAGATTTCGGAAACGAAAATGCGGTCCGTTTAGTTTTTCGGAAAGCTGATACAAAATCTATACCATATCATAATTTCAAAATTTATTAAATAAATCTAGTAGGTATAGTATTAATTATAATTAGACAATAGACTATTTTCAGCATCCGAAGATGTTTGTTTGGACCTTAGTTCCTCGGCAGCCGTTGTTCCACCTACTTTCCTGTCTGATCTTCACCACCACAGTGCTCAGGACTCAGGCAAGTATACCTTGCTAATTAACTGTCAAATTATTTTTTTTGCATTATTTATTTTGTTTATATTGTTAGTTTCCTTTGTTATAAACTGCGCGTCCAAGTCTCACTTGGGTGCAAGCGACTCTTAGTCGTTTTACTTTACTATATACATGTTAACATAGTGTTAGCGGACTACCTTCTTGTTGGAGGATATTCTTATATCTCCTTTGGCCATGACACTCACACTACACGATATGAGACATTTTGCTAGGGGCATGACTTATGGACTGGCCATCTCTAAAGTTGTGTGACGGATAGATGATCATAACTACTATGACTAGGGTTTTAGAGACTTAAGCAGTTACTAAATTGGACGAGCCATGGAGAACTTGAACAGTATGGGAAATATTGGGGGAGGACAGTCGCTAGTGCGTATGGGAATCCAAACAGGTAAACCATAGTCTCCAATGGAACTGTGGCGATTTATTTGCAGATGCCCTCTGACGTTTTGGACGTTACGGACGGATACGGATTACTGGATGCCAGTTACGTACTTATAGCCTAAAATCCCACCCATGCGCATGAAAGTTGTCCTCTAAATTGCACATTAGGTGGTTAGCATCTCCTTTGCATATTTGTGTCTTGGATAGTCTTTCATATTATATTCTGACATTTCATATTAGCATGTTCTTCCTGTATCTTGCTACGTCCGTCTGAGGACCTGGTTATTCCCCAGATGTGTGCTTTCATAATTACTGCAGGTGTTCTAGCCATGGCCGTGATTCTCCTATTCCTTCGAAGACGATTGCGCTTGGTTCGTCTTGCCATTTTATTGATCGATTCTTGTACATTTCTTTCATTGAGATAGTTGGTAGTGGACTTTATCTTCGTCCAACGAATGTATCATAATATTTAAGTTAATTTTTATATTATTATTCTTTTCATTGTGGATGAGATTTAGTTTGTCTTGGATTACTGCATTTTATAGCTTATGTATACATACAAGACCCTTGTACTTCATATGTATACAGCTGGCATGTCTATATTTTAGTCCTACATATATTGGGACTGGGGCATTACAGTGTGACATAGCCTACCCCCTGTCGAGTACGATGATGTTAGTCCTGCGGCTTTCCTTTAGGTGCTGGGAGTCGGAGGGGAAGACATCGGCCTTTGCCATAGTTCAGGCCTTTGTTGCTCTTCAGATCGTAACCCATCTTTTGGATGAGGTACTTTCCTTGTCCGTGTACCGATAGACTTGTATTATGCGGTATCTGGTTCTGGCTCGAGTGGCAGGAGGTCTTGATGACGCTCGACTTTGCAGAAGATGATGGGTTTTTCATCCCGATTCCACGGTGGGACTATAAAATAGACTCCTTGGGACGGGACTACTCGATTTACATGATTGACGGTCGTTATTTGTGTTTGTAACGACCGTATAGTATTATCTAGTATATACATAGCATTCCAATGTGGAAGACTAGAATAATTGAAAGACACTCTATTATTGATAAAACACGAGATTTTGTCCTGCGGGATTACATTATCAAAGGAAGGTGCATCTATATCAGCAGAGATGTACTCTCCTAACTCTTCATCTGTGAGCACCGGGGCCGGTTCGGGAGAGTTCGTCGCCGATTTGATCTTGGGATCCGAGGGCTGTATGGGCCTTCTCTTGCAGCTTGGATGATTGCGGAGGCTTACCTTTGAGATGCACCTTCAGGGGTGCCTCGACTGCGCCTTCGATGACAGGTACCTTCCCTTGTAGTTTTGCCACAAGGCGAGCCGACGTCTGAGGAGGTCTTTCTTTGAGCCATATCTTCAAGGGAGCTTCAGTAGGTGCTCTATCCAGAGAAGCCGGTGCTCTTCCAGGTAGTTGATAGTCATGGGAGGCAGCATCTGAGGCGGTTTCCCTTTGAGTCGAATCTTCAAAGGAGCGTCGAGAATCATCTCTGGCTCTATGTCTGGTTCAGCCGCTGTTTTGCTTCATCATCAGCGTCGTTGGCTTCCCCTTCATTGAGTGACTTGTATAGGGTAGCATCGGTGAAGTAGGCTTCGACCCCTTTGAAAGGGTCAATGTCCGCGAACTCTGTCCGGATGATGTCGTTGGTGGACACGTACTTCATACATTGGTAGAGTGTAGATGGCACCACCATATACTCTTGCAGCCACGAGTAACCCAGAAGGAGGTTGTAGTTGACGTCGGCATCTACGACATAACAAGTCACCTCGTTCGGAGGTTACCGATATGACACTTCAGCCGTATTTTGCCCAGCGGTTCACTTTTGCTAGCATTGAAACTGCTGATTGTCGTATTGGAGGGCGCCAGTCATTATATCGAAATCCCCAGTGTGACAGCAGAGTCCTAGGGATGATGCTGAGTGAAGACCCTGGATCAATCTGAATTCGCTTCACCTTGACGGAACCAACATACCCTGTGTAATACAGTGGCCTATTGTGCCGGTTGTGCTTGATAACATGTCTTGTTGGGTGAAGGTTATGTTGGGGATCACTTCATCTGCACAAATACAGTGCACACATGTGGTCGGGGATCCTTAGGCTGCTGGACCTGACTGATAAAGGACTCAGCATCCTTCAAGGTTTCACAAAGAGCTTCGCGGGTGTCTTTAGAAAGGCGAAGCAGCTCGTACAGAGATAGTCGGACGGGAGTATCGGCAAGTTGAGCCAGTATGTCAAAGTTGTGGGACTTGGCCATCCTCGAAGCATTCTCCCTTCGCAAAGGCTTATCGAAATGGGCCTCTATATGCTTCTATTTATTGGCTGCTGGAGGTTTGGATGGACCCCCTTCTTCGGTAGCAGGGGCAGTGCAGAGAGGCACCACCTCAACGGCAGCTTCGTCGGGTTGGATGTTCAGCTGCGAACGGGTTTGTACAGGAAGAGCCTCTTCTGCGGAGGAAGAGACCATACGACAAGACTTGATCTTCTTGCCCTTAGCTTTGGAGGTAGAGCGTACCCCCGGTTGAGTAACCTCGGAGACGAGATCGGGGTGAACCCATAAGATCTCTCCCGAGATGTGGTGAGTGGGATGATCCACTCACGTTGTCACGATTAGGTGGTAGGTTGACCACCTCCATTGTCGCCTTTGGGATGGGGACGACGCCATCTTGTGTTGTGGTTGGCGGCAAGGTACCGAATTGGAGCGACACCAGGTTGGCCGAGACTGTCTTCTCCTATAGTCGACGGAGATGACGTTCGCATTGATCATGCGCTGGATGTAGTTCTTGAGGACGTAGCAGTCCTGAGTTGGATGTCCGACAAACCGATGGTAGTGACAGTACCTCGGATTGTCCACTCTTCCAACTTCATCGGACGCTTCGGGTCCGACAATTTGATCTTGTCACCTTGCTTCAGCATCTCGAAGAGTTACAAAGTGTCTTCGTCGTTGAAAGAATAGACCTCCTTTGGCTGCGATGCAAGCGGAGGCTTCTGAGCAGGTGCTTGTGCACCTTTAGAGGCATTGACAGTCAGCACCTGTTTTCCCTTCGTCTCACGTCCAGGGTTATTGGCAGCAGGCCATTTTTCCTTGTCATCAAAAGCAGGGAAACTGACTCCCAGAAGGTGAGCATTGAATGCCTTCTTTTCTGCTGCTTCAGCCTCAATAATCAATGAGCTCCAATCGGGAGGAGGAGTGGAGTTGAGCTAGAGCTTGATCGCAGGAAACATGTTCGTACTTCATGATGAGAGGAGTGCATGTTCTGGCATGCCCGGGTGCAGTCTAAAACAGGCTTGTCGGAAACGTTCGATGAATGCTCGAACTGTCTCCGTCTCTTTCTGACGTACCTCTATCAGGGACGCTATTTTCATGTCTTTCCTTCCGTCGTAGAAACGATCGAGGAAGAGACGTATCAAGTCGTTGAAGGAAGATATAGAGTTGTCAGGGAGACTGCAGTACCAGTCGTAAGCCACTCCTTTCAGTGCCCCGACAAACAGGCTGGTGAGTAGTGCGTCTTCCTTTGGGAGATGTCCCGTTTGAGACTGGAAGTACGTCAGATAATGGCATGGAGAGTCCTTCCCGTCGTATGGCGTCAATGTTTGCGGTTTATACTTGGAAGGATAAACCACCTTATTCCATTCGAGGGGGTATGGTTGTGGGATCCCCAACTTCTGGCGCTCCTCCTGTCTGTTCTTGGACTCGAAGCGCTCACGCAAGTCCCTTATCATCTCCACTACGTCTTCTGTGGAGCTGGGAGTCGGAGATGGTGGTACAGCCTGGAGTTGAGCATATATATTTCATAAATATTTTATTAGTTTATTTTAAATAAAAATGTAATTTTTGAAATTATTGTTATATGTATTTTTAGAAAAATATTTTAAAATTTTTGTGGCAATTTAAATCTTTGATTGGATTTTATGGATTTGATTTAAATAGTTTAAATTTAAAGATAGAATTTATATTTAATTTAAGTTTAGATTACCTAGATTTAAGTTGGAATTTAATTTAGATTTAGATTGATTGTATTGATTTAAATTTAATAATTTAATTATCTAAATTGGGTTTAAATTAATTCTAATCCTTATCCAACTGGGAATTCCCACATCCTATAAATAGGCAGGTACTCCTCCATAAATTTCTCACATCCACAAAAATTTCTTTCCACCCATAATTAATGTGCATCGTGTCCGTGTCCCCTCCCCGTTCTTATTCCAATATATACATATACATTGTATCCCTTGTGTCGGACACACCCCCGACACAATTGAATTTAATCCCTAACCCAACTCCTTTCCGCCTCTGCCACCCAGGCTTGCCGACGTCTCCACGGCAACCATCACCACCCCGGCCACAGTCGCTCCTCCCGTCAACAAAAACTTCGCCGTCCCTCATCCTCAACACCGCAAAAACCCTTTTCCGTCCAACCCTATCTATACCAGAACCCGGTCGAACCCGAACCGCCACTACCTACCATCCCGCCGCAGCCTCCACGGGCTCCTGCCTCGCCAACGAATCCCGACACAGTAACCGGCCCTGGCCGACCAAATCAACACAAAATGACCACACTACGACCGCGGCAGCCCAAACCACACTACCACCTCTACGACCATCACCGCCACCGTCCCAGCTCTCTGACATCACCCCGAACCACATATACAGCCCCCGACCACTACCAGCCAAGCTTCCGGCCATAACCACTACGAACACCGCCACAGTCACCAAAGCCCCGGCCAACCCGACCCGTCCAGTCAAACCACCACCATCACGAAATCGATCTCCACCGCCACCATGAGCGGCCGCCAGCGCAAAAACAAAAACCCCAAAATTTCGACACACCACCACCGCCAGGACTTACCTCCGCCGCGCCTTGCCGCGCCCGTCCTCCTGCGACCGCCCTCGTTGCCTCGATCCCCGCCCGCGCCTAGCCGTAGCCACCGCGGCCAGGTCTTCGCTGTGCGCCGCGCTCGCAGATGAGCCGCCGCCTGCGTCCTCACCACCGCCGTATGGCACCGACCCTCTCCGACGAAGCCCTGTCGTGCGTGCGCCAGCGATCAGCCACCAGCGCCGCCTCGAGCGTGCGCAGCGTCCGCCGCCCTTCGCCCCATTTTCTTTCGACCTCTCGCTCCTCTCTCGATCAGCCCTCTCCCCTTCATTGAATCCTCTCTCTCTCGTTTCCATTTTTCTCCATCCACCAATTTTATGGGTACTCTCTCCCGAGGGAGGAGAGTGTGGTTATTTATGTTTTTCTTTTGTTTTGTTTTGTTGTTATGTGCATTGGTTTGTTGGGTTCTTCATTCTTCCAACATTAATGCTGTGATCTTTCCTTAGTCCTCACGAGGAGGACATTGGGATGTACAACTAGATTATTATTTTATTATCATTATTTTGTTTTTGTGTTTCTCTTCTTTTGTTACTAAGGAAATAGCGGGTGCCTAATGAAAAAGACTAATATTTAATGTTTATTTATTTTCTTCTTCTATTTTATATTATATATATTATTATTATATTATTATTATTATTATCTATATTGTGTATTGCGAGTATAATAATCTTATTAGAATTCTTATATTATATATATATATATATATATATATATATAAATATATATATCTATATATATATATATATATATATATATATATTATATATAGATATATATCTATATATATATATATTATATATATATATATATTATATTTATATATATATATATTTGTATATATATATTTGTTAGAATTCTTTTAGTTATGAAAATATATAGTTTCAATATAAATATATATATTTATAATAATATATATATATATATATATATATATATATATATATATATATATATATATATATATATATATATATATATATGTTTATAGTATTTTGTTATAAGATTTCTCGGAAATAAAATTTAGATAGATATATTATTAGGCTTGGAACGTTTAGCGATTTCAAATATATATTAAGTATTTTATCCATTTTATGGACTACCCTAGAAAGTATATTGGCATTAATTTACTCTTGACTAGTAAAAATATATAGTTTCAATATTTTATAAATATTTTTCGACTTTTAGTTAATGAAAATATATAACTTTGAACAGAATTTGTTTTAACTAATATGGTTTTCTGTCGCAAATTGATGTTTTTGTAGGAGTAAAAGTTTTGCCTAAAAGCGATTTTAATGCTTCTTCAAATATTTATCTAAAAACTATTTTTACTAATAAATATATATTTTCAAATATTATAAAGTGTAACGCCCCAGTCCCAAAATACGTAGGACTAGGAACGTAGACATGCCAGCTGTATACATACGAAGTACACTCCAATATATGGAAACCTCGTATGAATACATAAGCTGTAAAATGCAGTAGAACCATAACTAATCTCATCCACACAAATAAATGAATAAAATATATCATATAATGATAATGAATTATCTTGATACAATATGTTAGGCGGAGACAATCCACTACAACAAGTAAAGAAAAAATACATGAGAAAAAAAATGATTTGGCGAGCGAAGCGAAGACGATCCAAGTGCAATCATCCTCGAAGAAATAGCGATGATCACGGCTAGAGCTAGTACACCTGCGAAAGACAAGAGCACACACCTGGCGAGATAACCAGGTCCTCAGAGGGACGTAACAAGATACATAATATCATGCCATAAACTGAATATAGTTAGCTCAACAGTAAACAGATAAAGGTCCTTAACCATTCTATGTGAAAATGCAATTTGAAGACAACGTTCCACACAAGGGCTCTCGAGACTAGAAATACGGCGTGTTAGCGTTTCAACCAAGGCACTAGTGGCATCTCGAGAAAAGTAAATACACGGCCCATTAGCACTCGAGGGAGAGCTAAGGGGCATCTAGAGAAAAATAAATGCACGGCCACTAGCTCTTGGTTGAGTCACTAACGGCAGCTAGAGGAAAGTAAATGCACGGCACATTTGTGTTTCAACCGAGGCACTAGTGGCATCTAGAGAAAAGTAAATAAGTGCACGACGCACTAGCTCTCGACTGAGTCATAAATGACAGCTAGAGAAAAGTAAATGTGTGAAAGCCCCTGCGCCTAATAACTGTCTTCCCCTATCCCATGCACTATACGTGCTGTAGCCACATCACGACATTCCTAATAACTGCTAAGTCTTCTAGACAACCATAACTATTTAGCAGTTATTACCTATCGCACGGCATGTGCGCACCGATGGCCAGTCGATACGTACGTCCGAGATCTATATGAGACTCGTGACTCGTGATACATAAGTGTCAGGGCCAATAAATACGACACAAACAAAGGTAGTCCCTTAACTCTAGGCCAAATGTATAAATAAAACTAAAGAATAATAATTTGCAACTACATATAGTTTTGAAAGAACAACTTATAAGAAATAAAACATGCATGGTATTGAGCAAGAATTTAAACAGTAAAGACAAGGTGTCTTGCCTGGTAGGATGTCTGGTATGCTACGATAATCACGGTGGCACGAACTGCGACTTCAGTGTAACCACTACACAAGGTGACCTCTGATGGTGGCACGGACAGTTCCATTGGGTACAGAACGGTCAAATTAGTTAGGGTGGATATAAGGTAGTATAGTATTGGCGAGGGAACATGAATAATGGAATTTGGTTCTGGACGGAAGGATTGTCGAAGAAAATTTGGATAAATAATATATATATAATTTTTGAAAACTATTTATAATACTAGAGAAATATATTTAGGAGTTCAAATAATTCACATAAATACTTGAAAATAGTTATAATTTGAAAAGAATATTTTGTTAGTTAAATAGCTTATAGATAAATACTTAAAATATATAATTGTTTTTAGGCTAATACTATCAGTTGTCGAAATAAACTTACCACGTAAAAGAAAACTATATTTTATTAGTGCAAATAATTTATATATATATATATGTAAAAATATATTTTTGGGGTAAAATCCTTAATCTTGTCAAAAACTATAATATTATATTTATGTCCAATCTTATTTATTTATTTATTTTAAAATATATGTAGGGTCAAACACTATATAATATCCGAAATAGTAGTATCGTTATAATATATATATATTTTTTTACTAAATTATACCAAAAATATTGTCAAGGTATAAAATTCCCATGACCAGAATTATATATGCATTTATGCTAATAGTGTATTAACAGTTAAGAATCTACTAAACCAATTGATAATAATGAGAATAATAAGGTACTAATGATAACTCAGTTGTACACAAGACAAAGAAGAAAAATAATAAATAATAAAAAAATAAAAAAATTTAAAATAAAAATTACAGCTCTCTCGTTCGGAGAGCATAGCAGTAATAATTGAGAGGAAACAAATGAGCTGGAGAGAGAAAGAGTGAAAGAAGAGAAGAAAAATACAGAGAGAGGGAGAGAACGGTGACGTCGCGCGTCAGAGCGGCGGAGAGGGAAAAATGGAGCGGACGGTCGGTCGGGGCTCCGACCATGGAGGCGGCGGATGCTCGACGCGGAGAGGCGCTGCTCCGGCGGAGGGAGACGAGGCTCGGGCGGAGTGAGCGAGAGGGAGAAGAAAAGGGGAAGCGACAAAATCGAGGGAGCTCGGCCTCGGCTCCGGCGGGCGGCGAAGGTAGGATGGGGAGAAGAAGCGGAGGGGGTCGTCGGGGGCTCACCGCTCCGGCGGTGGGTGCACGGAGGCTGATGTGGTGGATGAAGGGAGCGGTGCCGAGATGGGGAAACGACGGCGCTGGCTTGGCGTGACGGCATGGCACTGCAGCACACGGCCACGCGGAGGCGGGGGCGGTGGCGGTGCACGTACGGCGGCCCGGACAAGGGCGGAGGAAGACCGGAGAAGGGGGCCAGGTGAGGGTTCGGCGCAGCTGGAGGGAAGAGCGCGCGAAGAGGGTTTGGTGGGTCGCCGACAGACCTAACCGAATCTCGACCACGATGGTGCTAGCGTCTTCACCAGGGCGATGGCTGGGATCCGCGGTCCTGGCTCGTCCACGGCGGAGGTAAGCAATGAGGTTTTGTTATTATTTATGGTAGATTTTGGGGTGTTCCCAGTGGTGGTTGAGGCTGACTTGTTCGGGGTCAAGAGTCGCGACACGACGGTGGGGAAGGAGTTTGGGGAAGACGCCCGGAAGTAAAGTAGTGGTGGTAGAATAATGGGGCGTAGAGCCGATGGTGGTGGAACATAGCAGCGGTCGTCCTTATAGTGGGGGTGGTGAATGGTTTGGGGCTCGAAACTGGTGTCGGGCGGTTGTTCGAGCGACAGTGGTGGCAGTCGTAATTGGTGGTATCGGCTCTTATGGTGGTTGCAGCAGCAATGGTGATGAGTAGTTATGGGGAACGACCGAGGAGCTCGGCTGGGTCAGGGTGGTTTGTGAGAATTGACCAGGAAGGGAGGTCGGTCAGAGTTCGGCCAGTTGGCCGTGGTCGGGGTATTCGGGAAGAAATGATAGAAGGTGGGAGGAGTAGAGCAGGAGGCTGTTGGGAGCAACTTGGCTGGCGACTGGGTTTGCCTAGGGTGTGTGTAGAAAATTTAGGGTTTTAGGATTAGGTTTATGGATAGAGGGCTGGATGTTTGCTGTGTCGGGATTGTCGACACGGAGGAGAGGATGCGATGTATTTGTAATGGTAAAGTAAAATAGTGAAAGGATATGGAACCACGGACACGATGCACGCACTATTGTGAAGAAATTTGTGGATGTAAGAAATTTATGGAGGAGTACCTGCCTATTTATAGGATGTGGGAATTTCCATTAGGATAAGGATTTGGGATTTAAACCCAATTAGATAATTCAATTTAAATCAAATCTAAATTCAATTTCAATTCTAATTTTAAATCTAGATAATCTAGACTCAAATTAAATATAAAATTTACCTTTAAACTATTTAAATTAAATCATAAAATCAAATCAAAATTTAAAATGGACACAATAACTTCCAAATATATTTTTCAAAATACCAATAATAATAATTTTGAAAATAATAAATATTTTTAAATATCTTTTTGAATAATAAAATATTAATATTAATAAATCTCTAAAATTATATTTTTATTTAAAAATAAACTAATAAACTATTTAGAAAATATATACGTATGCACAAGAATATTATTTATTATTAATAACTATTATAAATGAAAGGCTTTTTATAAATAAATAAATAATGGACTTGGAATTTTTTTGGTATGATAGCTAAAAAAATTATTACATATATTATTTTAAAACTATAAAATAATAAATAAAAATATTTTTCTAAAAATATGTACGTTCGCACATATTCGCACTCGTTGAGCAAATTTGATAATAATAAAATTTCGTGCGCGACGTACACTGCAACTACGCAACGTACAAATACAAAAAAAAATAATCAATACCAAATTTATATATAAAAAATATAGTAGAAATTTATGGGTTTTACATAAAGTATTCCCGAAAACTTTTATATGAATTATTCATACCCATCTCCCTTGGTTACTAGACCCATGTCTCCTATTCTCCCGCCAATTCTATACATCTACCTGTCGACCCTAGCTACCTTGATTGTCCGGGACCCGATGGAACTGTCTGTACCACCATCAGAGGTCACCTTGCATAGTTGTTGCACCGAAGTCGCAGTTCGTACCACCTTGATCACTACAGTACACCAGGCGTACTACCAGGCAAGACATCTTGCCATTTGCTGTTTATTTATTTAGCTCATATTTCATGTATTATTCATTATTTTCTAAATAAACTGTGATACATGGCATAACCTGATAGAACTTACTGTTCATTTATATTTCCTGCTATGTATTATTTTTCTTACACATTAAACCTAGATTTAAGGGACCACCTTGTGTGTTGCATTCATTGGCCTTGACACGTTGTAACACGAAGTTGTGTGTCGCATGTAGAACACGGACATACGTGGCTGGCTGGCCACCGGTGCGTATAAGCCGTGTGATAGGAATAACCGCTAATAGAGGTTGCATGCTTAGTTTGACTTAGCGGTTATAGAGGTTTTCTGTTGTGGATACAACATAGTAGGCATTGGACGGGGAGGACAATTCCTTAGCGTATAGGCTTCGATACACTTTTCCTTGTGACCCGAAAGCTCCGCTGGAGATACGGGGTTGATGACCCATGATTACTGACGGCCACTGACGTTCTACGAAACGTTATGCTCTTATTGATTGGGCCTCTAGTACCCCAAGGGGGGACTATGCCGATCCCATTTAGCCAGGGCCCATGCGTAGGAAGGATTGTTCTTAACTATATTTCACTTAGAACGGTTAGGCACCTTTATCCGTTAGGTACGAGTACTTTTGGTTTGGATACTTGTATCTGACCGTGGCTTGGAATAATAACTTGTCGCAGATTAGTTCGTCACATCTTGTCCTTATTTGGTTGTAGGTGTGGCTTACTACTTCGATGAGACGGTATTGAACCTTGTTGGGGTCCGGATACCATATTGGTTTTATAGCATGGAAAGATACGTCACCGTGAATTAGTTTACCATCTCCTGTCCTTGTTTGGTTGGGGGATGGTACACTAGTTCAATAGGTGTGTATTGGACCATGTTATAATTCAATTGACTTATTTATTTAAGCAATATTTATTCAGTTTATATGGCATGATATTATGTGTCTTGTTATGTCCCTCTGAGGACCTGGTTATCTCTCCAGGTATGTGCTCTTGTCTTTCGCAGGTGCTCTAGCTCTAGCCGTGACCATCTCCATTTCTTCGAGGATGATTGCGCTTGGATCATCTTCGCTTCGCTCGCCAAAAATTATTTCTTTTCTCATGTATTTTTTCCTTTACTTGTTGGTAGTAGATTTGTCTCCGTCCAACATATTGTATCAAGACAATTCATTATTATTATATGATATCTTTTATTCATTTATTTTGTGTGGATGAGATTAGTTATGGTTTTACTGTATTTTATAACTTATGTATTCATACGAGGTTTTCATATATTGGAGTGTACTTCGTATTTATACAGCTGGCATGTCTACGTTCCTAGTCCTACGTATTTTGGGACTGGGGCGTTAAAATATATATATATATATATATATATATATATATATATATGGTGGAGGACTGGCAAGCTCAGAGCCTTTCATTTGGTGGTCGTATCGAATTGGTACGGTCGATGATTATGGTAATTGTGATGTTCTGGTTACAATCTATTATGTTGCCTCTGCTAATACAATCAATAAGGTGGAAAAGATTTGCGCGGACTTCATATAGCGAGGGGGTGTTTATGCTATATCGTAGGACACACTTTGTAGACCACGGGAGGAAGGAGGGGTAGGGTGCGCTTGATCCAGACATTATAGCTGGTAGCATGAATGAAGCTTACATAGGGATTTCTGAGAAGGGGGTGTTTACTGTGGGTGGAGGGGTTAAAGGGCACGTACCTTAGGGATGAAAATATGTTGGTGTACAGGTCTATTAATAGTGAATCAGTCACATTCAAAAACTATTCTAATACATAGGTGGCAGGTTTAACAGTGTATCCGAAAGAGAGTATGCAATGGCGGGAGTACTGATCTCTGGCTTGATCCATGGTTTAAATACCAAAGTTTGTTTGAGTTGTCTGGAGGTAATGCAGGTGGTATGGCTTTCAGAAAGATTAGGGTGAGTTCTATTATTCATTATGGGGTGTGGGTACTGTGGGTATTATTCGGCAAGTGGAGATCAATAGGGGGCAAGCTGATGATTGGCGGTGGGATACTACAAGGAGTGGTGAGTTTGAGTTCAAAGCTGTTTATAATCAGGTTCGGGCCAGACATGAAAGAATGATGAATGGCGACATGGTGTGGATGAAAAAGGTGGCATGAAAATGCAACTACGTATGTACAAACTTCAATTGTAACGGTTACTTATTTGAGATAAAGTAGGGCGGTTCGGGGTTCGATCGGGGGACATGGAGTGCATCCTGTGCATAGTAGATGTAGAATCCACGAGTCATCTATTTTTTAACTATCCTGTGGCTTATGAGGTTTGGCGGGAGCAAGGAGTGAAGTTGAATCTTCCCTCGATTAATATGTGTGAGGTGAATTTTGTTATTTAAAGTATCAGAGCTTCGAGGAGTTGAGGAACCGAATGGTTCAGGAAAGCGTGCATCAGATTAGCAGCGATAATATGACATATCTGGAAGGAACAGAATAACTGTATATTCAATTATTATAGTACTAGTATCATTGGTATAACTCATAATATTGAGTTTGATATATAGGGGTTGTCCCCAGGGAGGAGTCTCGATTGAGTTGGGATGGGTGTACATTTCTTCGGGTTTTTAGTATAATAAATTACCTTCTTCAAATATATATATATATATATATATATATATATATATATATTTATATATATATATATATATATATATAAATAAATAAATATATATATATATATATATATATATATATATATATATATTTTATATATATATATATATATATATATATATATATATATATATATATATATATATATACATACATATATATACATATACATATATAAATATATATACATATACTAATATAAATATATATACATATACTACTCATATGAGTAGAGTTATGCTACCAATGCATATTAGTCATGTTTATTGTCATACCCAAATACCCGATTGTTCCTTAAGTTCAAAGATATAAGGCATAACTGACAAGAGAGAAATGTTAGATTTATTGTAGCATGTTGATTCATGAGATGGAGAACAAAATAAATGCGGAAGCGTACCTGAACCATTGATTGGCTTAATGGATCTTGAAACATACGTCTCTTTATGGGGTTCGATCTTTCAACTCGCTACGACCCTTAATAACAAAGATGAAACCTTTGTTCCTCTCTCTATTATGGGGATACATAAGAGAATAGAGAAAACTCTCTCTTTGGTGGCCGTATGAGTTGGGAACCATAACCCTAATATATATATATATATATATATATATATATATATATATATATATATATATATATATATATATATATATATATATATATATATGATATTTCTAATTTGGCCCCTTATCAAATTAGATTTATCTCCGGTATCTACACATTATTTCCATGACAATTATACTCTTAAGCCAATTTTTCATATAGACCACTTTAATTTGGCTTAATTGTTTAGATAGTCCCAACACAATTAATTTTACATGTGTAGTCCATATTATTGAATAATTCAAACAATCTTCCACTGGGCCACATATGTAATCTTATAATTGTGTTAACCTTAGTAAGCTCATAAATTGCTATCGTAATCCTTAGGGTATATCCGGACAATCTCGTCCATTAACCCTTTTAATATAGGATCAAAGCAGCCTTCGTCACATTTAGCATAACTAAACTATCAACACATATACGAATATAGCTAAATGACATAGATCAATCATGGATGCGTAGCATAAAAATTATACACAATATGATCAACACATGTCTATTTCCAATTGGTCCTCGTTAACTTTAGTGAGATCAATACTTTAACATAACGAAAACATAATGAACTAAAATTGTCATATATCTGATCAGATAAATATCCAAAATACTTTAACATATAAATGCGTCCAAAGCCAAATAGCACCCAAATACATAAAATACAAACTTTTCCTATATTGCCATATACTTAATTAAGATAACACCAATATGAGCAGTATGCTTATGAAAGACCTTGAATAATAATACTTTTGTGTGCGGATCCGCTAAAATGGAGTTTGTCCTAATGTGTTATATGGACACTTTAACCATTCTGAATTCTTTCCTCTACAACTAGAAACTTTATGTCAATATCTTTTGACTTATACTAGTTTATGTTGTTATTGGAATACGGTACTGCTGATTTATTGCCACACCATAATTTGAGTGGTCTTTTAACACCCTCCTGCATGTGCAGCCTTGTGACAAAATTTCACAACTATATTCCCTGAGTGGATGCCTCACAGCATGTTATAAACCTTATTGTCATGGTGGAAGAAATTATGAGTGCTTGTTTGACACTCATCCAAAATATATCTCCACCAGTCGACATGTAAATATAACCTGACATGGATCTCCTGCTATGTTGGCATCCAGCAAAATTGGAGTCGGAATACCTTATGATTTCCAAAATTATCCGACATACTATAAAGCGCATATAATTCCTTGTTCTCTATTAATTTTTAAGTAGCTTGGCTGTTATCCAATGATCCATCCCATATTTGCTTAAATATCTGCCTAACATCTCAACTATGTACGCAATATCCTGATGCATATATACTTGAGCATACATTAGACTCCCTACAACTGATCATGAATGAGAAATCTATTGCATTTTCTTAATTTTAAGGTTAATCTTAGGTCACTGATTGAGATTGAACTTGTCTCCTTTAGCGACATGTGTTACCTGGTTTGCATTAAATAATTTAATCGATATACAAAACCAGAAAAAAATCTACTCCCACTGAACTTATGGTACACACAATCTTCAACAATGTTTATCTCAAAACCAAACAAGATAATTTCTTAGTAAAATTTGAATTACCTTTGACGACAAGCCTGCATGAGTCCACAGATAGATTTTGTTAGTTTGCAAACCATATTCTTTGGATCTTCTGACACAAAGTTTTCTGGTTGCACCATATAAATTATTTCGTCAATGTTACCATTAAGAAACTCCGTTTTGATATCCATTTGATGTAACTCAAGATTAAAATGTGCAACAAGTGTTATGATTATTTTAAAAGAGTCTTTCAAAGGAACCGGAGAGAAAGTCACTTTAAAATCAATTCTTAAAAGCCACTAGCTACAAGACGTACTTTATACCTCTCCACATTACCCTTCGAATCATTTTTGGTTTTAAATACCCATTTGCAACCAATGGATTTCGCATCTTTTGGTAATGGGATAAGTTTCCAAACTTTATTGTCTTGCATAGACTTATACTCCTTATTTATTGTATCAATTCATTTTGATAATTGGAACTTTCCATGGCCTGACGGAAGTTGATTGGATCATCTTCCAGTATTCCACAGTCTTCCTCACATTCCTAGAGAAATATGACAAAATTATCCAAAATTATATTTCTTCCTTCTCTTGATGGACCATCTTAACATTACCGGTTCTTGAGGTTGTTGAGTTTGTTCCTTAGGAATAATTACCTTATCTTGAATAGGGGTGCCACTACGTTGTCTTGTTAAGGTATCTCAACAACGACTTATAAAGGTAATTCGACATTGTCTTGTTAAGGCTCCGAATTCACTTTTTGATCAATGATAGGTACATAATCCTGCACATCGTCAAAAGTCATAGTAGGAATCGCAACTGATTCCTCCTCAAAGATAATGTTCCTGACTTTATTTCTTCCACAAACTCAACATCCTAAAAAGTATTACACTTCTAGTGGCAAAAAAATTTCTTTGTGTGGGATCGTTAATTATTAACCCCTTGATCTATCAATATAGCTAATAAAGTAGCTGCTTACAATTTAACTTTGGTCTATCTTTCCTCTATACTTCAATGTAGACATTAAAGTCTATAAAGTCAATGGAATCCAAATCCCATTAGACACAAGTCGTTCAACTCTATTTCTAGAGATGTGACCTAATCGCTTATGTCATAATGAGGCTAAAAAATTTAATATTAATTTTGTGTTTAGTACTACATGACTCCACTTGCAATATTTTATTATAAGATGCAATAGTTTCAAGTAAATATAGGTTATCATAAATCTTAAGGGAACCGTTACCAATAATATTTAAATTTAAAATAGAATAAACTTATTTTTTCAGATGAACAATGATAACCAGATTTGTCCATTAAGAAAATTGAAATTGAATTTTGTCTAAAAGATGGTACAATAAAAATGTCTATCAAATCCAAATAATAATCCGTTCCTAATAATAACCTAAAATATCCTATTGCTTTCATTTCTACCGAATTGCCGTCATCCACATAGATATATCTTTCACCATCAATTGGCTTTCGGTAGCTCAGGCAACCTTGTCTAGAACACTAATGTGGGTAGTCGCAACAGAATCTAACCACCATGAGTTTTTTGGAATTAAAGCTAAATAACCTCAGAACAGACCATATTTATGTATTTTTTCTTATATACCATGCGTGGTATTTGTACATTTCTTCTTTATGTGTCCCGACTTGTCACAAAAGAAACAATTCTTAGTTTTATATTGGTGTTGATTTTGTGTTGAACCCTTAGCAGCTTCTGTATTCTTTATCTTTTGTCCTTAAAGTTTATCCCATTAAACATGAAAATTAAATTCTTATTGGTAGTTATTATAGCAACATTAACTATAAAGAGAACAAAATAACAAAACGGACATACTCTAATTAATAACCAAAGAGTAAAATATAGTCAAACAAATTCAAATAATGGTAAACCCCATTTCAAGATACCTAGTACATCATTAATATCAAGTCTTTGGACAATGATATTAACTTCAAGTGGTACTCTTGGTGTAATGATCAAAAGTTGACAATAAGTCATGTCAATTGATAAGTCTATCTTTGGATCGGGTTATTATTCACATGTAAATCTTATAATTGTCACACATTTATTATCACAGGTATGTGTACAATTCGGCCAAGTATTAACTTTCCTTTGGGCCGACTAATACTCGCATGAATGTACACACACAAACATCCGACATCCCTCATAGACTATATACGCAAGAGAGGTCACTTTGGCGACATCTTATTTCAATGGGTCTATTTAGAATTCTAGACAACTACTGCGAGTTATAAAGAAGTACCAAAAATTTGAATGTTGACTAAATTTTACATGACTGAATCATGTTCAAATATTTGTGTACATGCATATTCAAATTAAATAATCATAAATCAACAGATTAGATTCTATTGAATATATGCATCAAAAGATTACACCAAATAAGCTATAAAGATTACATCAAAATTTATCTACTACATGATAAGCATGTGAATCTTTTGCATGACTTAAAATATAAATTAAATCACTTTGATATATTGATGCACATAAGATATCTAACCATAAATGCTCTTTCATCGTATATAATTGCTTCAAAAAAATAGATAAAAACAAATCACCTGATAACAAAAGATTCAAAATTTCACGACCATAAATAATAATATTCCAAATTCAAAGGCTCAGAAGTACTGATCGAAAACATGGTATCTCAAAGGAACAAATTTCCTTTAAACCATTTTAAAAAGTACTAATGGGTAGTAAAGCAATTAAAAATTAAAGAAAAACTACAACCAGTACTTTAAACCAATCTCCTCTAACCCATTTGAAGTGCATATTATATGGTAACAAAGGCTTTGACTAGGTCTGTAAATTCCGAGCAATAAAAATGACTGGTTTGTTCAATCGAGTTCAATTTGAAATATGCTGAGTTTTACCATCACGCCGGGCATCTCTTAAATTTCGAGCATAATTAAAGAAAAAAAGGAACTATGTCTGTAATCCATTAAAAAAAACTTGCTTGTTCAACCTTGTGGAATTGGGATTAGGTATATTTACATAAAAGTGTCAAACCCAATCATGTTAAAACAACCTAATGAAAAGAATTCACAAAGATAGCATTCTCACTCCAATGAAGAGACAATGCTGACTTTGGGAACGAAAATATGTTGTTTCCGTAGAATCTTTACCGGAACGTCCGCATAGACATTCCAAAGATTTTCTTTTATCTAATGGATCATACAAAAAAGTTAACCGAACAATTGAACCCTAAATTAATCTTAATCGAAAGATCTAGTATTAGTGAACAACATCAAAAAATAGATTCTACAACTTTGACCTCACAAATAAAACAAGATGACTCTGATAGCACTTGTTAGATTTATTGTAGCATGTTGATCCATGAGATAGAGAACAAAATAGATGCGAAAATGTATTTGATCCATTGATTGGCTTAATGGATCTTGAAGCAAATGTCTCTTTATAAGGTTCGATCTTCCAACTCGCTACAATCCTTAATAGAAAAGATGAAACCTTTGTTCCTCTCTCTGTTGATGGGGATACAGAAGAGAAAAGAGAAAACCCTCTCTTTGGTGGCTGTATGAGTTGGGGAACCATAACCATATATATATATATATATATATATATATATATATATATATATATATATATATATATATATATATATATATATATATATATATATATATTATATATATATATGTTTTGATATTTCTAATTTGGCCCCTCATCAAATTAGATTTATCTCCGATATCTACACATTATTTCCAAGACAATTATACCCTTAAGCCAATTTTCCATATAGACCACTTTACTTTGGCTAAATTATTTAGATAGCCCCAGCATAATTAATTTACATGTGTGGTCCCTATTATTGAATAATTCTTGTCATGACCCGCACCCGTTTTTCGGATGCGAGAGCGTGAGCAAGCCAGCTACGCATCAAGCGGACTCCAGCCCGACTCGAATACGTAAACGCTGTCAAGGCTAGGGTATACTTCCAAATCATGGCAATTTAATCTATATCTCAAATCCACAATAAGTGTGCGAAACATGAATGAACACTATGGGTCGTGGTCTGCAGCCCACTAGCATATATGTTCGATAAGACTCCAAAGAATATAACAAGAGTCTCTAAAGTAAATCAATAAGCAGGATATCTCATGATAAGGAATGAAAAGCACGAAAGAATAACAATGTAATATCACTAACAAATACCTGAGACATGTACCGCAATCATCCACCATCCCGTTCTGCCACTAACTCCATACAATCGCTAAACCTGAAGAGATTATCAGGTCCACAGAGGACATAGCAAGATACATATAAATATGCCTATCTAGCAGTTTAATCATGCATGATAATATATAAATAGGATATAACAAGGAACGACACTTAACATGGCAAGAGACTACGACCAAACTGCTAACAAGTGACTAACGACAAGTGGCTACTGACTGGTGACTATGAACTGGAATACAAGAATAACTATACGTAACCGAATTGCTGAATGAACAAGCAAACACGAGATCAATGGAATACCAAACCCTCGCCCCGAGTGGACTCGTAGGTTTGAACTAATCACTAACCCTCATCCCGAGTGTGGACTCTCTGGTTAGTACTAACCCTCATCCCGAGTGTGGACTCTCTGGTTAGTTCACGACAAGGTACCCTCGTCCCGAGTGTGGACTCTCTGGTGCAAGTATAACATCCTCGTCCCGAGTGTGGACTCTCTGATGTAAACATCCTCGTCCCGAGTGGACTCTCTGGTGCAAGTCAAGTCAACACCCTCGTCCCGAGTATGGACTCTCTGGTGCAAATAATCGACATCCTCGTCCCGAGTATGAACTCACGGATGTAAACAGATCAAGGCAAACACCCTCGTCCCGAGTGGACTCTCTGGTGCCAAGGAAACGATAACAAGGGAATAGCAGTTCAACTACACGTACTCGTTCTATGATACGACTCAAGCAAGGTACTGGTGAGACAAGGTACGACTCAGTCAAGACACAGTCAAGTCCAGGTATAACTACACTATCAAGTCAAGCAAGACCATAAACTGGTGAATACGGTATATAGAAATCTCAACTAGAAAGCTAATGAATCATATAAAAATCTATAAAAAAATAGAGTATCAATGATAATACAATAATAACATGAAAACTATAAACATGAAATTAAACTGTAGAGGGAGGCAAGGTATACTTGCCTGGAGGTTGCACGCAGATCCAACAAAATATAGTCAACTGGTAAGCCGATAAGTCCAAATCATCAAAACTGTCTCCGAAAGCTGAAACAGACATTGCCAACATTCTTACAATAGTCAAATTATCTAGGATTGCCTGTCCTTAAGTCCAATTCTGGACATAGGGGCAAAACAGTAATTTTGGGCAAAAACGGTATCCGCCGTTGGACCCGCTTTACACCAAAAAATGTGCCAAAGTCTATGGTCTCTAAAGTCGTCAAACTATATGTCTACGGATTCTTTTTGATGATACGAACCCAACGATATGTCCAATTTTGGATTCCGGTGGACCGTGCACAAAATTGCCCGTTGAATCGGATCGTGAGGCCCGCGAAATGGCGATCCGCTTAACTATCTCAGAATTAGACCAAACTTGGCATACAGGACCAAAAAATGATATGGTCCGGTTGGCACAAGTTTCGTGTCGATCTGATGAACGTGCACAAGGTAATTGGAAAATTTGTACAGAGGCCGATACGGTAAATTTTGATGGATACGCATCAAATTTGTCGCGCATACGCAACCAATTTGAATTCCGTCAAACCCACACGTCCGCAATATCCGTACGTGCATTTCGATGCTTACGGTGCACGACCACGTCGCCCGGAGTGGCGGGACGCACGTCGTATCGAAGGGTTTTATTAAAATTCAGAACAGGTTTTTCCTAAACTTTATCATCGAATTAATCTATGTACAATAGATGAAAACTAAATCTATAAAAAGTGTTTTGTAGCCCTACTAACCGTCTACATATATGTTCAAATAGAAATTTTAAACTATCAATAGGATGATGAAGAATGATCTTCAAACATGGGCACTCAGACAGTTGTTCTGTTCCTAAAATATTTTTAAAAACCTATATTTTCTCGAACTTTAGTTTGATTTTTCTTCATCTCTAAGCCATCTAAATCCAAACTACCTGACAGAACCTAGGGAGGTAAAGGTTGTCTACGCAGCGGACGAAACTGATCAAAATATAGAGGACTATGGAGAAAGATTTCGTACCCGATAGGTGGGTGGTCTGCTGCGCGAAGCTGCTGATTGCGGCGTCTGCTGTCGGCCTCGCCATCGCGCGTGGTTGGCCGACGGCCACCTGCGGTGGTGCGTACGAGGCTGGGGAGGTCGCCGTCGGTCGTTAGCTAGGATCGGGTTAGGGTTTCTATCTCGAGAGATTTCTCTATATGTATACATTTATACATAGTCGGCTGGGAAGTTCCTATCGGGTTTCGAGTGCTGTGCTCGGGTTGCACTCTTGTGGGGGTTCGGTTTGCTCCTTCTGTTGAACACAACTTAAGTGAGGGATGAGCCCATGTGGGCCGGGTTCTATTTTATGGGGGTTTGCTTGGCTTTGGGCCGGCCTGGAAGGGCTGGGCTGGCCTACTAATATTGGTTTTCTTTTCTCTCTCTATATATATTCATATATAACTTAGTATATATAAACACCTATATATATACATATAAGTACATAATATGTATACACACCTACATAAATAAATAAATAAATAAATAAATAAATATATATATATATATATATTTATATATATATATATATATATATATATATATATATATATATATATATATATATATATATAACAATAATACAACAATATCCATTAGAATATTCTAAAAAAATAGTAAACAAAAGGTCATATCATATACTTACAATTTATATAACTAATTCTATTTATATCTACATTTATATATACCAACCTTTACAAATAATAGTAACCTTATATATACATTTATTTAATAGGCATAACTACAAATATACTTAGCCCTAAAATTCTTAAAAATGCACCAAGTTGATTTTAGGAAAAATATTTATCATATCTCCAAAATAAATATGAATTTAATAGCCATAACATATTTATTATATATACGCAATCATATATAAAATCGCCTACTAAATCATTAAAATAAAATGTCAATACAACATACTTCTACATGGACGTCCCTAAACGCACTACCCGACTACCTGGGCTTGGGCTTGTTTTGGGTCCAACCTGGACTAGTTTGGTACAACCGGGCATCCTAAATATCAAATAATATTAATAATGAATAACTAAACTATTTATAATGGTCATGCCACAACTTAGCCTGTTTTTCCTAGTTAGGACATCACTATGGCTCGGTCTTCCCTGGCATGGCTAATACACTAATCAAGGCACGCCACTGCACTATCAGTACCACGATTTCTAGTCACCTTGTACTTCAAATCTCAACCATGGCTACAGTTATCTACCGTAATAATTAACTAAATAATTATTTAAAAAAAAATCTAATAATCACTATTTAAATTAAAAAAATAATAAAAAATATATTTTTAAATTTTTTTGGGAAGGGGAGCTACAATCTACCCACCTTAAAATAATTTCGTCCTCGAAATTCTAATTCATAATTATTCCTTAAAATTCAAAAAAAAAGTCTACTTTTACTTAATATTCTTGAATTTAAATTCCTCAAAAATAGTGTATATCCTTCTCCCAGCCATTTGTAACAACGGAACCTCGAGGACTTCTACCCACCTTTGGTCATACTACTCCTCAAATATGGTCACTAAAATCTTATAATCTTCTAACTAGTTGCTAACAATTCTACTAACAGATATCTAGGGTATATGGCACCTATAATTCCTTATATCTATAAACAACCAAATATTCAATAGTCAAGCAATATTATACTATAATTTAAGAATTTCAGATAAATCCTAGACAGCACGATCATTCGTCACTTCGAAATAAAAGGGACGAGAGTCAATGGTATGGAAAGCAAGGAAGTATAATCGAAAGCAAATATGGAGTTTTCAAGGACGTTGAGAATTTCTAGGAGAATTTTCAAGGAAGAGTGGATTGAGATTTCTAAGAGTTTAGTCATAGTCGCAGGCTCGTACCAGTACAGCTATGTAACTGATACGATACCTGCATGGGCCACCAAAAAAACTTGTCACGACCCGCACCCGCTTTTCAGATGCGAGAGCGTGAGCAAGCCAGCTACGCATCAAGCGGACTCCAGCCCGACTCGAATACGTAAATACTGTCAAGGCAAGGGTATACTGCCAAATCATGGCAATTTAATCTATATCTCAAATCCACAATAAGTGTACGAAACATGAATGAACACTATGGGTCGTGGTCTGCAGCCCACTAGCATATATGTTCGATAAGACTCCAAAGAATATAACAAGAGTCTCTAAAGTAAATCAATAAGTAGGATATCTCATGATAAGGAATGAAAAGCACGAAAGGATAACAATGTAATATCACTAACAAATACCTGAGACATGTACCGCAATCATCTACCAACCCGCTCTGCCACTAACTCCATGCAATCGCTAAACCTGAAGAGATCATCAGGTCCTCAGAGGACATAACAAGATACATATAAACATGCCTATCTAGCAGTTTAATCATGCATGATAATATATAAACAGGATATAACAAGGAACAACACTTAACATGGCAAGAGACTACGACCAAACTGCTAACAAGTGACTAACGACAAGTGGCTACTGACTGGTGACTATGAACTGGAATACAAGAACAACTATACGTAACTGAACTGCTGAATGAACAAGCGAACACGAGATCAATAGAATCCAAACCCTCGCCCCGAGTGGACTCGCAGGTTTGAACTAATCACTAACCCGCGTCCCGAGTGTGGACTCTCTGGTTAGTACTAACCTTCGTCCCGAGTGTGGACTCTCTGGTTAGTTCACGACAAGGCACCCTCGTCCCGAGTGTGGACTCTTTGGTGCAAGTATAACAACCTCGTCCCAAGTGTGGACTCTCTGATGTAAACACCCTCATCCAGAGTGGACTCTCTGGTGCAAGTCAAGTCAACACCCTCGTCCTGAGTGTGGACTCTCTGGTGCAAATAATCGACATCTTCGTCCCGAGTGTGGACTCACAGATGAAACAGATCAAGGCAAACACCCTCGTCCCGAGTGGACTCTCTGGTGCTAAGGAAATGATAACAAGGGAATAGCAGTTCAACTACACATACTCGTTCTATGACATGACTCAAGCAAGGTACTGGTGAGACAATGTACGACTCAGTCAAGACACAGTCAAGTCCAGTATAACTACACTGTCAAGTCAAGCAAGACCATAAACTGGTGAACACGGTATATAGAAATCAAATCAACTAGAAAGCTAATGATCATATAAAATCTATAAAAATAGAATATCTATGATAATACAATAATAACATGAAAACTATAAACATAAAATTAAACTGTAGAGGGAGGCAAGGTATACTTACCTGGAGGTTGCACGCAGATCCAACAAAATATAGTCAACTGGTAAGCCGATAAGTCCAAATCATCATAACTGTCTTCGAAAGCTGAAATAGAAATTGCCAACATTCTCATAATAGTTAAATTAGCTAGGATTGCCTGTCCTTAAGTCCAATTCTGGACACAGGGGCAAAATGATAATTTTGGGCAAAAACGGTATCCGCCGTTGGACCCGCTTTGCATCAAAAAATATGCCAAAGTCTATGGTCTCTAAAGTCTTCAAACTACATGACTATGGATTCGTTTTGATGATACGAACCCAACAGTATGTTTAATTTTGGATTTCGGTGGGCCGTGCACAAAATTGTCCGTTGAATCGGATCGTGAGGCCCGCGAAACGGTGATCCGCTCAACTGTCTCAGAATTGGACAAAACTTGGCATACAGGACCAAAAAAATGATACGGTTCGGTTGGCACAAGTTTCGTCTCGATCTGATGAACATACACAAGGTAATTAGAAAATTTGTACAGAGGTCGATACGATAAATTTCAACGGATACGAATCAAATTTGTCGCGCACATGCAACCAATTTGAATTCCGTCAAAGCCCACACGTCCGCAATATCCGTACGTGCCTTTCGATGCTTACGGTGCGTGACCACGTCGCCCGAATTGGCGGGATGCACGTCGTATCGAAGGGTTTTATTGAAATTTAGAACCAATTTTTCCTAAACTTTATCATCGAATTAATCTGTGTATAATAGATGAAAACTAAATCTATAAAAAGTGTTTTGTAGCCCTACTAGCTGTCTACATATATGTTCAAATAGAAATTTTAAACTGTCAATAGGCTGATGAAGAATGATCTTCAAACATGGGCACTCGGACCGTTGTTCTGTTCCTAAAATATTTTGAAAAACCTATATTTTACTCGAACTTCAGTTCAATTTTTCTTCATCTCTAAGCCATCTAAATCCAAACTACCTGACAAAACCTAGAGAGGTATAGGTTTTCTACGCAGCGGACGAAACTGATCAAAATATAGAGGACTATGGAGAAAGATTTCGTACCCGATAGGTGGGTGGTCTGCTGCACGAAGCTGCTCATTACGGTGTCTGCCGTCGGCCTCGCCACCGCGCGTGGTTAGCCGTACCCACCTACGATGGCACATGCGAGGCTGGGGGGTTCACCGTCGGCCGTTGGCTAGGATCGGGTTAGGGTTTCTATCTCGAGAGATCTCTCTATATGTATACATTTATACATAGTCGGCTGGGAAGTTCCTTTCGGGTTTGAAGTGCTGTGCTCGGGTTGCACTCTTGTGGGGGTTCGGTTTGCTCCTTCTGTTGAACACAACTTAAGTGAGGGATGAGCCCATATGGGCCGGGTTCTGTTTTATGGGGGTTTGCTTGGCTTTGGGCCGGCCTGGAAGAGCTGGACTGGCCTACTAATATTGGTTTTCTTTTCTCTCTCTATATATATTCATATATAACTTAGTATATATAAACACCTATATATATACATATAAGTGCATAATATGTATACACACCTACATATATATATATATATATATATATATATATATATATATATATATATATATATATATATATATATATATATATATTTTTATATATATATATATATATATATATATATATATATATATATATATATATATATATATATATATATATATATATATATAGAACAATAATACAACAATATCCATTAGAATATTCTAAAAAAATAGTAAACAAAAGGTCATATCATATACTTACAATTTATATAACTATTTCTATTTATATCTACATTTATATATACCAACATTTACAAATAATAGTAACCTTATATATACATTTATTTAATAGGCATAACTACAAATATACTTAGCCCCAAAATTCCTAAAAATGCACCAAGTTGATTTTAGGAAAAAATATTTATCATATCTCCAAAATAAATATGAATTTAATAGCCATAACATATTTATTATATATACGCAATCATATATGAAATCGCCTACTAAATCATTAAAATAAAATGTCAATACAACATACTTCTACATGGACGTCCCTAAATGTACAACTCGACTACCTGGGCTTGGGCTTGCTTTGGGTCCAACCTAGACTAGTTTGGTACAAATCCTAAATATCAAATAATATTAATAATGAATAACTAAACTATTTATAATGGTCATGTCACAACTTAGCCTTGTTTTCCTAGTTAGGACATCACTATGGCTTGGTCTTCCCTGGCATGGCTAATACACTAATCAAGGCACGCCACTGCACTATCAGTGCCACGATTTCTAGTCACCTTGTACTCTAAATCTCAACCATGGCTACAGTCATCTACCGTAATAATTAACTAAATAATTATTTAAAAAAATCTAAAAATCACTATTTAAATTAAAAAATAATAAAAAATATTTTTTCAAAAATTTTCGGGAAGGGGAGCTATAATTCTAACACAAAATACTAGCAAGTACTATTTCTAGGAATTATACTTGGTTTTGATTTGTCATAACTATATGCTTAGGTATATTCGAAATTATCCTAGTTAGACTAGCACCTTTGCATAGAGGTGTAATAAGATATGACAAGACTTAACCATAATATTAAAATATGAACAAGGTCCATAATACAATAAAGTCTAAATGCGGGGACAAACGCAGTAAATAACTAAAAATCTACAAGACTAACTATCTAACATCTAACTCATGAATCTCTGCAAAGCTTCCATATCTCCACACCAAAGTCCAACGGATAAGGTAGCCAATTACCTAAAATTGTCAATATATCCTGTCAAGATTGAACCAAAGTAAGGCAAACAAGAATCACACTAAACAATAAATATCAACATTATGACACAAGAAACTAGCTAGTAGCATGTACGTAAAGGTAATCAAGATGCTATAATGGTATGACAAGAGAGAATAACCAATATGATACCATAAGAAAGATAACTCAATTAAATAATAAATCATGTAACATGTATCATTTATAATACTTAGTTTAGTACGTAGAACTGTTGGGGGTAATCCGGCTCATTGATACATGAGACGCACCGACAAGCTATCATTCATGTAGACAAATATAATTTGACAAGTCAACGACTTTATCGTGACTATTATCATTCACGTAGTATAGTTCCACATTCTCACTTCATATTCTTTTAATTTCCTGACTATAACACAATTTATAGTCCAGCTATTCACTTTAACAAGTATCAAGGTGATTCAAGTGAATATTCATGTAGTGATTTAAGTAAAGATTCATGTAGCGATTTAATATGGTGATTCATGCAGTACTACAAGTAATCATGTATAACATAAGAAATAAAATTGTGCACTAGTCACGGTGATCAATAACTAAACAATAACATGGATCAAGTATATAAATAAGAGGAGAAGATGAAAAATGAAACATGTACATATCAATAATCATTATAAAGAATAAAACCACCTACAAATACTTGTCTGTGCCCTCTATTTGTCGAGTCTTGACAATTCCTAAATGGTCTTTCGTTTCTTTATTGTACCTGTATCATACAACACACCAAAAGCAATCATAAAAAAAGTAGCTTAGGGTTGACATAACTAGCATATTCTAGATTTTGGACCTATTTTTAGCTTTTTGTAACTAGTTTTAAACTTCCAAAAATTCATAAGAATTACCAAACTAATTTTCAAAATTCTAAAAAAATAGAGTTATGATCTCCCATATCCACATGATATACCAAAAATTTTCCAGCACCTAATTCTCACAAAATGTAAGATTATATTTTTCTATGATTCAATTCGTTCAAATAGGACAACGGGTGAAGGAAGAATGATTTATTCAAACTTTTAATCCATTAGTTCTAAAACTTTAGTCAGAGTATAATAACATATTCATTAGAGTGCTAACAAAATTTTATGCAACGTTACTTAGCCAATAGGGAGTTATGATCTTTCAAAGTTGTGTAAATTCTGAATAGATTAAAATGGACAAGGCCGCCTTGCAAGAACCATTTGTAATTCTAAAAAATATATTTTGTTGATCTACTTTTTGATTCCATTAGCCTTAGATGTTATGTTTACCAAAAAAGTTTCTTTTATTGATAAATAATGAACGATCTAGGAGTTATAGCAAAATTACTAGGCACATATATTACTGAAACACATATTTTTACACGAATTTCTATAGGGGACAAACAAAGTCTACTTCAGGATTGGGGATATGTTTTGGACAGCTAAGTGAGAGTTGTAAAGCTTTAGGACAAAATTTATTCATTTGCTCCCTTAAAATTGCTCCCAAACATGAATTTTTCCATTGGTTGTTGCTAGAATCCTCCTCTCAAAAAACAACTAACCCTAAAAACTAAGTACTTTTATATATAAAAAAGGAAGGTATAGTCCGAGTGAAACTTGGGTTTGACCTATAGAGGACATGCGACTCTCCCTTATATGGGTGCAGTTTTGGGTAGGCTTTTGGGCTTTTGCTTTATTTAAGTTTCTTTTCTTTAAATAGAAAATATTATAATAATAGAAATTCTAAAATTATTTCCTTGGCCTACGGTACAAACTTGGAGATTAGAATAAAATATTAATAAATAGTTTTTGGCCTTTAAATATTCATAATAAATTCTAAAGTCCTAAAAATTACCAAACCACTTCCAATACGCTTCTGACACATTTTTATGACATTTAACCCCTCATTAGCTTATGTTACCTACCGTTGCACTCCCAATTTTCTAATTGACCGATTTGGAGCTTTTTGGTAGTGAATGCTATAGTAGGCCAATAATAGCCCATACATCTTAGACGATCATGTATCTTAGGATTGTGTTGATGTCTGCCACATGTGACATCATGTGCTTCTTTGAGGGCTTCTTGCGCTTTTTTATTCAACAAACATCAAAGTAGAACACCTTTATAAGATCGTTGATATAATATTTTTGTGACTGAATCATAATAGAATCGAAGGGACCGCCTTTTGATGGATACTGCCTTTTTTGTATAATTTGACAAGATTCCAAATACAACAAAGATGATGAGAAAAAATCTTCAATACGTGGTTCGAAGTCTATCTCAACTGTGTAGACTCCTTAAATCTCCAAATTGTTCTTAGCACAGAACAATTAGCGACTAGACACGGTCACAGAATGTTATGTCTCGACTAGAATAGAAAGATAAGTCATAATTCCTGCTAGAGCATCGAATTCTGTATTTAACAGATGTGGCACATGACTGATGTAGAAACCTTTGAACATATTAGATAATTCAACAGTCACTTAATAATAAGGTATCTTCATATTGAATTTCATGTTCCCCTCTGACCTAGTTGACGATAAATTTTAAAACACGATAAGCTTCCAGGTACTCAACACCTAATTGAAGAGATAGTTTTAAAGCAATGAGAAAAGTATTATATTATACTATATTACTGGAGCAAGATTTTTTCAATGACTAAGTCTTTTGAATGACAATAATTTTTTTGAAATATTAACACAATCCCACTCCAGCAACAATTTGACTTTTGGACCCTATTCTTGAAGCATCATCCAAGAATATTTAACAAATCAGGTCACCAGATGCCATATTGGACTCCAACACTTCGTTCGATATATCTTTATATAGCTTTAAAGTTCTTGGAATTAGAGAAGTGGCAAGAAAATCTGCTAACACTTGACTGTTCACTGCTTTCTGAGAGACGAACATCGTATCATTTGGAGACGGTAGCATAGCCCATATTGCAAAACAAGAATTTAATGCACTCGACTTCATTATGAGAATGCATAAAGGATTACCCATGATATAATATGGATTGCTTTACTGATCACATAATGGTACATTTTCTAAATTATAAATACTAATGCTAGGTATTACTTTTTAATGGGATTATATTTGTGCTTGACTCCGTTCATCATTCTACTGAGATAATAGATAGCTTGCTCACGCCATTCATCATTCTTCTGTGCTAATAGAGTACCTAAGGCATAGTCCATTGCTCGGGCATAAAGTAGAAATGGTCTTCCCGTGACGGGTACTACTAAGATCAAAGTATTTGTAGGTTAATATCCTCGAAGGCTTGCTGACAAGTTTCGTCCTATATGAATGAAATGCCTTTTTCATTAGCTTAGTGTATGGTTGGCAGCAACCAAACTATTTAAAATTAATCTCTAATTATATAGGCAAACCTTTCATATAATCCTCACAACTCCTTGAGGATCTTGGGTGATTACATGCTTAATATTGCCTTTACTTTATCTGGGCCTAGGTGAATTCCTTTTAATATAATCACAAATATAATGAGGATCTTATTTGTGGTGAGTTCTGAGAGCAATTTCATCCATATGACATTTGACAGTTTTGCATAAATGTTCACAAAAATGTTATGCTCATAGCACGATGGTATATCGTTCCAATATTTTTTTAATCCAAAGGGAATCACAGTATAGATGTATACCCCCATCGGTGTTTGAAATAATGTGTGCTTCTCACTGACAAGAAACATCTTATTTTGTTATACCTAGAAAAGTCATATCTTTCATCTATGAAAGATATGCATTTGAAGCAACAAGTAGTGCGTATGGGAAGTGGGAACTCGTCCTTTAGTAGGAAATTCTTTATTTATTTTATATGATTTTTATCTATTAAATTATATTTTATTTTTATTTATGACCATGAATGTACTTTGCTGTAACTTTGACTTTTGAAGCACAACATTGGCCAATTTCTCGAAACCAATTTCATATTCGTGTTCTAGACGAATTCACCTTCATGTAGGCATATCATGTGCCACCAATGCACTATATTTTTCTTGCACAACTTTCAGGTCAAAATGGACATTGTTGTCTTCGCTGTATGTAAAACCCCCTAAATTTCTCTAATTATTTTTTTATTAATAAGAACTATGGTATATATATGATTTTTGTTACAAAGTTTTATTCGAACAATATATATATATATATAATAAAATAAGTAAATAAATAAATAAATATATGTGTGTGTGTGTGTGTGTGTGTGTGTGTGTGTGTGTGTGTGTGTGTGTGTGTGTGTGTGTGTGTGTGTGTGTGTTTATTTACTAAAATCTACCTATGAAATTTTGTATCTCATATTTTCCAATTTTTCCAATCTTACCGTATTTATTTATTTCAAAAATGTCGTGTTGGGAAATAAAATTTTCGTTGAATTTTTGTAATAGAAAATTAGTAGTCTATTTTTACAATGAAAATATTTCTAAATTATTTTTCAAATAAAGATTTGGATATAAGCTAATAAGCTTTAAATTATTTGACAAGGATGAATATTATTTTAAACTATTAGTTGTGATCCATTATTGGATTATGATTAGATGATTTAGTTTTAAATTTATTTGATTTAAAGATTAGACTGATTTAAATTTTATTTGATTTAAATTGTGATTTATCTATTGGGTTTTATAGCGTTCCTGTCCTCATTAACTAGGAATCTCCTCCTCCTATTTAAGGAGGATTGCTCCCTTGTTTTCTTCCGTAAATTCCAACTATCACAACATCATCACCACCATACCCACGGTCGTGTTCGCATGTTTGTGTCCATCGTCCATCTCATCCGTGTCAGCCGTGCTGGCCTTAGGTCCGACCCCGAGTGCCTTTCTACTATTTTATTATTACATTTATATTATATCCTATCGTGTCCCACAATCCCGGACACGATTCCAACTACCAAGACCCATCCCATGCCGTGTTGGACACTCCTCGACATGACACAAACCAAACCCTATGACCTAACTACGTCGGCCAGCGCTCTGCTCCACCACCATCGTCATGCATCACCATCCCCAGCCCTCACCATCAGGCACTCCTCTTCTTCCTGACCCTGCCACCGATAGCACCCTGTCATCTCCATGTCCACCACTCCGCGTGTCATGCCCTAGTCCCAAAAGTCACGGGACTAGCACGTGACATGGCCAACTGGTACATACTCAAGGACAAACCCAATATATGGAAAACCTCAAGTAATGCACTTAAGCTGTATATAAGGTCAAGTATAATGTCTAAAGGGTCAAGTCAATTATATCTCAACCCACAAAATATTGGTAACAATGTCGAATCAAGTACACTAAGGCTGTTCAGACCGTAATATACTGATTCTAGAATAGATAAATGTATTAGAGTGGTTCTCCAATAATACATGTATCATTTACAAGCTAGAAGAAAGATGAACCTTGTAAAAGACTAGGCTATAATAACAACATTCATTGGCCTATAATTAAGAGACCATCCTTTGTTTCTGCTGCATTCATTGGCCTTGACACCTGTGTGCCATGAAGTTGTGAGTCGCATATAGATACATACTTGTGTACTGACTGATCATCGGTGCGTACAGGCCGTACGTCAGGATATAGCTGCTAATATATTTGTATAGAAGACTTAGCAATTATTGAGGATAAAACTATGTTGTGGAGACAGTGCATGTTTGTGTACCGTAGAGACGTTGCATGTATAGTATCATGGGGGAGAGGACAAATATTAGGTGTAGGGTATACTATTTACTTTTATACACATTTATGGGCCGATAGTAACTCGGAGGAGCGCTACTTACTGCCCCTTGGCCGATAGTAACTCGGAGGAGTGCTACTTACTGCCATCCTTTACTTATTTTTGTTTGTTCGGAGAGCCCCTACTTGGAACGTTGTCTTAAAAAGTGCATGTTTCATATAGATTGGTTAGATGACCTTCATTTGTTTAGGCATATGTAATTTTTTGTTTGATTTATGTACTTATGCCTGATATATAACATGGAACGGTATTTTATCATGGATTATGGTGCTATCTCCTATCCTTGTTTGGTTGTGGGGGTGGTGCACTAATTCGAGGATGAGATATTGTACCATGTTATGGTCCGAATTATAAATGAGCATTTTATATTCAGTTATATGGCATAGTTTTCTGTATCTTGTTATGTCCCTTCGAGGACCTGGTGATCTCTTCAGGTGTAGGTGTTCATGACTTTCTGCAGGAGTATCAGCCATGATCGTGACCTTCTCTTTCCTATCGAAGATGTCTTGCCCTTTTAATCATCTCTGTTGCGATTGACAAATTCTTTGATTTGTTATTTATTTCTTTCTAGTTCAATGCTTGGTAGTAGATTTGTTTCCACCCAGCAACTTGTACAGTGACATTTTCATAAATGATTTAATTCTATATTTTTTTTATTTTGTGGATGACATTTAGTAAGTCATGACTATCTATGTCCTATATTTACAGCTTATGCATATTTATTATACGACTAGCATGTACGTTACCTAGTCCTACGTATTTTGGGACTGGGGCGTTACGTACCGTAATTTTGATATATTTTTCCAATTCTAATTTGAGGCCCAAATTCGATCCAAAATTTTTGACCCAATATATGATTTTGACATATTTTCAGCCTACTACACACATGCCAATAGTGTCCCACTCAATTGAATTCTCATGTGCTATTTATTTTTAAATGGCACACAAGATCCAGTTAACAAACTTTTAGGGCCTATTTTGCTTCAATAAATAGTACCAGCCCGAAACTAGTCCTACTAGGATTGGTATATCCTATTCTAGCTTGCTCTAGCCTAATGGGATGATTTTAGAGTGGTTCTTATTAATTATTTACAACCACCTCTTGGAAAATGCAAATATGCAAAGTTAAGATTTAGTGGGACTTATTTGGAAATTACCAAATCTCCTAAATCTTTTCATTTCCTTTATAATTCAAAATAAATCCAAACCTCAACAAACAAAAACCAACCTCTCTGAGATTCCTTTCCCTCACGTAACCTCACTTCCTCCCTTTTTTTCTTAAGGTTTTGATATTTAAAAACATCGAAAAATGAGCTACCTCTCAGTTGCCTTTAGCGTGCACCCTTTCATCAACCAGAGCAGAAACCTTCTTCCTGACCCCTTCCAAATCTTCTACCACCTTTATTTTGACCCTAGGGCAACCCTCCTCTAACACCCCAACACCTTCACAAGGAGCCATATAGCCCCGTTTGGTCGGTACAAGGCGTGGAAGGCACCCAAAGTCGATTGTACTTGGGCTGAAACGTCTAACAGGTATGCTGATTTGTAAACGAGTTTTCATCTACTTTCTGATGTCCGGTTGCCGCAAAACTAAAACTACCTTTGAAATCTACATGCCTACTTCGATCTCTAATGACCATCAATGTGGTTCTTCATTCAATCAAGTTGCTTTTTCCATATGGAAGGAAGGTTTTGTTGATGCTTTCCTACTGAGAATGAAGAAGAGGAAGGTCACTAGTTGCTTAGGACCAAAAAACAAAAATAGAGAGTCCTTTTTAAACTCACTTAAGCCGAATCTTACTCCCTCTTTATGGCAGCCATCTCTTCCTAAACAGTAGAGAAAGAAAGCCCGCTTACTCCAGCACCTCTATTGCTTTTGAAAGATAGCTATTTCTCCGCTTTGATGCTTTCTTCCGTTGATTCAATAGCATCTCCCATTCCTGCAACATTCGTTGCTTCCTCAATAAGAGATTTGATCCTCATTTCTTGAACTCTGGGCTTCTTCAACAATAGCAGATTCTACCCCGCCCGTCAAAAGAGAAAGAAGCAGTTATGCCATTCGCCACCTTCGCCCTAGTACTGGGATCAGGAAATGGTTCCGTTGTCATACTGGACAGGATGAGCAACCTTTCTCTGGAAAGGAATATTTCAAAGCCATGTCACTTGGAACGGAACACTTCATTTTAGTAAGACCACTTTTTTTTGGTAAGCTAAATGAGATTCTATATGCATGGTTACAACCAAAACAAGAGCTAGCTTCGTCATGTTCTTCGCCTGAACATACTTATAGAAGACCCTCCGGTCGCCTCTGTACCAGTAGTTGAGTGGCTTACTACTTTCAATCAGAAAAAGGAAGATTGAGCAAGTCAAGGGTGCAGCGAAGTTGTCCCTCTTCTCAGGTAACTCGCCGCCGGTCATATAGAACGCTCCGCCCGCCACCGCATATGTAGCAAGCCACTCATTCCTAAGTCATAAGAAAGGGAAGAGACTAAGGAACTGGCTTCTTGGGAGAATTGCTTTTTTTGAAAGTCAGTCCTTTATTTAATAGATAACTATAATATAAGGAAGCAAGCCCTTTTTTTTCAAGCATGCTTTGAACTTCCGTTGTTCCAGCACTTTCTCTTGTAGTTTGATGTCCTTTGTTTTCACTCTGTCTTTTCAGTTAAGTGAGTCTTGAAAGCAAGCCCTAAATTCAAAAGAAAAAGCCCTTTCCTTTACCTTTCTTTATCATCACCTTTTCTTTTGAATAGGCAAGTCCCGTTAGTCAAGCAATAAGTACTTGAAAGGGAGCCACCCCTGCTTTCCAAACCTTTCATTCATTACTGGACTATCCCATCCATTATTGACTGAGACTGGACTGATACCTGTACTGACATAGACATACTTATTGATCTATGAAATGTTCGGTGATTTAAGACAGTCAAGGTTCACACTTCAATGGAGAAATTGAGAATCGAATGCGAGATATAGCGTCATGTATAAATCCTCAATTGACTAGGCACTGTGTGAATGAACAAACAGACAAAAGGGAGACTCTTCGGCTTAGGCTATTTAAGAGGAGGGATCACACTATGGACAAGCTCGCGCTTCGATCGGTTAGCTCTTACTATTACTTGACTACTGCTGAAAGTCTTTCTTCTATGAATTGACTCTGCTAGTGGGATCACCCTAGAGATAGCGTGAAAAAAAGCCATTATTTCAGGCCATTCTTTCTAAGTTTGTGGTCAGGTATCCTTGCATATGAAGCTGAACAAGCATAACGAAATCAGACTTTGAACTGAAAGCTTAAAGAAGACGCTTCCAGCAAACAAAGGACAACAATAGCACAGTCCCCGCTCAAGCTGATAGAAGAATCTCCACGCCGGCAGTGCCCGTATGGAGCAAAGAATTCTTTTCGTATGCCAGCCTAAGGACAGAGCGGTCGACGAGAGCCATCATATAACCGATTGTCCTGTCGGGTCCGTCGCTCCTTTTCTAATCAGCTGTGCAGACCTTACCCTGCCCGAAGGAAGGCCCATTTGAAATGTTCAGTACACACTGTAAAATCGGATTGAGAAAGGATCAAACTATAGATACTATAGATCCAGAGCGTACCTGGTGGATGATGCGAAGGTAGAAGCACCAGCTGTAGACCCAGCGGTAGCATTAGTGGATCCAGATCGACTAGTAGCAAACAAAGCTAGAAGATGGAAGGGATGTAGCTGGTGTTCGAGATACAAGGAAAACTCTCTGGTTGGACCCTGCTGATCAGAAGTCTCACCCCGTCAATCTATAAAAAGCTAATTTTTGCATATTTTGAGATGGAAGAAAAGCTGCTCGACCTTTCCTCACTAGTGAGAAAGGTCGGTTCCTCGGTCCAGTGATCGCTACGGGAAGGTAATTGATGTAGGAGGGGATTAAGGGGAGGGCTCCTAAACCAGTTTTTTGTCTTAGGCATGTTAATCCAAATTATGGAAAACCCTACTTATCTTTTCTCTGTCTTCCACCCCCTAAAAAGAGGGGCTCCACCGTCAACCTAAGTTCACTCTTTTTGGTATCCCAACTCAAAAGTTCTCATGTACTTCTTGTGTTTACAGCAAGATCTCTAAGTGTTGACATCAAATTCCTTACGGCAGAGCCCGCTCTTGATGTAGAGGAAGGGCAGTTTCCTCAGCTAATTCAGAAGCCCTTCTTCCGGGAAAAGAAGAAAAACCATAGCTGTGACACTTCCTGTTGAGTACACAATTATTTTCGTTTACACAGTACGATAAAGACAATTATAAAGAATGGGACTTAGTCTTAAGCAAAGATGATCATATTCTTTAATATAGCATCAACATAACAATAACATTAGAAAGCGATATAAGCATTTATCCTATCCATCAACCGAGAAAAAGACCTACGTTACACTAACAAGGAGCGCTCTTCTTTATTCAAAACAAAAATACATTTTGAAATGAACCCACATATAAAAGTGGTCTGCTCATTATTTATGTTCGTGCATTCTTTTATTCTCCTGCTAATATAGGCATTTGAATGAGATTTGAAGCATATCAATGAGTCAACTGCCCGCCCATGAGAACCTCATCCACTTCGCCCTCTCTCTCTCTGGGCCAGACGGAACAAGCCTTCTTTTTCCCTTGCTTTCATAGGCCTATTCTTCTAGACTTCTTTCAAACAGATTCTCATGCTATTCAATGGCTAATCATCGGCTTGGTTCACTTTTTTCTTTGCATGTCATCTACATATGCCAAGGAGCTACAATCTTACCATTCATTCAAGGCTGGAACTACTGAGCTGACTAAACCTCAATCTCTGACCGTAAGGCTACCTGACTTCATGCTATGAGACTGGTTCGAGAGAAGGTAGCTAGCCTACCAACTGGAACTCCTACCGCATGCAAGAAGTACGACTTTTCCTATTGCCTTCCTTTACCATTGAAATGAACCTCCTACTGGTTCTTGTATGAAGCTGTCTCAGAAATGGAATAATCGGCTTCAGAGTCCTCCTTACCTGCTTTGCCTTATGCCTTCCCTGATGACTTTCTTGCTTGACTTGATTGCCATTGCCTTTATTAATGACTGGATTTACTGCTTTACGGATAATGAATGATCGATCATGTCTGCAGTTAATCAATAGTAGAAGGCCTACGGCATTAAAACAAATTTGAGTTTGCAGGATTCGTAGGCGAGACAGATTTCATTAACGGCAAGGAATTGAACTATATATATAAGAAGGGTATCCCAATAGAAATTGCCTCGAGAAAGAGTAAGATGCGACGGAAGAATCCCCTGTTTGAGAATAACGCTAGGTCCCTTTTCTCTGAATCTGAGGGGCAGCAACTATAATAGTAGAAGGAATTGAATCAGAAGTGACATAACGGATCTTATCGCCGACATTAGCATCCGAACAAGCTCATGCCATCTCATCTCGTGAGTAAAGGGCTTTTTTCAGGACGTACGAGCTCTCGAATGCGCAAGAATGCCTTGTGAAATAATAGGTGGATAGCCCCTCCCTCACTTGCCTGAAAGCAGGAAAAAGACAATGAGATGTCTATAGCATGATTAGTGGGAGAGACGAAAGTTGTGAGCATTACGCTCATGCATAACTTCTATACCATGGTTAGCACGGTTAATGATATCAGCCCAAGTCTTAATTACATGGCCATTGAAATTTCAACCATTTAGGTTGAAAGCCATAGTGCTGATACCCAAAGCATTGAACCAGATACCTACTATATATATAGTACTAGCCGGCACGGCCACAAAAAATTATATATATATATATAGATCTCATATGCGACTGTTCAATGTGACATACGAAATCAAAGCCAGTCGCTTTCATGATCAGTAGTGCGAGAAAATTCTTCCTTTTCTCGCTTAATTTGCATCACGAAAGTTTTGACTTTTTTTTTCGTACGGTTCATGAAAAGGTAGAGTATAATGACATTGCTCCCCGGAGCCCTTCCCTACGTATGTGATTGAAAGAAACAAAGAGAGGTAGTAATTGGATCGATGACAAAGTACGGATTTCGATTGCTTTCTCACTGCATTTCTTTTTGAAGTTAGAAAGGGGTCTGACAATACCATTCTTATCCTGCCTTCCAGCCCTTGTGAGTGAGCAAAGCCTGATACCGAGCAAGTCAAGAAACTGACCCCGCCACATTGATCATGGATTGAAATGAGAGTGGCAAGGAAGAGACCAAGACCAAGCAAGAGGCATTCCGTTCTATACTTGTGAGAATCCTTGTTCCATATTCCTCTACAGGAACAAGAGCGGATCGAGCTGACAAAGAGAAGGGTTTGGCTGTTGCTATCGAGTGAGACATCAAACTTTGATCGAGATGGAGATGCTCCTGTGTCAATTACTAGTCCACATGTACCAAACGAAGGAAAGTTTCCATATCAGATTGACAGAGGAGAGGTAGCGGTTGGACGGAGACGTTGCTTGCAAGAGGTTGCTTAGCTTGTAATTGAGAGAGTCCTCTATCACGTCCAGAGAAAGATTGTTACTAGACTAGACGTCTATAAAGACGATTTGTACCGCTTTTGGGAAAGAAAACAGACTTCCTTACTGAGGACAAGTTGGTTTGAGGACCCGTTGGTCAAAGGAAAAAAAGCATTCCATTAGTCCCCTGACTTGACACAATATAGACACACAGACAGAGTAGGAATCGAACCTACATTCCCGCTTCGTCAAAGCAGAGAAGAAGACCATTCCTATTCAAAAAATGCTTATCCCGATTGGCTTGTGAAGACCTAGAAGGAAGCTTTCTTCCCTCTCCCTTACCTAATGAGCTGCTTTCGCTCCTGTCCCTATCTGATGAAGCTGTCTCAGAGGCCAATCTATCTTGCGAGAAACTAATGATAGACAGGTGTCATGGGTCTTTCCGTCTTTGCTCGATGAAAGGTTAGAAAAAAGCCCTTCTTGTGAAGCACATCCCTTCTCCTTTCAGTCTCGCATATTTCATCTCTTCTCCTTTCAGTCGAGTAGCTTCTCTCCTGAGCTTTAGACCTCGGGTGTGGAACTTCTTTCTCTTCGAGTGGAACTGGTCGATCTACTTCCTTTGTTTCTGGAAAAACAGGTGCTTTTAAGCTCCTTCTCCGCTTTCGCTTTCATCTATGGTTGAAACCCTAGACCTAGACAACGTCTAATCTACTTCAATTGAAGCGGTTATTAGATCAGCTGCTACAAAAGCAGTTCCGAATCTGAACTTTTCCATAATTCAGAGATTGATTGGTTGAACCGGTAGTCGAGCTGAGTGCTTGCCCTTTTCTATCCTCTCCTTTACGTAAAAAAGTCAGCTCCTTATGTCACTTCTGTCTATGGGATTGTCACATACATTCTAAAGTAGCGTCGAAGAAGATTCCATTGCATCGATAAAGCCTTCTTGAACTACTTCTTTATAAGACTGCACTTCTTTGCTTTCGAGAGAATCCGTGAATGAAGTAAGAAAGGTTCTTAGCCAACCAAGCGTCAACTATAAGGGTTAGTCTTAATCGAGCTAGTTACCTCGGTCAAGCATCAGTCACAGGATCAGACTCAACTTTCCTGCTTGACTTGAAGACTCTATTCTCGGGGTGTCTCTAACCAAGAGCGGAACCTCCCTTTACATATGTATTTATTGGTTCGAGAGATGCCACCTCAACCCATACATATTATCAGATTCGTTCTTTGTGTCAGCTTCTGCGAACCCAGTCTCATACTCAGAAAAAAGCCTTTAAGGCCCGATACTCTCTCAGCAGCAACATAACATCCACCACAAGATCCGATGCAACAAAAGCAGTTCCTTCTCCAGATACAGAAGCTTTCTCTGGATTCAGTTGATGATTCTTTTTTAGTGTAATCTCTGTTTGAAAGACCTTTCCATTGTCAATTAGTCGGTTCCCACCTCCACTCTAATAAGCTTTCCTGTCCTGCTTAGGTCACATTCTTAGCCCACGCACCGGTCTTCAGCTATCTTTGCTTGTTGACTCTCTGTTGCCACAATCTCTATATGCACTATTTTTTATTTTGCGGAGTGTAGTGGGGGAGGTCCTTCATCAGCTTCGCTACAGCTCCTTGAGTACTAAAAACGGTTATGAGCGGCTCTCCTTTAGGTAGAAATTTCATCGATGACCTTGAATTAAGCCTTCACTCTGTAATGATCATTTCATTCGGGCAGGCACCTGCCTTCCCTCATTCCACTATGCTAGATAGAGTGGTCGTTTTAGTCGATCAGTTATGGTGGCACTCGCTCTCACTAGGGAGAACCCGCTCACCTTCTTTTTGGAATACGGGGAGATTCTTCCCCTTCGCTCCTTTGCAACCCTGCCTTCCTTTCACTCATTAATAGTTCTTATGTGTTATGCAGTTAATCCTAACATATATTTATAAACCAAATAGCCGCATGTGTATTTTCAAGCTGGAGTTCTTGTTCGAGTGAGCCGAGTAGTAGTAGTTCGTAGGCTAAGTGAACGGGGAGCTACGGCTGATCGAAAAGTGAAGATGGGCGCATAGTTCAGTGATCTACGGCCGAAAGAGGGAATTCGGAGAGGTCCCGATCAGGTTGTTTTAACAAGCTAGGAGAAGTGAACGATAACTACAGTTCGAGTGAACGGGTAAGCAAGAAGCCGAATTATGTAATAGAACTACTAATCAGTCTTCTGATCTCTAAGCCAGTGAATTCCTAACAAGCTACGCACCTTCTTGTACTTCCAGCCAAGTAAGACAAGGCAGTTGCTGTTGTTTTGTTTTTGTCAGGAAGAGGTTTGGAACCCCTCTCTATCTGATAAGGTAATGAACGACGTCTTCTGTAAGACTGGCAATTCCTCAGACGACATGGCCTGCTGCCACTGAGGGATCCTTGCTGCCTTATTATCACTTTGTAGCTTCAAAGTACGGTTTGACCGCGACATCAGTTTTATGAACATGTGTCTAGGCTGAACCAATTTTATTGCGTTTAAGTTTTTGGTGACTTGCGGAGCACTTCGACCTCTCAAAAAATATTAGTAATGCGCTTGAAATCTATCATTCCAATATGCTCATTAGCCATCTCATTGAGTTTTTCATATTTATAAAAATTCGTTCCATCGTACAAGTTGTCGAACGTTGATTTTGGTCGAAACTAATGTTGTGTTCGAACATGAAGCATTGTAATATTTTTATACGATGATTATTTTGTGTACTTTGCTGTAAAAATTATATTTATTTTCATTGTTTACTAAATTATTCTAGATTTAATGATTATTTACAAATTATTTATTTTTGGGTTCAGTCGGGTCGGATAGTTGACTAGTGTTGATACTAGTTTGGTTTGTAACGCCCCAGTCCCAAAATACATAGGACTAAGTACGTAGACATGCCAGCTGCATACATACGAAGTATACTCCAATATATGGACACCTCGTATGTATACATAAGCTGTAAAATACAGTAAACCAAGACTAATCTAATCTCATCCACAAAATAAAAGAATAAAAGATATCATATAATCAACTATAAAATATTTTTGTATAATATGTTGGGCGGATACAAATCCACTACCAACAAGTAAGGAAAGAAATACATGGAAAATGAAATAAGTTTGACGAACGAAGCGAAGATGATCCAAGTGCAATCATCCTCGAAGAAATAGGGATGATCATGGCTAGAGCTAGAACACCTGCGAAAGAGAAGAGTACACACCTGGAGAGATAACCAGGTCCTCAGAGGGATGTAACAAGATACAAGAAAATACCATGCCATATAAACTGTGATATATAATAGAAAATAAAGGAATGCATGCAATAGGGTGCCTAACCGTACTATAGTAAATATGCAATAAAGAAAAATCTTTCATATATGGGCGCTCGGGCTGTATAGCAGTGGCATCGTCCCTTCCTTCGGGAACCAGTCGTTTCGGTCCATAATGCTCGGTGAACGTCAGAGGGAATCAGTAAGAAAACATCCATAACGCTCCATGAACGTCAGAGAGAATCAGTAATAGTAAGGTGAACCTGTGTCTCCAGCAGAGCTTCAGGTACAATATCAATGCATATATGGCCCATACATCAAGAAAATGTTCTTCCCACCCCATGCCTAGTATGTTGTATCCACAACACATAATCTCTATTAACTGCTAAGTCAAACTAAACATACGACACTATTAGCGATTAATCTTATCGCACAGCTTATACATACTGGTGGCCAGCCAGTCACGTATGTTCGAATTCTATATGTGACTCGCAACAACGTGGTACAAATGTGTCAAGGCCTATGTATGCAACACACAAAGGGTGGTCCCTTAAATCTAAGTTCAATGTGTAAGAAAATAATACATAGCAGGAAATAGAACTGAACAGTAAGATCTATCAAGTTATGCCACGTATCATAGTTTATTTTGCAGAAAGTAAATAATAAGTAAATGCATGAAATATGAGCTAAAATAAATAGACAACTAATGGCAAGGTATCTTGCCTGATGGTATGAAGGTGGCAAGTTCAAGAATCACAATGTCAGCAAAAGAAATGTCACAATCTCCAAACAACTCTATATACTGAAGCAAACATCAAGAATGTACTCGAAATAAGTGATATACCTAGGAAATGTCTGTCCAAAAGTCTAATTCTGGAACATGGACAAAATTGTAATTTCGGGTCAAAACGATGTCCGTCGTTAGACCCGTTTTGCACCAAAATACGTGTCAATGTCTACGGTCTCTAAAGTCGTCAAACTATATGTATACGAATCTAGTTTGAGGAGACGAACCCAATGGTATGTCTAATTTTGGATTTCGATGAGCCGTACATAAAATTGTCCGTTGGATCGGGTCGCGGGCCCGCCAAATTAGCGTTCCGATCAACCTTCTCAGAATCGGACCAAACTTGGCTTACAGGACCAGAAAATCGATACGGTCCTGATGGCACAAGTTTCGTCTCGAAACGATGAACATTCACGAAGTTATGGCTAAGTTTGCAAAAGGTCGATATGGGGGTATCTTGATGGATACACACTGATTTCATCGTGCACACGCAACGAAATCGAGCCTCGTCAGTTCTCACACATCGGCAACATCCATACACGCCTTTCGATGCATATTAGTGTGCGACTACGTCGCCCGATTTGTCACGGCACATGCCGTATCGGGAAAAGTTTTCTAATTTCTACAGTTTTAAAATATAGTTTTTCCCAAACTTTGTAACCAAATAACATTCTTCATAATTAATGAAATTAAGTTCTACAAGTTGGGTTCTACTCTCATATATGTTGTCTTCCTCTGTTTGAAGTTTGTTTTTGAAAACTCAAGGTGCTTGGCTTGGAATTTGACTTCTAAGTCGGGGTTCTGGGATAGCTTACTGTTCTGTTTTAGAACAGGTTTGGGGCTGACTTCGCCTCGATTTTTCGAGCGCATCAGAGATTCGTTTCAAAATTCATCTGAGGGATCTCGAAGAGGGTCATACAGGGTCTCTATAGCAGTTCATAGATCGTAAATCGGTCGAGTAGATTCGACAAAAAATTAGTGGGAAGGGGAGTACCTGTTGGTGTACTCGAACAGAGAAAACTCTGTTTCTGTCGGTTTTTCGCAAGTTAGGGGGTCTCCGGCGCTGCTCCGGCGGTTGCAGGTGGATGTGGGCGTACGTACCGAGAGGCTCGGGCTCAGAAGTTCTGGCTTATGGCACAGTAGTGGGGGAGTTTTCTTCCATGAGTTATCGGTTTCAAGCCAATGGGTTCCCGAATATATATATATTTAATCTAAATTCCAAATTTGAATCGGATTTGATTCCATCCTCATTCAATTTAGGTCACTTAGGAAGAGATCTAGTAGTACTCGTATGGGATTAGCTTTGGATGACAAGTTTTGGATTTGAATTTAAATTCCAACTCAAGGAATCGATTTCCTTACGAAGGCTGCAACGGACTAAGGGTCGGGCCTAATACTTTACTGTTCACGTGAACAGTAAAGTAGCTTGGTTTTTTTAAAAATAGATTTATATGTATATGTTTATACACTCATATTTACAAGTATTTATATACCCATGTAAAGGTATATCAATAATTACAAAAAAATGCATATAAAATCATAAATTTTTTTAAATCAATATACCCAATAGTATTTTACCCCCAAACCTTTGTAAGCAATAAATCATATATATAATTATATATACCCACCTATATATATCACACTTATAATATACTCCCCTATACAAATAAATTCCTTTTTATAAAAAAAATATACTATAAATCAAAATAACTTAAATAAATTCATATAAAATATAGGAGAATTATATCCTACCCAACTTAATAGAATTTCGTCCTCGAAATTAAAACAAAACTTAATATAACAAATAATAAATATAATAAGGATGAATACGAAGAGAGTGTATTAAATCATAAATTAGTTCTCGAAAATATAGAGGTAATAGTTATTAAAGAATCCAAACTGATAACATATTCTACAATATAGGGTACTCTTTGTCTTGCATGGGTCATGGGTATCCAGTCGTTTGAGGGAATATGACAAAATTGCATGGAAAAAATCAATTGGGACAAAAATGGACATCTGTGGTTTTGTTCTAAGGAAAAAGGTCATACACATGGTGTGGTTGAAATGGAGCACAATGTGGTGTGTTTGTGTGGAACATGTATGTCATGTGAGTAGAGTGGTTCGTCTAGTTCATGGGAGTAAAATTTGTTGGAAGAAAATGGCTAGTATTGTGCTCCAATTATCAAGGTCATAGTAGAGGTATCAAGATGATACATATAGAAATGAACCTTATAAACCGATGATTTATTAGTTCCGTTGGAACCAATCTTTTATTAGTTTAAGTCTTGGACTTTCATCTATATTGACTGTACAAGATTCCAAAATCTATCTGAACCATTCTTATTAGGTTAGGGCAACATAGAATAGGTTTCAACCCAAATGGTTGGGCTAATTGTCAGTCAGATGGATTACTAGGTTCCTTAAGCCTGAAAAGCGTCCTTTTGTGATTTTTGCGTATAAGTAGCACAAGGGAACTCAATGGGTGGCACACTAGTGGCACATGCGTAGTGGGCTTCGAGTAGGTCACAACCATATATTGGGTCAAAAGGTTTGAGTCGAGGTTGGATCTCTAACTGAAGTCAAAAAGGACAATGGTATTATGATAGGGGTTATAACTAGCCATTTGACCTGAAAGTCGTATCATGAAAATAGAGTACAAGGGGACATGTTTTAGTAGGACATGATATGTCTACTTGAAGGTGGGCTCGTCTAGGTCTTGCATATAAAATTTGTTGGAGGATAACAGCTGGTCTCGTGCTCCGAATATCAATATCACGGTCGGGTACACCAAAAGATCTAAATAGAAAGTGGGAGTTCATGAGTCACTGATTTATCATCCTAAGGGAAACCAATTTATCCTAATCCATCGGTAGTCCTAATAAATCCTAAAAGTTAGGAGGCTTGCAATCTATACTCTATAGAACTAAGAAAAGGATTAAAGATTAATGAGGTTGAGAAAATTTTAAATTCGCGACATTGCACCTCGACTCTTGATTATAAAAGGATACTACATGATGTGATCAAAATTATAATACGGTAGATATGAATCAAGTTTGGAGTTAGTTCTCCGATTTTTGAATAGCTGGAAACGATTGTGTATATATAGCCTTCATGGCTATAGAAGAATACTTCGTATCTACGAGTGTTTGTTTTTCGAAGTAGGTGACGAAAAACAATATGAGTTCGTGGGAGATGAGATCGAATTGCAAATGTGGTTTTCAAGGGCGATTGAATAGTTCAACAAGGAAGTTTGTCAAGACCGTTACGGATAAATCCTATAGGACAAGTTTAACTATATCTCAATCCACGTAAAGTAATCATATGAAGAGCGAACCAAAGTGCACTAGGTTGATCAGACCATCATGCACCGGTTCTGATTAGACAATATGTTAGTGGACGCACCCAAATAACATATGTCTTGAAACAAGCTCGATGAAAGGGTAAGCTTACAAAACTAGGCTATACTAGCAACATTAGTTGAGACGGTTCAAAATTATAAGCACAGAAGATGATGTTTGAAATAAATATGGATACTTTAAGTTACTTAAGAAACTAAGTCTTGTTCGGTGTTCGTGCCTATGCAGTGGTCCTATTGTCTTCTTGTCTAAGGCTTTGGTCTATACAATGGGGATGGTCCTATAAGGAATTATAATCTAGGTAATCCAAGTTGTATCCTCTACAATGGGTCATAAGGAAGAAGGGAATATTAGGTTGTGAGGCACTCTACCCAACTTATAAGAATTAGACTAGTGGTGTAATTGTACCAATGAGGCCTATAAGTCATTCTTTTAACTCCTATCAAGCACGAAAAAAAGATAATATTTACGATAGAAGGGATCAAGCAAGATGCAATCAACAAGTCAAGTGAGAGTTTGAAAATGGAATCGAGGTAGGAGGTCAAGTATGTGGATGAGATCCTATACTCTAATCCTATACGCAGGCTTGCTTGGTACGGTAAAGTAACCAAATAATTTATCTTGACCTGTATGGACCACCACAAAACATGTAACGCCCCAGTCCCAAAATACTTAGGACTAAGTACGTAGACATGCCAGCTGCATACATACGAAGTATACTCTAATATATGGACACCTCGTATGTATGCATAACCTATAAAATACAACAAACCAAGAGTAATCTAATCTCATCCACAAAATAAAAGAATAAAAGATATCATATAATCAACTATAAAATATTTTTGTACAATATGTTGGGCGAAGACAAATCCACTACCAACAAGTAAGGAAAGAAATACATGAAAAATGAAATGAGTTTGGCGAGCGAAGCGAAGATGATCCAAGTGCAATCATCCTCGAAAAAATAGGGATGATCATGGCTAGAGCTAGAACACCTGCAAAAGACAAGAGCACACACTTGGAGAGATAACCAGGTCCTCATAGGGACGTAACAAGATACAAGAAAACACTATGCCATATAAACTGTGATATATAATAGAAAATAAAGAGATGCATGCAATAGGGTGCCTAACCGTACTATAGTGAATATGCAATAAAGAAAAATCCTTCACATATAGGCGCTCGGGCTGTATAGCAGTGGCATCGTCCCTTCCTTCGGGAACCAGTCGTCTTCGTCCATAATGCTCGATAAATGTCAGAGGGAATCAGTAAGAAAATGTCCATAACCCTCCATAAACGTCAGAGGGAATCAGTAATAGTAAGGTGAACCTGCGTCTCCAGCGGAGCTTCAGGTATAATATCAATGCATATGTGGCCCATACATCAAGGAACTGTTCTTCCCACCCCATGCCTAGTATGTTGTATCCATAACACATAATCCCTATTAACCGCTAAGTCAAACTAAATATGTAACACTATTAGCGGTTAATCTTATTGCACGGCTTATATGTATTGGTGGCCAGCCAGTCACGCATGTTCGAGTTCTATATGCGACTCACAACAACATGGTACAAATGTGTCAAGGCCTATCCCTTAAATCTAAGTTCAATGTGTAAGAAAATAATACATAGCAGGAAATAAAATTGAACAGTAAGATCTATCAAGTTATGCCATGTATCACAGTTTATTTTATAAAAAGTAAATAATAAGAAAATGCATAAAATATGAGCTAAAATAAATAGATAGCTAATGGCAAGGTATCTTGCCTGGTGGTGCGAAGGTGGCAAGTCCAAGAATCATAATGTCAGCAAAAAAATGTCACAATCTCCAAACAACTTCGGATGCTGAAACAAACATCATGAATGTACTCGAAATAAGTGATATACCTAGGAAACGTCTGTCCAAAGTCTAATTCTGGAACATGGGCAAAATCATAATTTTGGGTCAAAACGATGTCCTCCGTTGGATCCGTTTTGTACCGAAATGCGTGTCAATGTCTACGGTCTCTAAAGTCGTCAAACTATATGTCTACAGATCCGGTTTGAGGAGACGAACTCAACGGTATATCCAATTTTGGATTTTGATGAGCCGTGCACAAAATTACCCGTTGGATCGGGTCGTATGCCCGCCAAATTGGCGTTCTGATCAACCTTCTCAGAATCGAACCAAACTTGGCTTACAGGACCAAAAAATCGATATGGTCCTGATGGCGCAAGTTTCGTCTCGAAACGACGAATGTGCACGAAGAACGTGTACGAAGTTATGGCCAAGTTTGTAAAAGGTCGATACGGGGGTATCTTGACAGATACACACTGATTTTGTCGCGCACACGCAATGAAATCGAGCCTCGTCAGTTCCCACACGTCGGCAATATCCATACGCACCTTTCGATGCATATAGTACGCCACCACGTCGCCTGGTTTGTCGGGGCGCATGCCGTATCGGGAAAAGTTTTCTAATTTCTACAGTTTTGAAACATAGTTTTTCTCAAACTTTGTAACCAAATAACTTTCTTCATAATTAACAAAATTAAGTTCTACAAGTTGGGTTATACTCTCGTATATGTTGTCTTCCTCTGTTTGAAGTTTGTTTTTGAAAACTCAAGGTGTTTGGCATAGAATTTGACTTCCAAGTCGGGGTTCTGGGATAGCTTACTGTTCTGTTTTAGAACAGGTTTGGGGCTGACTTCGCCTTGATTTTTCGAGTGCGTCAGAGAGTCGTTTCGAAATTCATATAAGGGATCTCGAAGAGGGTCATACAGGGTCTCTATAGCAGTTCACAGATCGCAAATCGGTCGAGTAGATTCGAAGAAAAATTAGTAGGAAAGGAAGTCCCTATCGGTGTACTCGAACAGAGAAAACTCTGTTGCTGTCGGTCTTTCGCAAGTTAGGGGTCTCTGGCGCTGATCCGGCGGTTGCAGGTGGATGAGGGTGTACGTACCGAGGGGCTCAGAAGTTTTGGCTTATGGCGCAATAGCGGGTGAGTTTTCTTTCGTGAGTTATCGGTTTCAAGCCAATGGGTTCCCAAATATATATACTTAATCTAAATTCCAAATTTGAATCGAATTTGATTACATCCTCAATCAATTTGTCACTTAGGAAGAGATCTATTAGTACTCGTATGGGATTATATTTAGATGACAAGTTTTGGATTTGAATTTAAATTCCAACTCAAGGAATCGATTTCCTTACGAAGGCTACAACGGAATAAGGGTCGGGCCTAATACTTTACTGTTCACGTAAACAGTAAAGTAGCTTGGTTTTTTTTAAAAACAGATTTATATGTATATGCTTATACACTCATATTTAAAAGTATTTATATACCCATCTAAAGGTATATCAATAATTACAAAAATTTGTATATAAAATCATAAAAATTTCTAAATCAATATACCCAATAGTATATTACCTCCAAACCTTTGTAATCAATAAATCATATATATAATTATATATACCCACCTATATATATCACACTTACAATATACTCCCCTATACAAATAAATTCCTTTTTATAAAAAAAATACTATAAATCAAAATAACTTAAATAAATTCATATAAAATATAGTGGGATTACATGTATACTAGTTAGAGGCTAGTTTTCTTGCATATATTATAGTTAAATAATGATTATTAATATTTTCATAAAACATTTTAGAAGTAAATACTATATTTTTATTTTATAAATATATTATTTTTGACATGTTGATATTAGTTTGATATAGTTATTTGATATTTGCTTTCCTTGAAAATGTATTAGTCTAAAATTATTTTTAAAATATTAAAATAAATATTCTAGAATTAAATATCATATTTTTATTGTATAAAATATTATTTTTATCGTGGTGACTCGATACTAGTCTATCATATGTTATGGTACTAGTCTAGTTATGGTACTAGTCTAGTTAGAAGATGTTGAGTCGAGGCTATATATAGCATGGTTGTAAATATAGTGTGTGCGACATCGATATGTTGTTGATTGGTAGTTTGTATATTTATTATAAGAATACAAGAAGGTGTGACCAAGGGTATCAGAGTCGGACCGTAGCACGCATACTTGGGAATACATGCAAGTATATCTTGCCAATATTACAGTTTATAGTCCTTTCTTTTATTTGTTGCATTTTGTTTCTTGATTCATTATCATTGAGGACGTAGGACTAGTCGGTACTTTGCGTCCATATTGTATTTGGGTGCCTATGACTTCTTTTGGTCATTGATATCGACACTAGGTATTGCGTATATTTTACTCATGTTCATTGACATGATAGACCACAGGACACTGACACGTTTCATGATACGGAGTCTAAAGATTATTCATGGTTATAGACTTCATGATAGGATATTAGATCATTATTAGCACCTATGACTTGATGTGTCGGACTTGATTCGACTCGCGAGATCTAGACATGGGGGTGGAGAGAACATGACTGTCATATCGAGCTACTTTAAAGTTTGGCCTCGTTCCCTATATGGGATAGGTTGTTACTTTCTAGTTTGTCATTGTCTCTGTAGCATAGCTCTGATGTTTATTGTTCTAATTTGCCCTTGGTCCCACGATACGGTACCTTGGATGTTTGGCTGCTGAGGAGCTTGTGAGTCTCAGTGGCCTAAAGTCTGATATCCGAAATGTGTTCTCATGTCCATATCACTTAGACTGGAAACAATAGTTACCTTTTAGAGCATATATTTCTTTTACTGTTGCATTGGCATGCTTTTTTGTACCTTGCTATGGCCTATGAGGACCTAGTGATCTCTCCAGCTAGTTGCTTATGTAAAGATAGTCCATCGATTGTGGAGGTATTGCTATATTCGATTAAGGTATTTTATCGTGCTTTCATATTTTATACATTATTTATATTCTGTTATTTAGCCTAGTTTTATGGACCTGTATTGTTCTGTAAGCCCCCTGATTTTTGGATATTTATAATTTTAGTTATATTTATTTATTGAATAGGGTAATTTAATAATAAGTTATATATATATATATATATATATATATATATATATATATATATATATATATATATATATATATATATATATATATAATACTGACTATAGAAGTACTTTGCCGTAACTTTGATTTTTGAAGCACAACAATTATCAATTTCTTAAAACAAGTTCCATATTCGTGTTTTAAACGAGTCCACCTTCATTTTGATATATCATGTACCACTCAAATATGTTCCTTTGCATTACATATTTCTTGCACAACTTTGGGGTCAAAATAGTTATTTTATCCTTCATCGTAATTTTGATGTATTTTTCAAATTCCGATTTGTGGTCCAAACCCGATCCAAACTTTTTGACCCAATATAATATTTTTACCTATTTTGAGCCTACTACACATATGCCAATGGTCAGTCACTTAATTGATTTTCTATGTCCTATTTATTTTTAAATGACATATAAGGCTCAACTATAGACTTATTGGACTCATTTCGATCCAAATAATTCTATGGTTCAAGAAGCATATTTTAGGGTGCCCTAACCTGTTAGACTTGTTTTAGACTGAATTTCTTATGAACTAATTATAGCCATATCAATTCAAATCTATTTTAAACCAACTCCATAACAAATTTCCTAATTTGGGCCCAATAAAATCTCTTTGAGATATACCTTTGATTTAAATTATTAAATCTTCTCCAAATCCTAAAAATCCAAGTTTAAATATTTCCCAAGACCTTTCCCTACGTAAACCTCATACCTCCTCTAGATTTTGAATATATATATATATATATATATATATATATATATATATATATATATATATATATATATATATATATATATATATATATATATATATCAAACCTCAAAAACCTATTTCTCGAAACCTTACATAAACCCCAGCTGTTCGCTTTCTCCTTCTGACCGCCAACTTCAAGCACCTTTCCACCCATTCTACCACCTCTCACGTGACCCCAAGACACTCCTCTCACGTTCTAGCAAGCCCCAAGGAGCCATGACAGTTTTGTGAGGAGTTACAGATTTTAGAAGTCACCCGAAGTTGGATTCCAAGTCTGAATTCGTTCCAGCAAGTAAGCTGTTTTGCATCTAGGATTTCGTGTTCCCAACATCATCTTCTCATAAAACCAAAACTAATAAAAATATCTCTACGTCTATTTTTATGTCCAACTGGCCACTCACGGGATTCTTTACGGTTTGTCTGGGGCGTCCGTTTTGCTACAAGGTATCCAGACTGAACAAAATCTTTCATGTGGAAGTATTCGTTTACTATTTTTATACAATCCAGACTTGTCACCATAATATCGTAACACCAAAAATTATAGATTTTATGTGTCCATATGCTTCAAAATTTTATGAGACTTGTGAAAAACCCCATAATTTTTAAATATTTAAAATAATTATAATGTGAAATGTTAGCTAAGACAATTATGAACAAATTATAAGAATGTGAATAATAACAATAAATAATAATAACAATGATTATATATATATATATATATATATATATATATATATATATATATATATATACATATATATATATATATATACATATATATATATATATATATATATATATATATATATATATATATATATGAAAATACATTATTTCAAAAGAAAAAAATTAGAAAAGAAAAGAAAAAATAAAAAATAAAATAAAATAAATAGAAGTTACTGTAGCCCGCGGCTACAGTAACTGTATACTCGCGACCCCCTCTAAAGCCCCAAGGCGCGAAGAAGCTAAAACCCAACAAATTTCAAAATTTTAAATTTAAATCCAATGCTATCCATATTTCTCCTATCAAATCCAAATTTGATTCTCTTCCATATTTCCTAATCCAATCAAGAAATAGAGTTTAAATTCGAGATGAATTCGTATCAAAATAAGACATATAAGAACCGAAGGGCTCGACGAGTAAACCCTAACAATTCTTCCTTCAATCTCATCCTCGACCCCAACCCTCAGATCCTCGAGCACCCCCACCATCTGGCGAACCACCCTGAACGCCTGCAAGCCGCCGTCGTCGATCGAACCACCGCCGGAGCACCCAATCCCGACCGAGAACAGAGTCACCTCTGTCAAACCTGAACTCAGGTACTCATTTTTCGAGCTAGATCATTCCTAGCATACTCGATCGATTTCGATTCCATAAATTCGTATAGATAGCCTATATAAACATCTTTAAAACCCTTCAAAGGGATTTTATTTTAACCTCATGGTTTGAACAAAAACTTGACTCAAAGTCGAGCATTTTTTGTTCAAAAATAGAACTAGAGTCAACCCCAAACCCGCCAGTTGGAAGACAAATGCCGACCGACCTACTGGCAGTTTCCCAAATCCAATTTATGGCAGTTGCAGACAACATATAGGAGATGAACACCCTTCTGGTAGATTTATTTTCAATCCAATATACCTCAAGTTATTCGCTTCCAAAAACTAAGAAAAATCATATTTAAGAACATTGAAAACTTTAGAAATCTTCCCGATACAGCGTGTGCCCCGACAAAACGGGCGACGTGGTCGTACAATATATGCATTGAAAGGCGCATATGGATGTTGTCGACGTGTGGGAACTGACATGGCTCGATTTCATTGCGTGTGCGCGACGAAATCAGTATGTATCCGTCAAGATACCCCCGTATCGACCTTTTTCAAACTTGGCCATAACTTCGTGCACGTTCGTCGGATCAACACAAAACTTGCTCCATCAGGACCGTATCATTTTTCTGGTCTTTTATACTAAGTTTGGTCCGATACTGAGAAGGTCGACTGGAACGCCTATTTGGCGGGCCCGCGACCCGCTCTAACAAGCGAATTTGTGCACGACTCTCCGAAATCCAAAATTGGATATACCGTTGGATTCATCTCCTCAAACCGGACCCTTAAACATATAGTTTGACAACTTTAGAGACCGTAGATACTGGCACGCTTTTTGATGCAAAACGGGTCCAACGACGGACATTATTTTGACCCAAAATTATGATTTTGCTCCTGTTTCAGAATTGAACTTTTGGACAGACATTTCCTAGACAAATCTTATATTCCAAACACGTTCGTGGTGTTTATTTCAGCATCCGAGGACGTATGAGAGATTTGGCTTTCATCGCTTCGCTATTCTGATGGTTCGAGCTATTTGACGTCGCTCTTATGCACACAACCTCAGTCAAGATACCTTGCCATATTTACTGTTTATATTTAGTCTGCATTTTCTTTAGTTATTGCATATCACTGTTTATTTATTTCTAGTTCTTCTAGCTGTACAATTATTACAGTTTATGATTTACTATCTGCCTAGTGATATTAGCTTTGCTTATCTATTATCTTTTGATTACATATGAACCTAGAGTTAAGGGACTACCATCTGTAGTGTATTGCATAAACCTTGACACTGTTGTACCATGAGGTATGTGTGAGATGAGTAGTATGTAGAGGTTCTTGCGTGTTGGCTGATCACCCGTGCGCATGCGTTAGGTCTAACTGCTAATAGAGGCATGTTAGAAGACTTAGCAGTTAGTAGAGGTACATGATTGCGGATGCGACTTCGATAGGTGCATTGGGTGGGGAGAACATTTTCTTGCCATATGGGCTTCTATTACACATTCCCTTGTAACCCGGAAGCTCTGCTAGAGATACGGGTATGCTTACCCCCTCATGTTGGCCACTGACGTTCTTGAACGTTATGCGCTTGGGGTAAGATGATCCACTCAGGTTGGCCACTGTCATTTTTGAACATCATGTGCTTAGGTCACTGGTGCCGAAGTGGGAACTATACCATATCCTATTTACAGCTAGGGCTCATGCGACGAAAGGTTTATTCTCAACTGTATAAACACTTTAGATGGTTAGGTAACCCTAGTCAATGTCATATCACCCCCGTTCTATTAGTAGCTTGGAACAATGTCGCATCGCAGAATAATGTTCTACCCCTTGTCCTTGTTTGGTTGTAGGGGTAGTCCACTGTTTCGGTGATGAGGTATTGGATCTTGTTACGATTGGGACTATTTTACTTTACTTGTGATTTATGACATATTATATATATTCAGTTATGTGGCATATTCTTTATGTATCTTGTTACGTCCCTCTGAGGACCTGGTTATCTCTCCAGGTGTGTACTTTGTGATTTTTCGCAGGTGTTCTAGCCAAGACTGTGATCTTCTCCATTCTTTCATAGATGATTGCCCTTGGTTCGTCTTATCATTTTTATCTATCCTTTTCTTGTATATCTCTTTTAAAATAGTTGGTAGTGGATTTGTCTCCGCCCAACTACATGTATAAATCACAAATTTTATAGTTGATTTATATTATTATTCTCTTATTTGGTGGATGAGATTTAGTTATCATGGTTTACTGCATTTTTACAGCTTATGTATATATAAGGGGGTTCCATACATTGGAGTATACTTCGTATGTATACAGCTGGCATATCTACGTACTTTGTCCTAAGTATTTTGGGACTGGGGCGCTACAACTTGTATAAAATAATTGTTGTGCATGTTTTAATAAGAAAAATATATTTTATACTATTTTTCCAGAATTAATATTTATAGAAAATTTGTTGTTTCAGAAGCCAAATTATGGAACAAGTTTTAGTATATTGATGTAGAATCAATACCAGACTTGTATACATATTTTTCTATAAATAAAATATATTAATTATTATTATAGAATATTTATAATTAATTTTCTAGAATTAAATAAGATATTTTTATATTATTAAAATATTACTTTTATAGGTAAATTTAGTGCCATATATGTTATATCGTGTAGAATAGTCATTATGACTAGTTTTGGTATATAGATGTGAATATAGTCTATATGTGGTAAGACCATATATGGTAAGTTTACAACTTTTATAAAATAATTGTTGTGCATGTTTTAATAAGAAAAATATATTTTATACTATTTTTCCAGAATTAATATTTATAGAAAATTTGTTGTTTCAGAAGCCAAATTATGGAACAAGTTTTAGTATATTGATGTAGAATCAATACCAGACTTGTATACATATTTTTCTATAAATAAAATATATTAATTATTATTATAGAATATTTATAATTAATTTTCTAGAATTAAATAAGATATTTTTATATTATTAAAATATTACTTTTATAGGTAAATTTAGTGCCATATATGTTATATCGTGTAGAATAGTCATTATGACTAGTTTTGGTATATAGATGTGAATATAGTCTATATGTGGTAAGACCATATATGGTAAGTTATTATTGTGTTATTGATAGTAGAATATTTATTGTAGGTGTACATGACGAAGGTAGCGAGGACATTAGTACCGGACCGTCGTTTTCCTCAGTTAGAAGTTGCAAGCAAGTATACTGTGCCAAATTTGCAGTACATGTTCCTTTCTTTGTTTTGTTCTCTTCTTTCTATCTTCGTATATATCGTGACGTAGGAATAGTTGGTATTTAGCGTCTGATTAGTATTCGGCTGTTGATGTCAATTTATAGATATCGAGTATCGACACTAGGCATAACGATATGTTGAATTCGTGTCCATTGACACGATGGACTATATAACGCGGACACGATATATGATAGTGACTTGATATAGAGTTTAACATGAGATATTCGTGGCTATGGACTCTTCCTCCTATGCCTATTTCCAGGCACATGTTTCCTGCAAACGTTGAACTTCTCTGAGTCATGCTCCTGAAAAGGTACGGGGAGCGAGGTCATCGGCACGGCGGGTGAAAGCTGCACTGGAGTGTGTTGCTCTTCCTCAGTAGGTTGTGGGTGAGCTATGCGAGCTTTAGGCACCCACGCCTTCTTTATTTTCTTAGACTTCAACGGTGTAGGAGAAGAGCCTGCACTATCCCCTGAGAGCATTTCCTCATACGTTGATTGGTCGAACTTTACAACCAGCATATGTGTAGTGGTTCCGAGCATGGCCATGTCAGATTGCATCACAGCCTTCTCTTTCGAGGAGAAAGACATCCCCAACAGAATTGCCATCTTGTTCGACATTGCTTCATGAGCTTGGAAGGGAGCTTCTCAGAAGACTGTGAACGAGAGTGCAAGGAGGAACTCCTGAACAGGAATCCCTGATCGCATTTGGTTTTTTGGTCACGGTTGTGATAAGGGAGGATTGCTTCTTTTACTCCGTTGACGATCTGATTGTGAGGGAAGACTGCCTAGCTTAGTTTCACTGACTAAGGGGAAGCGACAAAAACTCTCTCTGATATGCTCGGGAACTTCTTGAGGAATTCAGGAACCGGGTTGAATGGAGGAGGACTCCTCCTATTTATAGTAGGAAGGTAACATCAATACACACGCCTGTAAGAGCCAAGTGCATGTATCTCTAACTGTCATGTGGCACCCAAAAATAGGGTTCAGTTACAACTGTGTCGCGCTTCACTGACGTGGGGGTCGTTTTTAACTGCCACGTATCATGTCTGTTGAGATTTATTGGGAAGAGATTTGAACTTCTCGGGATTCATTCTTTGGCGTGACTCAGTCTTTAATGCGGGGCACATGCCACAACCCATGTCGCACCTATGCCTAAGAATCACTATCTTAAGTGGTACACGTTTGTAAATAGGAGAAAACTAAGAGGCACACGTATTCAGAGGAGTGACATGCACCTGATCGGGCAACACGTACCTGATTGACATACACCTGTATAGCTAGGCAACATACGCCTATTCTGCATCGCTCTCAAGGCAAAATGAACGTCATCATTCTTGGTTCAACTTTGGCATGGGAGTCGAGGCGTTTGATTTGACATCTCGAAGAAGAGAGAGACTTATTAAATATCACTTTGAGTATGATGATTTGGCAGTCGTAGACGTGAGAATAGGGGGTAGGACGCGCCTGTACAAACGAGGCATGAATTAAGGAAGAGGTGCACTGTCACGACCCAGTCCCAAATTGTTGGGTCGAATCGGATCATGCCCAGCCTGCACCGTTGTGAGACGGCGGCAGTAAGCTGTATCTACTAGCAGGTAATCTCAACAACACAATATATATTTGTCACAACTTCTAAAATTATGAATATTAAAACTTTGTCCAACAGAAAGATTCATCTGATACATCTGATAAAATAAACTGTCTTAAATTCAAATATAAAAACTAGCAAGGAACTGTCATCATCTAAAAAGTTGGCTCGTCAGCCCCGAGATCAACATCGTCCGATTGGGACTCTGGCAGCACAGCTGGGTAAAGTTCAGGATCGTAATAGCTATTAATCAATAGCTCAGCTTCATCAATGGGACCTATTGGGGTGGGGAATCCAGTCAGGAAAGAAGCAAAGTACAATTATGAAAATCTAACAATTCAACTAATAATTAGAAATTTATAATTTTAAACAGTTTGAAATACTTGAACAATATTTTCCATAATTGAGAACAATGTGATTTGAGTATGTAATGTTTATGACCGGCTTGGGTTTTACAATAGTATCCTAGTGATACGATACGGCTTATCCCCGTGTGAAAAGGAGTAAGCTCGCACAATTATGCAATATGAAGGTATTGGTCATAGAACACTACACTACTCCCCCAATATCCCACAATCAATAACAATCAATACTCTAGGAGAGAGTTTCGTATAGCAATGTGGTTTAAGCATGCAAATTAATCATTACTAATTAAATTGAAAAACAAACATAACCATACTTGCCTTGGTTTATGACTGGATTTGAAATCGGTACTGGGGAAGAAATCAAACTCGTCCTCGAAATCCTACAGTTGAGAATCCCTTCTTAGAAACATATTTGAACCATGTCTAGGTGTACTAGTTACAATCTCTAAAATTTGATCCTAGTCAAGTTTTATGTTATTCTATCATAACACGCGTATCGAGGCATTTTATAATCATTAATTTAATGAAATAAAAGTCAAGTTAACATTTATTGAGAAAATTCGCATTTTCTGATTATTTGGCAAAACTTTGTATTTTGTAATATATCTAAAACTAGGTTTTTCTTTAAATAAGAAAAACGTGAATTTGTTTAAATAATACAAACTTATATTTTATTATTAACTAAATGTGGGAAAATTATTTAATTTTCTATATAAAATAAATATTCAATTTATTATTCTACGCGTTTATCGATAACTAACGAAACCAAAAAAATAAACCAAAAGAAACCAAAACTATATTATGCAATTACAAAACCACAGAGAAAGAAATAAAGACTGGGCTAATGCCCTTACAACACTTTACATAAATTAATTGAATTAAAGTAATTGAATTGCTGGTGAGCTCTGAACGCCGGGAAGCGGTCCATTCAACAGGCCGAGGCCCTGCACCCAAAATACTATTGGCCAGTAACACGTTCTAAAATAATAATTTAATTTAAAAATGTAAAAATATGGTAAGTCTCAGACTTGGTCCAAAATGTCATGTTGCATTCTAGCTTATGTCTCAACGTCCGAAAATTTTGGTTTCGTTTGCATTTCGCTATGACCCAAAATATTATCCGAAAGCCAAACAATAACTGTCAAAGGACTATAATCGAACTCAAGAAATAAATAGAAAGGTTTTCAAAATATTTTTAGAAAAAATCGGGCAGTATCTCCTTTGTAACTAGGATAACCTAGCCACGAGACGATACCTGAAAATCAAAAATCCCACCCAAACAACACCGTCCAGTCAATATATACTCCACCAGGATATGTACATAACCCAACACCAAAAAGACAATACTGAGAAAAATCAACCGAAATCCATCTCAAAGCCATATATATATATATATATATATATATATATATATATATATATATATATATATATATATATATATATATATGCAAGAATGAATCAACAGAGCTTAAATTTCCAAATCCGAGAATCCGAACTCCACTACTAAAATACCCCACTTTACCGACGGACATTTAGCGACGGACGGATTCCGTCGCTAATAGCGACCAATTTCCGACATCTTAGCGACGGATTAGCGACAGACAACACAACATAATTTTTTTTCAATTTTAAATGTAAAAATTTGTCGGGTTTCCGTCGCTAAATCGACGAACATTAGCGACGGATTATTTTTCGTCGCTTATCCGTCGCAAATGTTGGCGGCAAAATCTTTATAACATTGGCGGGAACTTTGGCGACTACCTAGCGACGGATATAGCCGTCGGAAAATACCTTTTAATTGGCGACGGTTTAGCGACTACTTTATTCCGTCGCTATTCCGTCGCTAGATTCTGTGCCCTAACTTAAATTGAACCGACGGGGGGGAATTTTTCATTCCCCCCAAAACTCTCTCTCTCTCTCGCGGCTCTCCCTCTCTCGCGCGCGGCTCTCTCTCTCTCTCTCTCGCGGCTCTCTCTCTCTCTCTACCCGGTCTCTCTCTCTCTCTCTCTCTCTCTCTCTCTCTAATTTTCTCTAATTTGTGTTTTGGGGCCGGAGGGGGGGGGGAGTGGGGGGGGGGTCGGCTTCGCGGGGGGTGGAGAGGGCGGGGGGGGGGGGGGTGGTGAATGGGGTCAGGGGGTCGGGGGGGTGTGGGGAATGGGGGCAGGGGGTAGGGGGGGTGGGGAATGAGGGTCGGGGGGTCGGGGGGGTGGGGAATGGGGGCAGGGGGGTCGGGGGGGTGGGGGGTGGAGAGGGCAGGGGGTCGGGGGGGGGGTGTTGAATGGGGGCAGGGGGGTCGGGGGGTGGGGGGTGGAGAGGGCAGGGGGGTCGGGGGGGGGGGGGGTATTGAATTTCCTTCCTGTCACACCAACTGGAACCAAACCTGAGATATTCTCACTGTCATTGATTTCAAATTCCTGAACACATGTACACAACACAAAATCTGATATTTCATCCTAACCTACTACACTCTCCTGCCACCTTTGTACACAACACAAGCATGTTGGACTTGAATGTATAACATATCCAAGTAGTTAATGCATCATGATACTTTATGTCCTAACCATTGATGAACATATGCAAGTTAAATAATGATGAAATGCATGGTTATATGAATATATGTAATGTAGGAATACACGTTGGTAATGTAGAATATTGACATGTATGTATAATGTATCTAATTGATTTTTAACCCATGTCTATACATATATATGTGTAGGCAAGCATGAGATTATGAAATATAGGCCATGTATATATATGCTAGTATATAGGAATGCATGTAGGTAGGCAATGATATAAAATATAATGTAGTGTACAATGCATGTGATAGTGTAAGTTAATGAGTGGTATATATATGCAAGTTATAAATGCAATGTTGGATAATATGAGAATGTAATGTCAACATGTATATATATGTAATATGTGTTCTCTATGGCTTGTGATGGTGTGTGTGATTGCTAGACTAGGCTTGGTTAGGCCTACTGAGACTTATTAGACCTACTGCTACTTTGTATTGCTTTCACAATGTCACGTACCCTGCACTAAACATCCGATACTTCGATCCGATACCGCCGATACTACCGATATCGCCGATACCAATACTACCGATATCGCCGATACTACCGATACCGCCGATACTACCGATACCGCCGATACTACCGATATCGCGCGCCGATACTACCGATACTACCGATATCGCCGATACTACCGATACCGCCGATACTACCGATTCCGATACCGATACTTTGAACCTTGATTTAAATACATGTTAGTATAGTGTCTTCACATATATGTTAAGAGTATATACATGATTAGCAAGGTAACTAGATACAAGTTATGATACAATGTAAATGCAAGTATACATGTTAGCTAGATAGCTTAGACTTATATTGCAATCTCCTATTCACACGAGTATTGATATCGCCGATACCAATACTCGTAGGAATAGTCCGATACCGATATACATTGTAGAGCTCTGTTTTGCTATTCTGGACATGTTGTGACCTGTGCTGTTCTAAATAGGAGCCAGACACACTCCTGAGACGGGGGAGTATGTATAGTGATGTGGATTCTTACTAACTTATCATGTGAACCCATTTATGGGCCCTTCATTGAACCTTCTCATGTGCAACTTTCAGTCCATTCACAGTTCCCTATATTGTACTCTACATCACCTAGTTCACTTATATCTAACATCCTAACCCTAATCCAAATTTATGAGTATCGGTATCGGGCTATTCTTATGTTTAGTTTGTCTTACGATACAGATTTTCACATCCAAATTGAGGATGAGTCGTTATTTTGTTGATCGTACATGGATGTACAAACGGCAACACGAGAGTAGAATTGGTGTGAGTGACGATTTTCAGGCAGGCGTGGAAGTATTTCTTAATTATGCAATGAGCAAAGCTCAGTACATGGACGGTAACAAAATTAAGTGTCCATGTGTTAAATGTCACAATAGACGTTACGAAGAAGTGGTGACTGTGAGAGATCATTTGACCCGTAAGGGTTTCGTACGTAATTACGGCCTGTGGTCATCGCAAGGTGAACTATATTCGAAAAGACAGGCTGCGGAAGCTGCTACTTATGCTTTTGATGATAATGCTGCAACGGATGTCATCGAAGACCACGGATGCTCTGTTGATTATGGAGAACTTTCAGATGAGAGCTTCACTCATGTGGACAATCAATGATTTTCCAGCATACGGTATGCTGTCGGGATGGAGTACGCACGGCAACATGTCTTGTCCGATATGCATGGAAAATAGTAAGGCGTTCCGCCTTAGGCATGGAGGAAAAACTTCTTTCTTTGACTGTCACCGTCAATTTCTGCCCGCGACCCATCCTTGGAGAAAGAATAAGGACGCGTTCAGATATGGAAAACAAGAATTTTCTCAACCTCCTGCCAGATTTTCGGGATACGATATTTGGGAAGCTGTAAAGGAATTGCCCACCGCAATGGAAGATCCATCGAACCATCGTGTCGAGGGGTTCGGACAAAGCCATAACTGGACCAAACGGAGTATCTTCTGGGACTTGCCTTATTGGAAAGATAATCTTATAAGGCATAATCTTGATGTCATGCATATCGAAAAGAACGTGTTCGATAATGTCTTCAATACCATAATGGATATTAAAGGAAAGACGAAGGACAATCCAAAAGCAAGACAAGACATAGCCGAGATATGCAAGCGTCCTCATCTGAACTTGATACAAAGGGGTGCTGGTGGACAATTAAGTAAGCCTATAGCGCCATACACATTGAGCAAGGAAGATAGATTAATAATCTGCAAGTGGATATCTAATTTAAGATTTCCCGACGGCTATGTTTCGAATTTGTCTAGATGCGTTGATCTCAATGAACGCAAGCTAACGGGAATGAAGAGTCACGACTGCCACGTGTTTATGGAAAGATTACTGCCCATTGCTTTGAGAGAGTTGTTGCCTTCTGCTGTATGGGTTCCGTTGGCTGAGCTGTCTACATTCTTCAGGGATATCTGTTCAACTAAGCTGACGGTGCAACATATGGTACAACTTGAGGAGAAGATTGTCTTAACAATCTGCAAGTTAGAGAAAATATTTCCACCGGGCTTTTTCGACAGCATGGAGCATCTACCGATTCATCTAGCATACGAAGCCCGTGTCGGTGCATCTGTTCATTATCGATGGATGTACCCCTTTGAAAGGTAAATAAAAACCGATATAATTTAAGTGAAATTTAAGTGGATTTTACAATTCATTGTTAATTCTCAAGATAATTTGTCTCTTTAGGTACCTACACCATCTAAAGAAGAAAGTTGGCAACAAGGCTCATATAGAGGCTTCGATATGCGAATCATATCTTATCGAGGAGGTGTCAAATTTCTGCTCCATTTATTTCGATACTCATGTCGAGACAAATCGAAATAGACCTCAAAGGAATGAAGAAGACGTTGAGGATGGAGGTATATTCAATTTAAGGGGCAAGCCTATTGGGGCTAGTAAGAAACGGTGGTTGACCGACGATGAGTATGATACCGCTCACCGATATGTCTTGTTAAATTGTGACATACAAGAAGTGAGAGATTTGGAGAAGTAAGTGACTACGCCTCGTTATAATCTCTAATTTGGTGAATTAAGTGACTACACTTATTTTTATTCTCTCTAACAGTGTATTTAGAGGTGAAGTCAAAATGAGGACACCATATATTACAGATGAGGGACTTCAAAGAGAGATTGATTGTACCTTTCCGTCCTGGTTTCGTAAATACGTAAGTAACTGAGATAATATGTTATGCGGCTACCATTAAAATATATGCAGCTAAAATATTTAAATTATCAATACATGTTTACAGGTTTTATTGCCTGAAACAACACTCATAAATGAGAGCATTCGTTATTTGGCATTGGGACCGAAGAAGCATGCAAAGACTTTGTCAGGCTATGTCGTTAATGGCTTCAAGTTTAAGTCAACTCAGCATGCTATAAATGCCGAATTTCTCAATGACGGCTTCGATACCAAGAATTCTGGTGTTTGCATAAGAGGCACCATCTATGACGACGAGCCGGACTTTGACTATTATGGAGTGCTTCGGGAGATTGTAGATTTACAATATAGTGGCCCATATGATATGCATATTGTGATGTTCAAATGTGAGTGGTTCGATACGAGACCAAATATCGGTTGGAGAATCGATAAACAATTTGGATTCGTCGATATAAATCATCGCAGGAGGTATAGAGGGTCCGACACGTTTGCGATAGCAAGTCAGGCTGTTCAAGTCTACTATACAAGCTACCCAAGGCGTCGTAGAGATCGATTTGACTGGTGGGCAGTATGCAAGATTAAATCTAGAAATACATTTAACGTTGGAGACCCAGCATACCAAGAGGACCAGATCGAGAAGCCCCAATACATGGGACAACAGTCGGATACCATGGACGTGGAAGATGTCGATATACCTCATGCTGAGGAAAATAGAGGGGAGGAAGAGGTTGATATACAAGACTTAGCTGTCAACCAGGGGAGAAAGAGGCGTCTTGTCCCAAGTATTGAGCCTGAAGAAGAAGAAGAAGAAGAAGAAGAAGAAGAAGAAGAGGATGAGGATGAGGATGAGGATGATGATACAGATGAAGTCGACGATGAGGATGATGATATAGATGAAGTCGACGATGAGAATGAGGATGAGAACGATGACGATGACGATGAGGACGAGGACGATAACGATGATTAGATTAAATATCGGTATATATTAGAAGCACTTACAACTAACTTAGTGAATTCAGTTTAGACGGACACATTCTTATTTCAGTTTATGTTTTTGTCGTTCGATCATCTACTTATTGTATGATTTTCTTTTTACAGATGGCACTCTTAGTTCTCATTGTCTTGACGGCACTCGCCGCCCTGCTGCTGGTATATATATTTTAGTTCAGTTTTATATTCATTTATACTTCTATATTGTTAATTATATTTATGTGTTCTATTTACAGGTCATGGTCACTACCACTCGTGCTGCTGGTAGCCGTGGTGGTGCTGGTGGTGGCGGTACTGGCCGTGGTGGGCGTAGTGGTAGCGGTGGCCGTGGACGTGATGGTAGCGGCCGTGGACGTGATGGTAGCGATCGTGGTGGTAGCGGTCGTGGTCGCCTTCCACATACCCCGGATATAGAGTCCTCCGATCCCGACCTGGAGAGCCCGGCCACAGACTCTTCCCGCCGTCGATCTATCTCTGCGACCCATCCTTCATCTTCATCGAGGCCTGAGACTCCATCCGCTAGCGGATCCGTTCCGCCCCCGGATGCACCAGCGGGTACACCATCAGTTACTGCAGGGTGGGCTCCGGAGTACCCCCGGATTCAGCTTCATCCTGCTACCGGTGAGTACATCCGCGGACCCGCGGATCCTCCGACGCCTCCAGAGAGGCCGATAGGCGAGAACCGACGAGAGCTATGGCCCGCGGGTGATACGTAAGTAAATTTAAGTTAATTTATTAAATTTGTTTCATTTATTCAAGTTAATAATCCAGTCTTTGCTTCTTTGTAGGTTTTTCCCGTATGATGCTGCCCGGATACCCGGGCAAATTATCCGGGAAAACTACCATGGCCCCTACCTCAATTTTTCTGAGGTGCCTCAGAACATGCAGTACGTCTGGCTCGAGGAGATGAAGGTATATATATATCTTTTGGTTAATTATTAATTATTCTTTAATCCACTAATTTTTTAATTACGTGATAATTTAATTTGTATGTCAGACGACGTTCTGGTGGCCCCCCCATCGCGATGAGTTGATTCGCAAGGCCTACAAAGCCGCCGCCGGAAAGAAGATACGGGATGCGGTGTACGACGTTCGTACGGCACATTCGAGGAAGAAGTGGCTCTGGGAGGAGTACTACGAGCAGATGTTGGATAAGATGAATACTGCTCAGTACAGGGAGAAATCAGAGAAAGCGAAGGCGAGCAGACAGGCCGCTGGTCTGCATACGGGAGGTTCAAAGCCCCACGCAGCGACGCGTGCAGATTTGGTGAGATACCGCAAATTCATTTCACTATTAAATTCGGTACTATTAATATACGTAGTTAATTAAATTCGACGTATATTTCGTATGCAGGCAAAACGGACGGTAAAGGAGGGGAGAGAGCCGGAGTCGGTCACCGCCTACGATGTATTCCTGCATACACACAAGAGGCGGGCAGACGGGAGCTTCGTCGACGCGAGGGCCCAGGCGACTGATGTAAGTAATTACGTTTATGAGATTTATATTAGAAATATAATTATTGTTAACTTAATTAGGTGAACGTAGGATTCAAATTATAACTTAGGGAAACATAGGATTTAGATTATAATTTAGGAAAACTTATAGTATAAACACATTCATTGGATAGGCTGCATATCGTGAGGCCCTTAGTCAGATTGAGCCCCCTGCCGAGGTTGTCGGCGAAACGACGCCCACCCAGACGCCCTCTTCTATGGCCGCTCGCTACGACGACGTGTTCGTAGAGTCTGTCGGCGGCTTTAATAAAGGGCGCGTCTACGGCGTAGGTTCCCTGGCGGCGTCGTTGCAGGGCGCGACTCCGAGATATCCACCGCCCCCGCCTCCTCCCGCGCCCCCGTCGGACGATATGAGGAAGCAGCTTGCGACTCTCACCTCCGATATGTCGGAAATGCGGAGTCTAATGTCGGATGTGCTGGAGCACCTTTCGCGTCCTTCTGCTCCCGGTCCAGATCCGTCTGCTCCCGGTACGTCTACTGCGGTTGCCGGTCCTTCCGACCCTGGACGTTATTCATTTGACCGTAATGCCGAGGTCCGCCTGGTACCGGATACTGCGCTCATTGGGCTCATGGACATGATGTCGGCAGAGCAGCTCCGCACGCTTCCAGAGCATGTGTTGTCCCAGGTGCCGGCGTACATGGTGGAAGAGTACATCCGCAGAGCCGAGGCGGCACCGAGACGACCACGCGATCCATCTTCGGGAAAATGATATTTGTACTATTTTTTGATATTATGAATTTGGATATTTGGATATTATGAATTTGGATATTTGGATATTTGTTATTGGATATTTGATATTGGATATCATGAATTTGGATATTTGTTGATCATGTAATGTTTGGATGGATATTTGGATATTTGTTGATCGTACATGGATGTTTGGATATTGGATATTATGAATGTGTAATATTTACGAAAAGGAAATAGAATGTTTCTGTAATTTTTTTTAATTGATGTTACATTTAGCGACGGACTAGCGACTAACTAGCGACGGATTATATAAATATTTGCAGTTACCGACGGAAGAGCGACGGAATATCCGTCGCTAACTGGGTGATATAAAATATTTTGCAGTTACCGACGGAAGAGCGACGAAATATCCGTCGCTAACTGGGTGATATAAAATATTTTGCAGTTACCGACGGAAGAGCGACTACCTAGCGACGGCGAATCCGTCGACATGGTTCTGGAAATATGGTAGGTTTCCAGAGACTTAGCGACGGATAGTTGGTCGCTAATCCGTCGCTAATCGGTCGAGGATGACGACGGACTAGCGACGGATGAGCGACCAATTATCCGTCGACATGGTTCTGGAAATATGGAAGCTTTCCAGAACCAGGCCGACGACCTACCCGTCGCTAATACGTCGCTATAACGTCGAGGTTAACGACGGAATGGCGACGGAATAGCGACTGATTTTGCGTATCAGGAACCTCTCTGATACGCTTTTACCGACCTATTGACGACGGATTAGCGACGGATATTTTAAACCGACGGGAACATGTCGCTAATCCGTCGCTAAGTAGGTGAAAGACAACCGTCGCTAACCAGTCGCTAGTCCGTCGGATAATTATTTGTCCGACGGCTTAGCGACGGACATTTTTTAGCGACGACGTTTTTCCCGACGGCCATTTTCATCAAATATCCGTCGCCACTACGTCGGTAAAAAATGTTACCGACGGATAAGCGACGGATCTGGCCGTCGCTAAAGTTGGTTTTTTTGGTAGTGCTCATAATCTATCGAACTCGAAATCGAAAACAAGCCCAACTATTCTAAATCGAAATCGGAAACATCAGAACCAAATCCGAATAGGAACCAGAATACGAAACCCAAATTCACAGCATAAATTTCGAATTAAAATCGGAAAACCCAACGAACCAATTTTGATTTAGAAATCAGAATCAAACATCAAAAATCGAATCCCATAGCGGGATCGAGACCGTGTCATCATCGAATCAACGGATGGGACACAGGGACACAAAAAATATACCTCGGATGCTCGGCTAGAGCTCTCAGGTGCAAAATAGAAAAATAAAAAAATCCACGCAAACTCGAAAAACTCCAGAAGCACACGGACAGCACTGGAATAGCACGAACGCGGCCATGGGGAGAGGATCGGGACTCGCAAGGTGCTGTGGACAGAGGATCAGGGCACAGGCGGCCGGATCGAGGCTCCGGGATGCTGCGAACAGGAACAGCAGCGACGGGAGGCCGCTGGGTCTGGACGAGGTGGCCGAGCGGTCGGCCAAGGGCCGCGGGGAACAGGAGCGGAGGGCGTCGACCTCAGGCGGTCGGGGGTCACCGTGAGGGCGCGAGCAGGGTTCACCGATGTAGTGTCCCGTCCCGCTCAGTCAATCGGAGGAATCGAAACGACGACGGCGTTCGGACTTAGCCTTGCAACGGCTGCTCGTAGACATCGCTCGGTCGAGGCGACCGCTCGCTCAGGTAGGGTAGTTTCGGTGAACTCGCCCCATCTTTGCCTTCACATAATAAATCACATGTTTTTAACTCGCACAAGTAGGCTTGATAATAAAAGAGACGAATCCACATAGCTAAAGGAAATAATCCTGACAGGTCAAATTGAGTTAGAATATTGAAAGGTCCAACAGTCGGTTTAGAGTTGGCGCACAGCGTGCTTTGAAAATGACACTCGATCCTTCGTCCCATGGCTTGGGAGAAGAAAAGTGGGTATTCGTCGCAAAGCTAAGAGTTAGCCAAATTCACAGGCGTCGCCCGCACAAATGCTTCATAAATCATGCACGATCTCATTGCCCAAGGCGTAGCATAGCCTCTGCTCGCCCGATGGGTTAAGTTGTATTGCACGGCTTGCGGCATAAGTCTAGGAACCCCAAATAACTTGGTTGTTCAAGTCAATCGCGTGCACGGCACGTTCCCACGACGCAAGGCTTGACGCAGCCTTTACTCGTCAAGTTGTTGCAAAAGTAAGTTAGGCAAGTTACGTTAAGCTATCAAGAGTAGTAGCAAGGACGACCCTATGAGTTCTACGGTTGGGTGTATCCATATAGTCTTACAGTCTCAAGGCCTGTCATATAGAGTATGACTTGGACGGTGGTATCGCATAGGCTTAAGGCACGATGCACGGACTTAGTGTTTAAGATACGAGCCACGGTTGATTCAAAAGTGAGTTTAGAAAAAGGGCTATCAAATGGTCGTTTGAGTTGAATAAAATGATATGGTAACATGGAAAGAATGCTCGCGACTATAGGTCGTCGAGGCAATTTCAGAAGAAGAAAGAATGCTCGTGACTATAGGTCGTCGAGGCGGTCTCAGATTTGAGAAGTATTGAACTTGGTCCTGAAAGACATGGTAACACTAGAGATAGCATGACTGTGTGAGACGTCAGTTTGTGTCGAGTCTTGCATGGTCATGGATAACTTGTCGACAAGGTGGGTCGTTTCCCCGTACGACAACCCGGCGCCCAAGGGACCGTTGCGACCGTCGATTGGAAACGTAATTAGCTGTACTGGACACGGGTTAGGTGGGGACTTACAGCGGGGCAAGCTACCTTGCGCTGAAAGAGGCACCCGTCTAACAAAAGCTAGAGGAGTCCACGATGGCTCTGGGAGTCAGTGACCAAATCATATAGATGAGTCGGCATGGCGGCAATCCGCGTGTGTTCCTTTGGATTGAGTTGAGTTGTTGAATGTGTGTGCAGTTAGAATACAAATATTTGGGCTTAAGAATGGCTACAACATAGGCAACGTGCTTCGGCACGAGATATGGCGTCGAGTCTTGAGTTGTCGGCATATAAGTTGCATAAGTTGGTTGTGTTGTTTGAGTTTAATTCGGGAAACCGCCGCAAGGCAAAGTTGGTTGAGTGACACTAACATTCACAAGTCTTGATTGGGTCAGTTGGTGATCAAAGTAGCAAGGGCCGTGAGACGGCGATATGGTTTAGTCACCCTGAGTTGTGAGGTACGGTACGATGGATTCCTAGCACGATCACATGAAAATGGAGCCTCATCGCATAGTTGCGTCTCTGATTAAGTGCTGTAAGGAAAACACGACTTGATAGGGTAACGTCGATGTTGCAAGCACGGGATGGTCTTAATACACGAAATAGGCCAAGGCGTCTGTACTAAAACTGATCCTAAGGAAAGAATAGAAAGTCAATTGATAAGAAGGGACTATGTTGCACAAAGTATAATAACGTGTCGGTTTTGTATGGGTGGGCGAGAAGCTCATTCCACCAGTACAGTTGAGTACTGACACCCACATAGTTTACATGTGCAGGCGCAGGTAGAAGCTCGTGGTGCGGAGCTCGCTTGGATGCGTCAAGGCATGGAGTTCCTTGGCGATTCGAAGCGTACGACCCCATGGAGTAAAGACTTATACAGGACATAATGTATGGACGTCGCCTTCCGAAGCATCCGCTGGCTCGAGACATGTATTGAGAGATGAGAGAGAGCTGAGTAACTTATAATGTGAGATGAGTGAGTTTGAGAGGCTTGTAATCTTAGCTTTGCGCCCCAATGTAACCGTTGTTTCAATATCAATAAAGAGCTTCTTTGAATAACTTGTGTCTGTTCTAAATTTCTACTGCTATGATTCAATATCTCTGCATGGGACTTCTGAGCTTCTTTGAATAACTTGCGTCTGTTCTAAATTTTTGCTGCTATGATTCAATGTCTCTGCATGGGACTTCTGTGCGATGACCCCGTCGCAGCCGCTGAAATTGGCCGTTATGGAATTCGCCTTGCACGAGCGCAATCTAGGCTCGTGCGGCATCACGCCCTAGCAAGGACGATCGATCCTACGGAAGCGGGGCGTGACATAATGGTATCAGAGCACGACTTTACGTCCTTGGACTATCGATTGAATTCTTTAACTCCGTTGTTTCCACAAACTCTGAATCGTTGTTTCTGCAAAGTTGATATCGTTGGTGCGCTCTCTCTCAAATGTCCCACGGGATGTCCATACAATAAGTCTAATTATTTTACAAAACGTAGGAGAACAGTTTTTGGCAAGAAACAAAAAGATGGTTTGCGTAAGCACGGTTGGCTAAGTCGGGCTGGACATATACACCAAGGATTGTGTCGACCTTAGCAAAGTCGAGTGCGAAATTCGTAATGTTCGAGCTAGAATGAGTTGAACTCGATTGAGTAAATATGGGATGACTGTCGATAGGGGTGCTATCGAGCAACGGTATCGTCGATGCGATATAGATGAGCGTGCTTAAAACTTAAGGAATCGTTAGAACGAAAATTCGAGGAGATATATTTGAGAATCGAATGATAAGTTGAGGATTTGTTGAATGACTTCATCCCTGAGTGGTGTATGCGATAGCCTCAGGGATGTCGATCGATCGGTTGAGGATTCGGGGTGTCGATGAGTCTATCAGCAAGCGTCGCACATATGCAAAGCCTTAGATTGAGTGAGTTGTTGTCATGAAGTTTGATAAATGGATTCAAACAAATTAGAAATGACACGCACGGAACGTGCACGGGTTTGAGGATTACGCAAGTATAAAATGCAAAGATGATCGAGTAGATAAAATTGAATTGAAGAAAAGTTAGGGTGTACGAATGGATGACTTGATCGAGGAAATCGATAAGAATCGTATACGAAAAGTTAGCACGACAAGAAGATAGCGTGCATAAAAAGTTTGATTCGAATGTTTAAAAATAACTCTAAGGATTAGAATGGATGTTGCTCGATGATTTGAGTTAGCAAGGAATGAAGTGATTTGAAGAAAAGTTTTGGTCGATGACTTAAGATAGACGGATGAACAATACGTGAATTTGCGTTTGAGAAAAATTGATGTTGTGAATGATTCGAGGGATAATGATCAAACTTTAATTGAATGTCGAGGAGATTATCCAGTCGAACGATGGCATCATTCGCACGACTCAAAATTGGTTGCAAAGAAAGATCGTCAGGTTACGCATATCGTCGATGGTATTGAGACGTATCAAAGATCAATATACGATAACTCGAGGGTACTCTGACTCGACGGATGATGATCGTGCAAGTGTTATTGTTCGGTTGGGTGTTATACTTAAGATTTTGATTGAGATGAATATTGGATGAAAATGATTGTGTCTTCAGGGTTACGCAGATAACCACAACATCGACATTCTTGTCTTGCGCGAGCACAACTCCAGCCTCGCACATGCGTTGCGTCAGATTTGGGACAATTGTTCTGCGTGAGCGTCGACATGCTGATTCATGTCGCAAAAATGATCGAACTCAAAAAATAAGAATGCAGCAACTTTGATTGTCTCAACTTGTCGGTTTGATGCGAAGGAAAATTTGAGGATGTTAGGACTTACGATTGATGAATGAAATAAATTTGAGGATTGAGTAGGTCCAATCCGCGCTTCAAAAAAGAATTAGTCTAGACGCAAAATAAGAGTTACATCCCGATGAGGATGATTATCTCGCGGGAGCGTGCATGGTGATTCATGCCCACCGTAGATAATCCGAATCGCGTGAGATCGGAGCGCAACATATTGTTAAGCTAGGCGACCTCATAATCGAATGCGTGAATTGGGATGAATGACTTAGAAAATATGAAATGTGAATTATGGTTTAGTGATGAATTATGTCGTAGCGTGCTTAACTTGGAAGGATTGATAGGTGTAGTATGTCGAACGTGTTCGAAGAGACAGACTATACGAAATGACTTGATGAACGAGTGATATTGATATGTCAAGGAAATTAGTTGAAATATGACTTATCGTAGGATGGCTTTGCTGAATGACTCGGACCCCGTACGACGAATGTTGGGATGTGTGTAGGAAATCGATGCTCGAAGTTTAGAAATCGGATTGATGCGAGCTTGGGTAGAAAACCCCGTACTATCAACTTGGTTCGACCTTAGGATGGGGTCAGTGTTGATATCGTTGTTTGGGAACTATGATTCCAATACTGACGGGAAGATATAGCCTAGTGGTTAGACCAGACGTCCATGTTGCGAGAGTTAGCATCGGTACGAGTGATCTTGAGGATTGATTGGTTGGGATATTGGTGTTGATGATTGGAATGATTCAGGAATATGAAAATACCACTCATGAGTTTTGGCTGACATACATGTATATCAGGGACGCTTGAATGCGTGCACGATTCGACTCGAGTGGTAATGGTAGAATTTGCTATCACGAGGCTTGGCTGAAATGCATGTATTTTGGGGACGCCTAGGATATATGCACGATCCAACTAAGTGATACGTAGAATCAAGTAAGAATTAAGGAACGAGAAGGTGTCAAGGATTTTGAAATCGTGTTTCAAGAAAAAGATTGGTGGCAGTACGATTAATAGATTGAGACAAATTTGAACGTTGGTTGATCGAATGGATTGTCCAGAACTGAGTTGTTCGTGTGTGCGATGAGAGTAAGTTACCTAAGTTGAGATATAGTTGTTCGAGGTAAAAGATAATCGTAGCACGAGCGAGGCTCGGATTTAAGAAACGCATAGGAGAGATGTGTACGAAAAAAGGTAGGATATGGAATCAAGTATAAGTCGATACGTGTACTCAGTAAGTTTCAAGGACGAAACTTCTTCTGAGTGGTGTATGATGTAGTGCCCCGTCCCGCTCAGTCAATCGAAGGAATCGAAATGCCGACGGCGTTCAGACTTAGCCTTGCAACGGCTGCTCGAAGACATCGCTCGGTCGAGGCGACCGCTCGCTCAGGTGGGGTAGTTTCGGTGAACTCGCCTCATCTTTGCCTTCACATAATAAATTACATGTTTTTAACTCGCACAAGTAGGCTTGATAATAAAAGAGACGAATCCACATAGCTAAATGGAATAATCCCGACAGGTCAAATTGAGTTAGAATATTGAAAGGTCCAACGACCGGCTTAGAGTAGGCGCACGGCGTGCTTTGAAAATGACACTCGATCCTTCGTTCCATGGCTTGGGAGAAGGAAAGTGGGTATTCGCCACAAATCTAAGAGTTAGCCAAATTCATAGGCGTCGCCCGCACAAATGCTTCATAAAGCATGCACGATCTCATTGCCCAAGGCGTAGCATAGCCTCTGCTCGCCCGACAGGTTAAGTTGTATTGCACGGCTTACGGCATAAGTCTAGACACCCCAAATAACTTGGTTATTCAAGTCGATCACGTGCACGACACGTTCCCACACGCAAGGCTTGACGCAGCCTTTACTCGTCAAGTTGTTGCAAAAGTAAGTTAGGCAAGTTACGTTAAGCTATCAGGAGTAGTAGCAAGTACGACCCTACGAGTTCTACGGCTGGGTGTATCCACATAGTCTTACAGTCTTAAGGCCCGTCATATAGAGTATGACTTAGGCGGTGGTGTCGTATAGGCTTAAGGTACGATGTACGAACTTAGTGTTTAAGGCACGAGCCACGGTTGATTCAAAAGTGAGTTTAGAAAAAGGGCTATCAAATGGTCGTTTGAGTTGAATAAAATGATATGGTAACATGGAAAGAATGCTCACGACTATAGGTCGTTGAGGCGATTTTAGAAGAAGGAAGAATGCTCGCGACTATAGGTCATCGAGGCGGTCTCAAATTTGAGAAGTATTAAACTTGGTCCTGAAAGACATGGTAACACTAGAGATAGCATGACTGTGTGAGACGTCAGTTTGTGTCGAGTCTTTTATGGTCATGGACAACTTATCGACAAGGTGGGTCGTCTCCCCGCACGGCAACCCGGCGGCTACGGGACCGTTGCGGCTGTCGATTGGAAATGTATTTAGCTGTGCTGGGCACGGGTTAGGAGGGGACTTGCAGCGGGGCTAGCTACCTTGTGCTGAAAGGGGCACCCGTTAAACAAAAGATAGAGGAGTCCACGATGGCTCTGGGAGTCTGTGACCAAATCATATAGATGAGTCGGCATAGCGGTAATCCACGTGTGTGCCTTTGGATTGAGTTGAGTTGTTGAATGTGTGTGCAGTTAGAATACAAATATTTGGGCTTAAGAGTAGCTACAATATAGGCAACGTGCTTCGGCACGAGATGTGGCGTCGAGTCTTGAGTTGTCGGCATATAAGTTGCATAAGTTGGTTGAGTTGTTTAAGTTTAAGTCGGGAAACCGCCGCAAGGCGAAGTTGGTTGAGTGACACTAACATTCACAAGTCTTGATTGGGTCAGTTGGTGATCAAAGTAGCAAGGGTTGTGAGACGGTGATATGGTTTAGTCACCCTGAGTTGTGAGGCACGGTACGATGGATTCCTAGCACGATCACATGGAAATGGAACCTCATCGCGTAATTGCGTCTCTGATTAAGTGCCGTAAGGCAAACACGACTTGATAGGGTAACGTCGATGTTGCAAGCACAGGATGGTCTGGAAACACGAAATAGGCCAAGGCGTCTGTCCTAAAACTGATCCTAAGGCAAGAGTAGAAAGACAATTGATAAGAAGGGACTATGTTGCACAAAGTATAATAACGTATCGGTTTTGTACGGGTGGGCGAGGAGCTCATTCCACCAGTACAGTTGAGTACTGACACCCACATAGTTTACATGTGCAGGCGCATGTAGAAGCTCGTGGCGCTGAGCTCGCTTGGATGCGTCGAGGCACAGAGTTCCTTAGCGATTCGAAGCATACGGCCACATGGAGTAAAGACTTATACAGGACATAATGTATGGACGTCGTCTTCCGAAGCATCCGCTGGCTCGAGACATGTATTGAGAGATAAGAGAGAGCTGAGTGACTTGTAATATGAGATGAGTGAGCTTGAGAGACTTGTAATCTTAGCTTTGCGTCCCAATGTAACCGTTGTTTCAATATCAATAAAGAGCTTCTTTGAATAACTTGCATCTGTTCTAAATTTTTGCTGCTATGATTCAATATCTCTGTATGGGACTTCTGTGCGACGACCCCGTCGTAGCCGCTGAAATCGGCCGTTATGGAACCCGCCTTGCACGAGCGCAATCTAGGCTCGTGTGGTATCACACCTTAGCGAGGACGATCACTCCTACGAGAGCGGGGCATGACAGCTGAGAGGGGTCGCCGGGCTTAGGCGGAGCCGACGAGAGCTTGGGCGGCCGGATTCGGGTTAGGGCTAGGGATTTGGGAAATGGGTTTGGATGAGAGGAGTGATGAAGAGTGGAGAAGAAGATGAGTTTTTATAGGGATAAGAAATTGGGGTTACTGGAAGGGGAGAAGTCACGACAGTTTCGGAAGAGGAGGGGTGTTGGCGGTCGGTCGGGAACGGAAGGAGACAGGAAAGGTCTGCTGGTATTAGGGAAAAGAGAGAGAAAGAGAGTTTAATAAGAGTTGAATTTTTTTATAAATTTAATTTCATTTATTAAAAACTAATCTTGATATAATTATAAATAACTTTGAAATGAAAACTGAGTTTGGGTTCGGTTTCGAAAATGGTTCGAGACGGGTTCGGGGCGGGTCAGGCCAAATAAATAAAATTCCATGAATAATAATTTTTTTAAATTTTTTTTCCTAATTGACTAATAATAATAAATTAAAAAAAATATAACCAATCAATTATGAAGTGCAATCAAATCCGAAAATCCAGTAAATCCTAAAATTACGGGTTTCACAACCTTCCCTCCTTAAGAAATTTTGTTCTCGAAATTAAAAGATAGGGTTAGAAATTTACCTCAGGTCTCAAATAGATACGGATACTGCTCCCGCATCTAATCTTCTCGCTCCCAGGTAGACTCGCCTGGGGAATTGTGTCGCCACATAACTCTTACTATGGGCGTCACAGAGTTCCTTGTTTTTTTCTCACCTCTGTCTAAAATTGCCACTGGCTTCTCTGGTACTATGAGGCTGGGTCCAATCTCCAACTCCTAATGTTCTAAGGTGTGGCTCGGATCCGGGATGTAGCGTCTGAGTTGTAAAACATGGAAGACGTTGTGCACGCCTTCAAGATTAGCTGGTAGAGCTAATCGGTACGCTACTTCTCCGACTCGGCTCAAAACTTCGAATGGGCCGATGTACCTGGGGCTCAGCTTTCCTGCTCTGTCGAATCTGATAGTTCCTCGGGTAGGGAAATCTTGACGAAGACACTATCTCCTGCTTCGAACTCCAGTGGTCGACGACTGCTGTCAGCCCAATGCTTCTGTCTGTCCTGAGCAATCCTGAGCTTGTCTCTAATCACCTTTACCTTCTCTGCTGCATCGGTCACCATCTCAGGTCCAAGCAATACTCTTTCTCCTACATCGTCTCAAGCAATTAGAGTGCGGCAACGACGTCCATAGAGTGCCTCGAACGGAGTCATACCGATGCTAGCTTGGTAGCTGTTGTTGTAGGAGAACTCTATTAAGTATAAATGGTCTTCCCAAGACCCTCTAAATTCTAAGACGCAAGATCTCAGCATATCCTCTAGCGTCTGGATTGTTCTCTCTGTTTGTCCGTCAGTCTGGGGATGGTAGGCGGTGCTGAACTTTAATTGTGTTCCTAGACTGTCGTACAAGCTCTTTCAGAAATGAGAGATGAGTCTGGTATCCCTGTCAGATATGATACTTACCAGAACTCTATGAATCCGGTAGATATGCTGCATGTACAGTGCTGCCAACTTTTCGGTGGATAGACCAACCTTGAAGGGAATAAAGTGAGCTGACTTCGTCAGTCGGTCCACAATAACCCAAATGGTGTCCTTTACTCCTTGGGATCGAGGCAGTCCTGACACAAAGTCCATCGTTATGTGTTCCTATTTCCACTCCGAGATGTCTAGCGGCTGCAACATTCCTGCTGGTCTCTGTCTACTAGCTTTCACTTATTGACAAATCAAGCATCTAGCCATAAACCTGGATACGTCCTTCTTCATTCCGTACCACCATACTACAGTACGTATATCCCGATACATTTTATTTGCTCATAGATGTATGGAATACTGTGACTGGTGTGCTTCTTGTATCAGCTCATTCCTCAGTTCGCCAGTTGGTACGCAAAGCCTCGTACCATACCTTAGTGCTCCATTACTGGCGATTGAAAATCCTTTAAATGTTCCTGCCAGAACTTGATCTCTGAGTTTGCAAAGCGTCTCGTCTTAGAATTGTGTCTCCTTGACTCTGTCCATCAGACTTGAACGCACTTACAACTGCATTATTGATGAATCATCTCCAGGTACAATGGCTTCTCGTCCCAGTTTCTTCATTTCTTCTTCAGGCAGTACAATCTCCAGTCCAAGCATTTCTATGTCTTCCAACAAATACCGCTCCTTGGTCAAAAATATTGCTATCGGGTATCGACTAAGTACATCTGCAACAACATTAGCCTTACCCGGATGATACTGCAGGTCAATATCGAAATCTTTCATCAGCTCCAGCCATCGCCTCTGTCGCATGTTCAGCTCCTTCTGAGTGAAAACATATTTAAGACTTTTGTGGTCTGTAAATATTTCCACTCTCTCTCTATAGAGGTAATGCTTCCACAGCTTCAGTGCAAATATAACTGCTGCAAGCTCCAAATCATGCATGGGATAGTTCTTCTCATAAGTCCGTAATTGTCTAGATGCGTAAGCAATTACTTTCCCATGTTGTTGAAGAACACAACCCAATCCTTTACCAGAGGCATCACTGTAAATTGAGAAACCGCCGGTCCCTGCGGGTAGTGCAAGTATTGGTGCCGTTGTAAGTCTCTTCTTCAGTTCCTCAAATGCTGATTGGCAAGCTTCCGTCCACACAAATTCTTCGTTCTTCCTTGTGAGCTTCGTCATCGGCTCAGCAATCCTGGCGAAGTCCTTCACGAATTTTCGGTAGTAGCCAGCTAAGCCCAAGAAACTTTTGATTTCAGCAACTGAACTTGGTGTACTCCACTTCTCAATAGCAACTATCTTTTTTGGATCCACCTAAATTCCTTCTCCTGTGACAACATGGCCTAGAAAATCCACCTTGTCTAAGAAGAATTCACATTTAGATAGCTTACCATAGAGCTTCTTCCTCCTTAAGGTCCCCAGAACTTTCCTCAGGTGCCCTTCATGCTCTTCTTCGGTCTTCGAGTAGACCAGGATGTCATCGATGAAGACAACAACAAACTGATCCAGATATTCATGGACGACCTTGTTCATAAGGTTCATGAATACCGCAGGGGCATTCATCAATCCAAACGGCATGACCAAAAATTCATACTGACCATATTTGGTATTGAACGTCGTCTTTGGAATATCCTCCTTCCTGACCTTGATTTGATGGTAGCCAGATCGAAGGTCTATCTACGAGAATACCTTAGCTCCACTTAATTGATCAAACAGGTCGTCGATCCGGGGCAGAGGGTACTTGTTCTTGATGGTGATGTTGTTCAGCGCCCGGTAGTCGATGCACATCCGCACAGTCCCATCCTTCTTGGGTACGAATAAGACAGGTGCTCCCCAGGGTGTGGCTCCATCTCTGATAAATCCAAGGGCCTTTAGCTCATTGATCTGGTCCTTTATTTTCTTGGCCTTCTTAGGGTTGACTCTGTAGCATTCTCGAGAAATAGGGGCAAAGTCGGGAACTAGGTCGATGGTGAATTCTACATCTCGATCCGGAGGTAATCTTGGAAGACTATTAGGAAAGACGTCCATGAATTCTGCTATGATAGGATGAGGAGGTCCGGGTTCTTCGGTGATAGAGGAGTAGGTAATACCCTCCATATCTTCCGGAGCTCGAGAGATTTCAAACTCCGGCTCTCCAGGTGGGCTGAAGACTACACATCCGCTGTGACAATCTATCAGTGTATGCTGCTTACTTAACCAGTCCATTCCTAGGACTACATCAAAGTTAGGTAAGGGTATCACAAGTAAGGGTGCTAAGAATTTGTGTCCTGAGATAGTTATAGGGCAGTTACAGGTCTCAGTGATGGGTATGGGTCCACCACCAGTCATAAATCTACATATCTTCTTGCTAAATCCAGTAACTAGGTGGTGTGCATAGATGAATTTTATTGCTATAAAACTGTGTGATGCACCCGAATCAAATAATGCTAAAGCAGGATGTGAATGCACATAAATGGAACCTATGATGACATCAGTGGTGGGTTCTTACTCTTGCTCATCTGCTGTTATGGCAAAAGCTTGCCCAGTCTTCTGTTGGTGTTGCCCAAACTATTGTTGCTGAGTGGGTAGGAAAGCCTTCTGCTGTGTTATTCCGATCCGATTGAATGTCGTAGGGTAGTCCCTCACTTGGTGGGTGGCAGACCCACAAACTAGGCAGTGCCCTAGTCTTTTCCTGCAGATGTTTGTCGGATGCCCTGGCCTCTTGCAAAAATCGCAGACAGGAATCTGCTTCTGAGGTGCTCTGCCATTTGTCCTCGCCTGATGATGCTGCTGGTGGTGGTGTTGAGGCCTGTTGTTATTGTTGTGGTTGGGCCTCTTCTGGTTACTCTGGAAGTTGCTAGTTCCAGAATACTCCCTCTTTGAACGAGCAGGATGACTCTTTTCTATATCCTGAGCTCGTATTAGGATCCTCTCATACGTCTTGGCGCCACCTGCGATCACAGGGGTGCGAATCTCTTCCCTTAGTCCATACCTGAATCTTTCAGCACGATCGGCGGGGTTAGCAACCAAGTTCTTTGCAAAGCGACTAAGTTGACCAAACTCTGCCGCATATTCACCAACCGTCATGTTCCCTTGCTTCAGATTCTGAAATTGTCTTTCCATCTCCCGCAACTCTGATGTTGGGAAGAACTTTCTGCGGAATAACCTCTTGAAGGTGTTCCAGTCAAGCTGCCTGTCCTGGAGTCGGGGTTCATTCTGATACCAGGTGCTTGCTATATCTAGCAATTGGAGTCCCACAGCTTCAACTTGAAGGTCATCTGGAAGTCGAGCAACACTAAGGAGACGCTCCATGCTATCGAGCCATTTGTCGGCGTAGATGATTCCCTCGGTTCCTTTGAAAGGTCGAGGGCCCAGCTTCTTGAATTTCTCAATATCGTCGACTTTAGCAGGCCTTGGTTCAGATTGGGCTACTTCTCCTCTCTCCAGTGCAGCCATAGCCATATTATGGGCACTCTCCATGCCTTCTCTCATAATCGCAGTCTATTCGCGATAAGCTTCCGCTTGAGTTCTCTGGGCCTCAAGCATTCCTCGTAACAGGCCTACGAGGTCGGTGGGGTCCACAGGCACTGGTGGGGCAACTGGATCGGACACTACCGCAGGGGCTTGTTGTTCAGTCCCGGAAGATGTAGGATCTTTCACTTGAGTAGTAGTGTAAAATCCACAGGGTGCTGGTGCATTATGGGGACGATCGATTAGCTGCCGAGGTGTAGGATCCAGACTTGGTTGAGGAGGTGGGGTATGATCGGGTGATGACAACCCATCACCAGAAGTGTTGGTCTTGTCTGTGGCCATACTCTGGAAGGTTTAGGATTGCAAAACATAAGCAAGGTAGCCTACCAGTCTATAACAAACAAAAATATTTATTTATAATATATTTCTGTCCTATGTTGTGACAAATTAATGTTCTAGTGTTCTTATTGTTCCTAAGTTGTTGATGAGACCTGTATGGGCCACCACTAAAAACATGTCACGATCCGGTCCCAAATTGTTGGGTCGAATCGGATCATGCCCAGCCAGCACCGTTGTGAGACGGCGGAAGTAAGCTATATCTACTAGCAGGTAATCTCAACAACAAAATATATATTTGTCACAAATTCTAAAATTACGAATATTAAAACTTTGTCCAACAGAAAGATTCATCTGATACATCTGATAAAATAAAACTGTCTTAAATTCAAATATAAAAACTAGCAAGAAACTGTCATCATCTAGAAAGTTGGCTCATCAGCCCCGAGATCAACATCGTCCGATTGGGACTCTGGCAGCACAGCTGGGTAAAGCTCAGGATCGTAATAGCTATTAATCAATAGCTCAGCTTCATCAATGGGACCTATTGGGGTGGGGAATCCAGTCAGAAAAGGAGCAAAGTACAATTATGAAAATCTAACAATTCAACTAATAATTAGAAATTTACAATTTTAAACAGTTTGAAATACTTGAACAATATTTTCCATAATTGAGAACAATGTGATTCGAGTATGTAATGCTTATGACCGGCTTGGGTTATATAATAGTATCCTAGTGATACGATACGTCTTATCCCCGTGTGAAAAGGAGTAAGCTCGCACAATTATGCAATATGAAGGTATTGGTCATAGAACACTACACTACTCCCCCAATATCCCACAATCAATAACAATCAATACTCTAGGAGAGAGTTCCATGTAGCAATGTGGTTTAAGCATGCAAATTAATCATTACTAATTAAATTAAAAAACAAACATAACCGTACTTGCCTTGGTTTATGACTGGATTTGAAATCGGTACTGGGAAAGAAATCAGACTCGTCCTCGAAATCCTACAGTTGAGAATCCCTTCTTAGAAACATATTTGAACCATGTCTAGGTGTACTAGTTACAATCTCTAAAATTTGATCCTAGTCAAGTTTTATGTTATTCTATCATAACACGCGTATCGATGCAATTTATAATCATTAATTTAATAAAATAAAAATCAATTTAACATTTATTGAGAAAATTCGCATTTTTCGATTATTTGGCAAAACTTTGAATTTTGTAATATATCTAAAACTAGGTTTTTCTTTAAATAAGAAAAACGTGAATTTGTTTAAATAATACAAACTTATATTTTATTATTAACTAAATATAGGAAAATTATTTAATTTTCTATATAAAATAAATATTCAATTTATTATTCTACGCGTTTATCGATAACTAACGAAACCAAAAAACAAACCAAAAGAAACCAAAACTATATTATGCAATTACAAAACCACAGAGAAAGAAATAAATACTGGGCTTATGCCCTTACAACACTTTACATAAATTAATTGAATTAAAGTAATTGAATTGCTGGTGAGCTCTGAACGCCGGAAAGCGGTCCATTCAGCAGGCCGAGGCCCTGCACCCAAAATACTATTGGCCAGTAACACGTTCTAAAATAATAATTTAATTTAAAAATATAAAAATATGGTAAGTCTCAGACTTGGTCCAAAATGTCATGTTGCATTCTAGCTTAAGCCGCAACGTCCGAAAATTTCGGTTTCGTTTGTATTTCGCTAGGGCCCAAAATATTATCCGAAAGCCAAACAATAACTGTCAAAGGACTATAATCGAACTCAAGAAATAAACCGAAAGGTTTTCAAAATATTTTTAGAAAAAATTGGGCAGTATCTCCTTTGTAACTAGGATAACCTAGCCAAGAGGAGATACCTGAAAATCAAAAATCCTACCCAAACAACACCGTCCAGTCAATATATACTCCACCAGGATATGTACATAACCCAACACCAAAAAGGCAATACTGAGAAAAATCAACCGAAATCCATCTCAAAGCCATATATATATATATATATATATATATATATATATATATATATATATATATATATATATATATATATATGCAAGAATGAATCAACAGAGATTAAATTTTCAAATCCGAGAATCCGAACTCATAATCTATCAAACTCGAAATCGAAAACAAGCTCGACTATTCCAAATCAAAGTCGGAAACATCAGAACCAAATCTGAATTGGAACCAGAATACAAAACCCAAATTCACAGCATAAATTCTGAATTAAAATCGGCAAACCCATTGAACCAATTCTGATTTAGAAATCAGAATCAAACATCAACAATCGAATCCCATAGCAGGATCGAGACCGTGTCATCACCGACTCAACGGATGGGACACAGGGACACAGAAAATATACCTCGGATGCTCGGCTAGAGCTCTCAGGTACAAAATAGGAAAATAGAAAAATCCACGCGAACTCAGAAAACTCCAGAAGCACACGGACAACGCTGGAATAGCACGAACGCGGCCACGGGGAGAGGATCGGGACCCGCAAGGTGCTGCGGACAGAGGATCAGGGCACGGACGGCCGGATCAAGGCTCGCGGGGTGCTGCAAACAGGAACAACAGCGACAGGAGGCCGCTGGGTCTGGGCGAGGTGGCCGAGCGGTCGGCCTAGGGCCGTGGGGAACAGCGGCGGAGGGCGTCGGCCTAAGGCGGCCGGGGGTTACCGTGAGGGCGCGGGCAGGGATCGCCGAGAGGGGTTGTCGGGCTTGGGCGGAGCCGACGGGAGCTTGGGCGGCCGAATTCGGGTTAGGGCTAGGGATTTGGTAAATGGGTTTAGATGAGAGGAGTGATGAAGAGTAGAGAAGAAGATGAGTTTTTATAGGGATGAGAAATTGGGGTTACTGGAATGGGAGAAGTCACGACAGTTTTCGAAGAGGAGGGGTGTTGGCGGTCGGTCGGGAACGAAATGAGACAGGAAAGGTCTGCTGGTGTTAGGGAAAAGAGAGAGAAATAGAGTTTAATAAGGGTTGAATTTTTTTATAAATTAAATTTCATTTATTAAAAACTAATCTTGATATAATTATAAATAACTTTAAAATGAAAATCGAGTTTGGGTTCGGTTTCGAAAATGGTTCGAGACGGGTTCGGGACGGGTCAGGCCAAATAAATAAAATTCCATAAATAATAATTTTTTTAAGTTTTCCTAATTGACTAATAATAATAAATTAACAAAAATATAACCAATCAATTATGAAGTGCAATCAAATTCGAAAATCCAGTAAATCCCAAAATTGTGGGTTTTACACGCACATGTAGCGAGGCGTAGATGACATCATTCATCATGGATCCTTGATTTTTGTGTCTTTGGCTGTCTGTGGCACAGAGAACTAAGTGCTTTGGGCCAAATGGGTCACGCCATACATAGATGAGGTGCTTGTACTGAAACATGGGTTCTAGATAAAGTGTGGGTTACGTGGCGCATGATCCATACTTCTACACCAGCATGGTTAGCTTTGGGTATCCAAGTATATTTATTCATGTCAACCAGCTTTCTTATTCTACAATACTGTGATATAAGCCCGTGTTGACCACAGTATGTGCAGATAATTCTAGGGTGAGTGTCTTTTGGTTTTGTGAAGACATGATCCTTTTGTGTCTTTCGTGGATACTTGTATATGAATGCATGATTATATGGAAAATGTAGTTTGTGTGCTTTCTTTGATCATGTCTTATTGGTATATACTATGTGGTAGGACAGATCTTAGGCTGTGTAACATGAGAATATGTTTGCCTAATTTTATCTCTATCTTTTTAGAGATTGAACAAGCTGCTACATGTTTCTCAGTCATGTCTCTCAGCTTTTGTTCAGTGTCTATTCTTAGTCTCTTTTCAAAATCATATAGAAGAAGCACTTTTGCATAGTCCTTTTCTCTCTGATCAACCATGCATTGGGTTTCATGAAGACTCAGCTTAATATTAGCAAATTCTTCGATGTTGCCTGAGGTATATGTCTCATATTTTTTTTAACAAATTAGACAATCTAGCCACTTTGGCTGTGTATACTTTATCTCTTTTCGAGATTGCTTATACTTGTCTAATACACCTTTGTGTTCATCAAGTAAGTCGCTAAAAGTATCAAAGAGTTCATCAAAAGTAAAGTCATCGTAAAGAGGGTAATCTGATACCTGATCAAATGCTATTAAGCAAACATTTGCAGAATTATTGTATCTTTTTTCCGCTTCTGATTTACTGGCCTCGCTTTCATGCCATATACTAGTATTTGTGTACTTATGTAACGCTCCAGTCCCAAAATACGTAGGACTAGGAACGTAGACATGCCAGCTGTATTCATACGAAGTGTATAGGCCTCGTATGGATACATAAGCTGTAAAGTGCAGTAAACCACAACTAACTAATCTCATCCACAAAATGAAAGAATAAAAGATATCTTATAATCAACTATGAAATTGTCATTTGATACATGTAGTTGGGCGGAGACAAATCCACTACCAACTATGAAAAGAAATACATCACAAAAAAAAGAGTTTGGCGAGCGAAGCGAAGACGATCCAAGTGCAATCATCCTCGAAGAAATAGAGATGATAATGACCACAGCTAGAACACCTGCGAAAGACAAGAGAACACACCTGGCAAGATAACTAGGTCCTCAGAGGGACGTAACAAGACACATAATATCATGCCATATAAACTGAATAAATATTGCTCAAATAAATAAGTCAATTGAATTATAACATGGTCCAATATACACCTATTGAACTAGCGTACCATCTCCCCAACCAAACAAGGACAGGAGATGGTAAACTAATTCACGGTAACGTATCTTTCCATGCTATGAATCCAATATGGTATCCGGACCCCAACAAGGTTCAATACCTTCTCATCGGAGTAGTAAGCCACACCTACAACCAAACAAGGACAAGATGTGACGAACTAATCTACGACAAGTTATTGTTCCAAGCCACGGTCAGATACAAGTACCCAAACCAAAAGTACTCGTACCTAACGGATAAGGTAGCCTACCGTTCTAAGTGAAATGTAGTTCAGAACAATCCTTCCTGTGCATGGACCCTGGCTAAATAGGATCGGCGTAGTCCCCCCTTAGGGCACCAGAGTCCCAATCAGTAAGAGCATAATGTTCTGCAGAACGTCAGTGGCCGTCAGTAATCATGGGTCATCAACCCCGTATCTCCAGCGGAGCTTTCGGGTCACAAGGGAAAGTGCATCGAAGCCCATACGCTAAGGAATTGTCCTCCCAGCCCAATGCCTACTATATTGTATCCACAACAGAAAACCTCTATAACCGCTAAGTCAAACTAGCATGCAACCTATTAGCGGTTATTCCTATCGTACGGCTTGTACGTACTGGTGGCCAGCCAATCACGTACGTCCATGTTCTACATGCGACACACAACTTTGTGGTACAACGTGTCAAGGCCAATGAATACAACACACAAATGTGGTCCCTTAAATCTAGGTTTTAATGTGTAAAAAAACTAATACATAGCAGGAAATATAGATAAACAGTAAGTTCTAACAGGTTATGCCATGTATCACAGTTTATTTGCATAAAAAAATAATAAATAATGCATGAAATATGAGGTAAAATAAATAAACAGCAAATGGCAAGGTGTCTTGCCTGGTAGGACGCCTGGTGTACTGCAATGATCAATGTGGCACAAACTGCGACTTCGGGTAACAACTACACAAGGTGATCTCGGATAGTGGTACAAAAGTTCTATTGGGTCCAAAAGGGTCAAATTAGTTAGGGTGGACATAAGGTAGTTCAGAATTGGCAAGGGAATAGGAATACTAGGATTGGTTACGGACAGAAGAAAAATCAAAGAAATAATGGATAAATATTATATATACAAATTTTAGAAAATATTTATAATTCTTGAAATCATAAATTTTGACAAATACCTGTAAGTATGTTTTAGTAGTCAAAATGTAATTTTAGGTAATTACAAAAATCTTTTTAGGCAAAATCCAAAGTTTGTCAAATAGAAATATTTAAGTAGAAAACTATAAGAACACAAAATAATTCTTAAAAATTTATCTAAGGCTACAAATCCTCATTTTATAAAACTATAATTATGTCAACTAACTACTTTAAATGGATATACACATATCTTAGCCTCTAATAATTTGTTACAAAAAGATAATTTTCAGGGAAGTATCTATTTTAGTTAATAAAATAATTAATATAGAAGAATGGTACTGATTATACCAAAATATAAATAAAATAATAACTTTTAAAATATTTATCAAACCACTTGGCATATATTGTATGACCAAGATAATATATAAATAAAACCCAAATAAAATAACATCAAAACAAAGCTTTAATGATAATAATTTAAATAAAAAGCATCTGTTGCTTGGCCTTTCTCTATACTAAATAATAATAATAATAATAATAATAATAATAATAATAATAATAATAATAATAATAATAATAATAATAGATACTAAACAGTAAAAGACAATAAATAATAAACGAAGCTAACAAAACCACAAAAACAATCAAAACAAAAAAAATTAAAAATAAAACTAACAAAGCGGGGACCTGCTGTTCCTCAAACTAAAGTAAAAAGTAAAAAAAGAAAATAGGAAAGGAGGGGGTCAGGGAGAGTGAGAGAGACGAGAAAAGAGGGAAAGGTGGAGGAGAGAGAGAGAGAGCGGGGACGAGAGAAGTGGGAGAGAGAGAGAGGAAGGAGAGGCGGAGGGACGAGGAGCGAGAGAGAAGGGGACGATCGGGGCTAGGCTCGGCGCGCGGCGGACGCACGCGGGGCGGCGTTCGGCGGTCGCAGGCGGGGGTTCGTCGCAGGTCAGGTCGACGCAGGTCGAGAGAAAAGGTGGTTTTGAAGGGGGACGGCTCGCCCGACGTTCTTTGGTGGGGCGGCGGTGGAGACGCTCAAGGAGAAGGGGGCGCGCGCTGGAGGGTCCGGCTGAGGGACGCGGTGGCGGGGAATCGGCGCGGGGGCGTTGCCGGTGACGGCACGGAGGGGATGCTCGCTCGGCCGGAGCCGAGCGCGGGTGTGGCGGACGGCGGTTCGCCGCGAGCGGTTGGGCGCGACTCCGGTGGAGGTAAGTGCCGGTGGTGGTATTTAATTGGGATTTTCTTTTTATTTGCTGTTGGTGTTTGATGGTGGCGGGGCGGTAGTTTTGGTGGCGACGACCGGGGATGGTCGGAGGTGTTCGTGTTGGGTGGCCGGAGTTGGCGTGGTAACGACCATGGATTGTGGTGGTGGTAGAATAGTGGAGTCGAGGTTTTTCGGCGGGTGGCCGAGGTCGGGTGTGCGGTGGTGACAGGGGTGTGACGATGACGACGGAGATGGTGGTGGCAATGGTGTTGGCGGTCGTGGAGTCAGAGGGTCGGGTTTTCAGCAGTCGGGTTTGGCGGTGGCAAGACATGGTAGCCATGGGTGGTGGCGGCCTGGGACAGGAAGGATGGCCGGAATGGCAATGGCGGTGGTTGTCGGGATTGAATTATGGTGGTGGTTCGGATGTGCTGGGCTGCGGGGATGAGGAGGAGGTCGAGGTAAAGGACGGGGTTGGTCCGTGGTGGTAGGTCGACACCGCGGCAGTGGAGCTCGGCCAGGAGTAGGATTTAGGGCAGGCTCGGGTTTGATGAATCGTGTCGGAAGGTGTCCAACACGAAGAATTGATGTAATTGTAAAAAATGGAATAAGAATAGGGATGGTGGAAGATGGACACGGTGCACGCACTTTTGTGGTAGAGGAAATCATGGAGTTGGATTCTATGGATGAGTACCTCTCCTTATATAGGAGGTGGGAATTCCCAGGTGGATAAGGATTTAGGAAAATTTAAACCCAATTAGATACTTCGTAATTTAATTTAAATCAATGAAATCAAATCTAAATTCAAATTCAATTTCAATTTAAATCTAAAAATTCTACCTTTATACTATTTAAATTAAATCCATAAAATTAAATCGAGATTGAAAATGGCCACAATAATTTCCAAATATATTTTCCAAAAATACCAATAATAATAATTTCGAAAATAATAAATATTTTTAAATATCTTTTTGAATAATAAAATATTAATATTAATAAATTTCAAAAATTATATTTTTATTTAAAAATAAACTAATAAAATTTATGAAATATATGTATGCACGAAGAATTTTATTTATTATTAATAACTGTATAAATGAAATTCTTTTCATAAATAAAATAAATAAATTTAGAAATTTAGAAATTTGGGTACGATAGCTAAAATAATTATTACATATATTATTTTAAAAATAGAAAAAAATATTTATTTCAAAAATATGTACGCTCGCACATATTCGCACTCGTCGAGCAATTACAAAAAACAAAATTTCGCGCACGACGTACAATACAACTACGCGACGTACAATAATAATAATAAATAAAAAATAATCAGTACCAAATTTATAAAAAAATAGTAGAAATTTAGGAGTTTTACATCCTACCCAACTTAGAAGAATTTCGTACTCGAAATTAAGAATTAGTAGGGGGGTGAGAAGGCACAAGGGGGTATTGGCGAGGAACAATCATTCACAACGTTCAACAAAACATGCATTAGGAAATCACGATTTCAATAATGACGAGGATAATCATGGATTAACGCAAGAAGGAAATAGGTTAAGATAGCGCGCAATAAAGAATAGTATGGGTTCAAGAAAATAAATAATTTAGAGGCCTTAAGGATGTAGTTTCTCGAGAGTAGGTTGAGGGCACGATTAAGAGAACGAATTAGATTCACTCCCAATTAGGAGGTCACGATAGAAATTATAGGGCCAAGGAAAAGAACGAGTAGTTTAGGATGAAGGTATAGCAACTTTGAGTGGTAATGGTCATAAGTGATAGGGCAGCTAGAGGAGTTCTAGTACAACGCCTTCGTCCTTCTAAAATAGGTGAAGACGAAAGCAATATGGAGTTCAAAAGACAATATAATCGAGTACGAATACGTGGTTCAAGGACAACCGAAAAAATTTCAAAAGGAGTTGCCAAGGCAGTCGCGGATGGGACTCTAAAGGACAAGTTTAGTTATATCCCCATCTACGTAGAACGATAGATAAAAGCGAACCAAAGTGCACTAGGTTAATCAGACCATCATGTACCGGTTCTGAGTAGACAATACGTTAGTGGATGCATCCAATAAAATATGTCATGAACAAGCTTGATAAAGAATTTAGCTTGCAAAAACTAGGCTACATTAGCATCATTAGTTTAGATAGTAAAAAATATAGGCACGATGGTAGATGAATAAAAATAAATATGAATATTCTAAGAGTCATAAGGATCTAAGTCTTGTTTATTCCTATACCATCATTCTACGATTTTATTGACCAAGGCTTGGTTGACCAAATGGGTTAAATTCCTCTAGTCTCTATGGTATAGATAATACTATTTGCATTCCCTTAATGGTCAAGGGTGTGTCAGGTCGTGGGGTATTCTACCCAACTTAAAGAATTAAGCTAAGGGTGTTTGGGACATCTAACTAGTAGGGTCAATCTCTAGCAAACACGAAGGGAAGATAAGAATAATGATAGGAGGAATCAAGCAAGATGCAATCGATGAGTCGAACTGTAGTTCGAATATGGAATCGAGAAAGAAGGTCAAGTATGTGGATGAGATCCTAGACTTCTAATCCTATTCACAGGCTTGCTTGGTACGGTAAAGTTACCAAACAATTTATCTTGACCTGTATGGGCCACCAAAAAAATATGTAACGCCCCAGTCCCAAAATACGTAGGACTAGGAACGTAGATATGCCAGTTGTATTCATACGAAGTGTATAGGCCTCGTATGGATACATAAGCTGTAAAGTGCAGTAAACCACAACTAACTAATCTCATCCACAAAATGAAAGAATAAAAGATATCTTATAATCAACTATGAAATTGTCATTTGATACATGTAGTTGGGCGAAGACAAATCCACTACCAACTATAAAAAAATACATCACAAAAGAAAGAGTTTGGCGAGCGAAGCGAAGACGATCCAAGTACAATCATCCTCGAAGAAATAGAGATGATCATAGCTACAGCTAGAACACCTGCGAAAGACAAGAGCACACACCTAGCAAGATAACCAGGTCCTCAGAGGGACGTAACAAGACACATAATATCATTTCATATAAACTGAATAAATATTGCTCAAATAAATAAGTCAATTGAATTAAAACATGGTCCAATACACACCTATTGAACTAGCGTACCATCTCCCCAACCAAACAAGGACAGGAGATGGTAAACTAATTCACGGTGACGTATCTTTCTATGCTATGAATCCAATATGGTATCCGGACCCCAACAAGGTTCAATACCTTCTCATCGGAGTAGTAAGCCACACCTACAACCAAACAAGGACAAGATACGATGAACTAATCCACGACAAGTTATTGTTCCAAGCCACGGTCAGATACAAGTACCCAAACCAAAAGTACTCGTACCTAACGGATAAGGTAGCCTACCGTTCTAAGTAAAATATAGTTAAGAACAATCCTTCCTGCGCATGGACTCTGGCTAAATAGGATCGGCGTAGTCCTCCCTTGGGGCACCAGAGGCCCAATCTGTAAGAGCATAACGTTTCGCAGAACGTCAGTGGCCGTCAGTAATCATGGGTCATCAACCCCGTATCTCCAGCGGAGCTTTCGGGTCACAAGGGAAAGTGCATCGAAGCCCATACCTAAGGAATTGTCCTTCCCGCCCAATGTCTACTATGTTGTATCCACAACAGAAAACCTCTATAACCGCTAAGTCAAACTAGCATGCAACCTATTAGCGGTTATTCCTATCGCACGACTTGTACGTACTGGTGGCCAGCCAATCACGCACGTTCGTGTTCTACACGCGATACACAATTTCGTGGTACGTGTCAAGACCAATGAATGCAACACACAAAGGTGGTCCCTTAAATCTAGGTTTTAATGTGTAAGAAAACTAATACATAGCAGAAAATATAGATGAACAGTAAGTTCTAACAGGTTATGCCATGTATCACAGTTTATTTGTATAAAAAAATAATAAATAATGCATGAAATATGAGCTAAAATAAATAAACAGCAAATGGTAAGGTGTCTTGCCTGGTAGGACGTCTGGTGTACTGCAATGATCAATGTGGCACGAACTGCGACTTTGGATAACAACTACACAAAGTAACCTCGGATAGTGGCACAGACAGTTCTATTAGGTCCAGAAGGGTCAAATTAGTTAGGGTGGACATAAGGTAGTTCAGAATTGGCAAGGGAATAGGAATACTAGGATTGGTTACAAACAGGAGAAAAATTAAAAAAATAATGGATAAATATTATATATACAAATTTTAGAAAATATTTATATTTCTTGAAATCATAAATTTTGACAAATACCTGTAAGTATGTTTTAGTTGTCAAAATATAATTTTAGGTAATTACAAAAATCTTTTTAGGCAAAATCCAAAGTTTGTCAAATAGAAATATTTAAGTAGAAAACTATAGGAACACAAAATGCTGAAAATAACAACTAAAAATAAGAATATAATAATCACAGAGTAAGGTGGCAAGGTATCTTGCTTGTGGTGCGAGAAGGGCAAATCCAAGAGTAGCAAGTGTCAGCACAAAACTCATAAATCACAGATGACTCCAAACAATGAAACAAACATCAAAAATGATCTCGGTGAAGAAGATATACCTAGGAAAGGCCCATCCAAAAGTCAAATTCTGGAACAGGGGCAAAATCGTAATTTCGGGTCAAAACGATGTCCGCCGTTGGACTCGCTTTGCACCGAAACGTGTGCCAAAGTCTATGGTCTCTAAAATCGTCAAACTACATGTCTACGATTTCAATTTGAGGAGAGGAACTCAACGGTATGTCCAGTTTTGGATTCCGATGAGCCGTGTACAAAATCGCCCGTTTGAGTGGGTCGCGGCCCGCCAAAAATGGGTTCCGATTCGACCTTCTCAGAATCGAACCAAACTTGGCATGCAGGACCAGAATTTTGATCTGGAACTGTTGGCGTAAGTTTCGTCTCGATTCGACTACTGTACACGAAGTTATGGGCAAGTTTGCAAAATGTCGATACGGGGGTATCTCGACGGATACGAGTTGATTTCGTCGCGCACATGCGATAAAACTGAGTTCCGTCAGTTCCCACACATCTGCAACGTCCATACGCGCCTTTCGATGTGTATATTGTGCGACCACGTCGCCCAGTTTGTCGGGGCGTACGTCGTATCGGACAAAATTCTAAAATTATAATACTTTCGAAGCAGTTTTTCTCACAAGTTCAACACTGATTTAATACTCACACAGAAATCGAAATATAGATCTACAAGTTGCGTTTCAATAGGGGTTATGTTGTCTTCACACGTGTTCAATTAGTTTTTAAAAAATCTCGACACACAGTTCATAATCCGACTTCTAAGTGGTGGTTTGAAACTGGATTCAATTTTTGTTTTCGACAAAGTTTTACTCAACTTTCCATCGAGTTACTTGTCAAACCAAAGGGTTATAGCTGATTCCCTTGAAGGGACTCAAAGAGGGTTACATTGCCTACACGTAGCATCTTTCGGATCGCAAAATGATCAAACGTGCGAGAAGTAATCAAGGCCGAAAAAGAGGGGTACCTTGTTGTCGAGTTCCTGAATGGGGGTCGGTTGGGTGCGGCGCTCCGGCGATCCTGGCGGTGGCGCGGTGGTTGTCCGGCGCCTGGGGTGTGCGCGAGTAGGTCGGCGGCCTTGGGGTTGAGGTGGAGAAGAGATGGGAAGGAGTTAGGGTTTGGTTTGTTGCGGGTGAATATATATATACCAAGCCGCTGTTTGCATTCCTATTCGTAATAGGAAAAATACATATGGGCTCGGGTTTTAATCCGAGTGGTGCTCGATTTCACCATAGCAGCTGTAGCTGCTATGTTAAGTGTTAGGAGGTGGAGTCGGGCCATGTGTGTGGAGTGGGTTAGGGGTCGGGTCCCCTCGCAGCTGCTGCTGCTGCTGATGGTGGGGGTTCGGCTACCATCAATTCCCTTTCTTTTTTTTACAAAAACTACATATATATATATATATATATATATATATATATATATATATATATATATATATATATATGTGTATAAAATCATAAGAAAAATTCTAAAAATTCTAGATTAAGTAACAAAAATATTTTCTAAACAAGGGAGCTATATTTAGTAGTATTTAAAATATCAAGCCCACAAACATGCATATATTTTATACGTCTATGATTACGTACACATACCAATTAATTCTAAATAATATAAAAAATAGTTTTTAAAGCACTAAAATAATTAGAAATTATTGGGTTTTACAGTACTCTCCTCTTCCTTGGACTTTGGAGAGCTCTTCCTCCAGCTAGGGTGGGGTTGATCGTCCACCCTCGTTCTGCTCAATAAATGCTTCATTAGTCGAAGCACTTGATCGGGTCGAAGTGGAGCGCATATACTGAGACTTCAGTATGCGCATAACTGAGATGCTGAAGGGATGCACATAACTGAGATGCTGAAGGAATGTGCATAACTGAGATGCTGAAGGGATACGCATAACTGAGATGCTGAATGGATGCGCCTTACTGATGATGTGCCGGTCAGGAGGCGCATGGCAGTTTGCTGTGCCTGGCTGTAGTCTTAGGATCTTTCTTTTAGAAATTCTCCTTTTGTAAAGCCTTTTTTTAGACATGTAATAGACTTTTATATGAAATTAAAATCCTTTTGATGTCTATACTTTTGCTGTCTTGCTCTGCCAAGTATTTCGTTTGAGCTCCCTGGCGTATGTAGTGTTAGGCACATAGGAATTCCAGCCTGCAGGTGCGCCTGAAATTCTATGCTTCTATAAGATCCCCTTCAAAGTTTTCAAAAATTTTTGTCAAGTTTTGGAATACTTTGAATAAGAAGCATGGTGTTGACTTCAATGGGGCGCATGACTGTTCGGGACGCATAATTTGCTTCGCACATCTGTGATGAGGCGCATGCTCCTCTTCAGTTTTTAAATACAAATGATAACGTTTCGAAATAATCAAAAAGATTTAATGATGATCTTTTTGGATTATTTGCAGTTATCAATTCGTAGAACCCCAGGCGGCGGCTGACGTCACCCTTCATCGGTTCACGCGTACGACCAAGCCTATAAATAGGTGTCTTATGGAGAGAGAGAGTTCTTCCTCTCTTTGGTTTCTTTTTCTTTTTAGAGTTCTTCTTCCCAAAACCCTAACTTCTTTTTTCGAAATGGATCCCAAGACTCCTCGCGGTGGCGCTGGCCGAGGACGAAGCAAAGGAAAAGAGCCTGCAGAGGCCGATGTTGATGCAGTTCCCAGGACGCCCGTCGACGTTCGGCCGACGGTGATTGGTAGGTTTGTCATCCTTGTCGAACCATTTGTATTTTGAGGAACAAAACATCTTTTTAGAACTCACATACGCTGACGCACATGAACCTCGAGTCCTGATGATGTGCTGAAGCTTCTTGCCGACGCGCATGGACTTCGAGTCCTGATGATGCACCGAAGCCTTTTTGCTGACGCACATGGACTTCGAGTCCTGATGATGCGTCGAAGCCTCTTTGCTGATGCACATGGACCTCGAGTCCTGATGATGTGTCGAAGCCTCTTTTTAGATACGCCTGAGCTTGAGTTCAGTGTGTGCGCTTCTGATGAGAACTCGGCTCAGATCAATATTTCTTTATTTGTTAACATATCTGAGTTTTTGTCATCTTTCCCTGACCGCCAGTTTCGATGACTGTCCCACTTTTGAATGAAGTACTGCTGGACACTACACCCAGTCAGATGGGAGTTGATTACAATGAGGAGGTAATAAATCCTGCCCAAGCTGCTATTATGCTGGATCAGTCTTCCGAGAGAATGACTCAAATCAAGGAGCAACAGTATGCGTTCCTCCAGCGGATGATAGAGCGTGGCAGCTTATAATCTGTCGTTCCTGGTAGTGAGGCTTTTCTGAAGCCTGAGTTCCTGTTCGGGGATCGCCTCACTTCTACTGAAGCGAAGGTGCTGACGATCAAGGAAGACTGGTTCCTCTCTGCCAAAGGGGTGCACATGTTCATGAAGCAGCTCGAACGTCACTGGCCTTTGACGGCTTTCTGCCGTCTTGCTTCCAAGAGGAGGATGTCATGGGAGCTAACCCCGTCTCAGGGAGGAGCGGTGGCGGGCACAATCAGAATCGATGCTACCTCGAACCAGAGGGATACTTTGGCCGCCACGCGGGCTGGGTCATCTTTCACCTGGCGAACTCTACGTCCCGGGAGTATTTACAGTAACGTCCCTGCCGACACTTTCGCCTTTGGAGTTTCGACTTTCGTAAACCGCATGCTGTCATCGAAGAGGTCTTACCCGAAGGGTAAATTTCGGGTAGAGGGGTGGTGTCATTATGTATCCAAATGGGACAAGCTGACACTCTGGGTTCTGACAAATTATTAAACCGAACTCCGAGAGATTGGGCTGACTGCCGCTATTCGTGCTACCCAGGCGGGCGTCGACATCAATAGGCACATGTTCCTTGCGCTTCTGGAGATATTTAACACCCAGACTGGGACCTTCATCACCCCAGTGGGGGAACTAGGACTTGCACTTCATAAAATGTATGAGGTGTCGAGGCTTCCTTGGGGATCAGAACCCTATGAGGAGTACTTCCCGACCAACGAGGAGTTCCAAGTCCTGGGGGACAAAGAAGAAGAGATGATGGCTGTCTTCAAAGAAGTGGCAAGCCACCATTATTATATGCAGAAGAAGGATAGGGATGGGGCGCAGCCCCACGTAACTGTTTGGAGGGATTACGTCTTTGAGCAAGACAAGGAGGATCCCTCTCAGTTCACGACTCCGCCAGCTCTTTCCAGTACCAAGGTGCTCTCTGAAATGAGCAGATTGAATGAAAAGAACCCCCAGGAAAATATGGACCGGGAATCGGACGAACGCTCCTATAGCTGTTTCTGGCACCTCACTCACCGGATGTCGTCGAAAGCAGTGTTGGCTGCTTATCTGATGATCTGGCTCCGGGACTATGTGTTCTTGGGCGGATCTGGATCCGTAGAGAGAGTGAGCCGGAACCTCATTTTGTCGGCTGCGAAGTTGGTTTTTGGCCATCCCTTGGCTCTACTCCCTGCGATGGTATGCAACATGCTGCGAGGTCTACGAGAATTCGCAAGTGATGTTGTTCACGAACGAGGTAAGAACGGCAACTTTCCTTGTGCCTAGCTGCCGTTTCACTATCTGATGGGGTGGTTGATTTTGCACCATCCCAATGTGTTGAGCCCGGGCCAGGAAGAAGACCACGTAGCCGGAGACGCATTCCTTCGCCGCTTCTACCAGAGAAAGTGGCTGCATACGGGCGTTCCTGTTTGTAGGAGGGTTTTGTCCTACCTTCAGGGATGGGAGATCACGAAAGTTAGTCCCATTTTTATCGGTTTCGAAGCAAATGAGGATTTGGCTGATTCGGGTGAAGATGCAACAACTCTGTCTCCGTGGGGATTTCGTTGGTTGCAAAGTATCCGGCCATCCCATTTGGTGTACAGGAATAAGAACCATTGTTACCTGGAACCATACTTGCCAAACCGTTTCGCACGTCAATTCGGCTATGCCTAGTTGATGTTGGAAAACCCCAGTACCAGCCTGGGGTATATTGGGAGTCTACTGGACGGGGCACGAACTTGGCATTACTACAATACCGGATGTACCGGAGCTCGCTTCACCATGCCAGTTCTGAATCCGCAACCGCTAATTCTTTTCTCAGCTGCCAAATTTTTCTGTGCGATGAACGCTGTATCCCTTGGATATGATAGGGAGACTAGCTTCATCGTCGGCACCCAGTTGGAGGCGACTGGGAACATGTTGGTGAAGGCTCGATCGTACCGCCCGCCAGAGGTTGGTTATCGAGACACCCCTGCAGTATCCTCGGAGGGTACTCAGGCAGAGCCCTCGACTGATCGCCCGAAAAGGCGTGCCGGCACAAAGGTGGGTTCTTCTGCATCGAAGTGGCAGAGGAAAGCAATTTCACCGGAGGTGCCGACAGAATCGACTCCTGTGGAGGTAAGGACATCCCACATAGTCTAGTTAGTTCTGTCATTTTTTGTGACATATACTTTCTTTTTGTAGGAGCCGCTGAAAAGGAAACCTCGAACTCCGAGATCGAGTGCTAGTAGACCAGAGTGGGTGGCGGGCCCATCTGATGAGCGCATTCCGCCGATTGTATTATCTTTCGTAGAGGAGAACCCGAATGAGGTGACTTTTGTTGAGATACAAGCTGCCGTGAGGGCTTCTGGTACTAAGGACCCAGCAGAAGCTGTTCTTCTAGATGAGGAAGAGGAATAGAGTTTGTCTTCTTCGGACGACGTTCCTCCAGAGGTCCCTGAGCCTGCAGGAGCAACAGATACAGTTGTAACAGAGGAGAGGACTGATTTCCCTCCTCGTCATGATGAAGGAAGGTCGGCTACACCATTGTCGAGCCCTACCCCGGACCCAGCAGCGGATGCCGAGCTGGCTGCCGATCGGGAGGTACTTATAGATTCTATTCCCGTAGAGGGATTCGATGAGGAAAGCGAGACTCGTCTTCCAAGCCTGGCTCCAGGGGAGCCGAGTCAGGAAGTAGGTGCTGATCTTGCTATTTTGCCGGAGGAGGAGGGTCCTGCGCGGCCTGCTGATAGTGTTTTAGAGACAGAGGAGACAACCCTAGATGTCGGTGGTCCCTCCGAAATCGAAAAGGGTAAGGGTTTGCTGGTTGAACCCTCTGTTGCTCCTTCCACTTGGGGGACGATATCGATGCCCCATCCAGCTCCTTCCGACCGCTTGGCACCTCGGGCTAGCGATGAAGTGCAAGCCCCTGACGAGGGAGGGTCCGCTGAGGTTGAGGTTGCAGCTTCGCGGATTGAGGTCGGTGGGTCTTCTGTAGGTCCGCTGTCCAAAGTAGCTCCTCCAACTCCTGCTATGACGCCTCAGGTGTTGGCAAACGCGGACGAGTATGTAGAGTTTGTTGTTGAAGCCATGTACAAAATGCTGCAAAAAGGCGTATCAACGGTGCTGAATGCGAACGGGAGTTTCGCGACGGTGAAAGCCGTGGCGATCCCTTCCATTGGTTTGATACGTTCCCACCAGGGCTACGATCATATGGTCGAGATTCTGGAGGCATCGATGGCCGAGATCGACCAGCTTCTTTTTGAACTTCAGAGCATCCGACGAAATGACCTTTCTTCTCTGATAGAAGCAGAGAAGGAGAAGTTGATAGCTGAAGTCGAGTCGTCGTATCAGGCTACGGTAGCTGTCTGGGAGCGCGAAGTGGCCGAAGCTGTCGCTGCGGTGGAGAGACTGTCGCAATCCACGCAGGAGACGGTGGAGTTGCGGGCCTTGTTGGAGGCTAGCATAGTGGAGGTCACCGCCAGGATCTGTCATCTTGAAGACCAGCGGGCCCAACTCTTGTTAGATGCTGAGCGAGTCTAGGCTGAACATGTAGCATCTAAGGAGGAGGAACCAGCTTTCACCCGCCAGATCCTTGCCCTGACCCACCAGCGGCAACAGCTGGACGAGAAGTATGAGAATGATACTGCCTCTGATGCTGTGGAGGTGATGCGTTGAGAAGCCGAACGTCGGGTCTTGGCGATCGCAGAGACTCGGGCAGTAGACTTGAAGCGTCGGATTGAAGAGCTGTCTGCCAATCCCAGCGATGCTTAGGGATTGTAGTCTCTCCTTTTTTTATTATTTTTGTAGTCTGCAACTTCTGCTGGGGATGTAATCCTTTACTTTCATATAAAAAATAAAGAATTTTGTGGGGTGTTCATTTTTGCTGTCATGAACTGATGATTTGTGTGGACCTATTATCTTTTGTGCACCTTGGTTTTTAGGTACAGATAATAAGTTTGAGAGAACCGACACATTTGCTCAGAGGTAATGTGGACGTGGCAAATATGGGGTTCAAATGATGAAGTCTTCCTACTCAGAGGTGTTATGGACGTGGTAGGAGTGATTCTGGGGGGGGGGGGGTACGCGAAACTACTCAGAGGTAATATTGTAGCTCCCCTTCCCGAAATTTTAGAAATAGTTTATCTTAATTATTTTATTCGAATGGCGATTTTTTTAGATTTTTGTAAATAAATATTGTTTCGTGTCCACAATTTTACGTGAAAGACCTACTTTAGAAATTATGATTTTATTAGGTTCATTGAGAAGTTACAGGTAGAAATGTTTATAGGTTTATATATATATTCGTATATATATATATATTACAAAAGTGGTTCAAATTTATACTTCGTTAAGGGGCACATAACTTTGAAAAAAAAATGTCTAAAAGCTCACATTGGTATTTAGGTACTCTGTTAAGCCTCACAGGAATCATAACAAACTACAGTTTTATTGGTTAATTATGAGGGTGTGCTCATATGAATTAAGGGGTGGTCCATCCGACCCCTTCAAAAGTTTTTTTTTTTTGAAATAAAAAAGGATTTTATTAAATCAAACAAAAGGATTAACAGAAGGGTAGTCTTCAGCCATCAACCTGGCAATACAAGCCGGAGAAGAAATAAAAGATGAACCTATTCTATTCTGAATAGCAAATTTAGCCAACTCATTGGCCACCAAGTTTCCAGTTCTTCTCACGAATTGGAAATTGATATTGGTGCAGGCTTTAATATCCGAGAAAATTTCGTGGACCAAACCCGAATGTCTCCATGGAATAATTGAAGAATCGCCTCTCATGATCCGGAATACTATTAGGGAATCTCCCTCAATGATGTACTCCTTCATATTAAGCTCCCGAGCAAGGCGAATCCCCAGTTTCGTAGCCTCAAGTTCAGCCTGAATACTGAGTTCAGGGCTAAAAGAGTCCGGCAGGAAGGAAGTGAATGCTCTCACAAAAACACCTCTGTCATCCCTAGCAATAGCAGCAGCCGCCAGTGAGGTAGGAGAGGTAGCCCCATCAAAATTAATCTTAATAGTACCCTCCGGAGGTGGAGACCAAATGCTTGGCATAAGGGTTGTGTAGCAAATCTCCTGAGCCTCTTGAAAGGATGTGGTGCAACCAGACTCATAAAGATTGAAAAATTGAACTGCCGAGGTCACAATTTGCTGAATATTTGGGGCTACGTGTTTGAAGACACAATCACCCCTAGCTTTCCAAATCGCCCAAGCAATAGCAGCTCCCATTTTAAAAGTATCAGAAGCATTTTTATCATTAAGCCATAGCTGAATCAGAGATGAGAATTTGCAGTTGTTATCATAGCGGAGACCCATAGGGCTGGCAAACCATACTCTTTTAGCAATATTGCAATGGAGGAAGAGGTGGTCTATATCTTCGTCCATGAGCATACAGAAAGGACATAACGGATTGGTAGACTGAATTATTTTGTTGATGGAGGAAAATAACGGCAGTGCATTGTTCAGTATTCTCCAAGTGAACATTTGGATACGCGGAGATATCCCGCTCATCTTCCAGAGCACTCCCCAATTGTTTCCAGTCATAGTTGTAATCGAACAGCTAGGTGCTTGAAGGCGAATGTTTTCATACAACGATTTGGCGGAGAAGGCCCCCGATTTTACTTTGGTCCAAATGAGAGTGTCCTGACCATCTCCTTCGCATAGGCTGATAGCAGAGATAGCCTTGGCTTCCATTGGTGAGAAAAGTTCATAAAGGAGAGGCATGTTCCAGACTCGCATAATAGGGTCCATGAGATCTCGGACAAGTCTAGGACCATCATATCGAGTATTGCAGGAAGTTATTCGATAACCCGAAATGCCAGGGATCCACGGATCGGCAAAAATGTCCACCCACCCTCCTCTAATTTTCCACAAGAGGCATCCTTCCAAAATACGACGAGCGCCGATCAGACTCTTCCAAGTCGGAGAAGCCCGATTGCACTCTTTTGCAAACCAGAAAGATTTGTTTTGAAGATATATACCTCGAAGCAATCTGGCCCAGAGTTGATGAGGAGCATACAAGAACCGCCAAGCTAATTTACCAATCAAAGAGTCGTTCACCCAAGCGGGAGCTTTAAAGCCGAGTCCTCCAGTTCTTTTCGGCTGTGTGAATTTGTTCCATGCCAAGAAATGAATCTTCTTGTCGCCTACATCATGTCCCCACCAAAATGACCTGTAAATCATCTCCAGCTTGCGACAAATAGAGATAGGAAGTTTATACGCTGCCATTGAGAAGACAGGGATGGCTCCCAGAGTCGATTGTATAAGGGTAGACCGGCCCGCGTGGGATAGAGTTTTAGATTTCCAACCTTTGAGTCTTGTGTTCACTTTCTCCAGCAGATCATGATACGACGCAATGCGACCCTTCGGAAGGAGAAGGAAGTGTCCCAGATACCTGTCCGATTTATTCATGGATGGAACATTTAGGATGGCAGAGAGCTCCGCTTGAGTATGGTTGTCCACTCGCCCGCTAAAGAAGACGCTCGATTTGTTCAGATTAATGGATTGCCCCGACCATGAAGCGAAGCGCTCAAGGATGGATAGAGCACTCGTCACCGCAGAAGTCTTTGCTTGTCCAAATATGATTATATCATCTGCGAACATTAAATGAGAAATGGAAGGGGTATATCGGTTGATGCGGATACCTTGATATAAATCCTCCTGCTCGTGCTGATAAAAGAGACGAGATAACACCTCAGAGCACATAATGAACAAGTAAGGGGACAAGGGACATCCCTGTCTAATTCCTCTCTTCGGTTTAATAAAGCCTTCAGGAACACCATTGATGAGAATAGAGTAGGTCACCGAAGTGATACAACTCATAATGAGATTGTTGGAGTGCCCCCGGATTCCCATGCCATTTAGCACTGATTAGATGAAAGGCCATGCCAATCTATCGTAGGCTTTTGCCATATCTATTTTAAGCGCAAAGGAGTTCTTCTTGACAGGAAAGTTCCTCATAGCATGAAATACCTCCTGTGCAATAACAATATTGTCGTTGATTTGACGACCTGGAACAAAAGCATTCTGGAAAGGCGATATTAGCTTATCTAATAAAGGTCGAATTCTATTAGCCAATATTTTAGAAATAACTTTGTAGGATACGTTGCAGAGAGCAATTGGACGGAAATCAGCTGGAGAAGCAGGGGACGAGCATTTGGGGATGAGAGCCAGATTGGTGTGGTTGATACGTGGCTCGAGAACTCCAGAGGTGAAGAATCGCTGAACCATTCTGACAAGATCACCGCCAACAACTGGCCAGCATTTTTGATAGAAAATAGCCGGATAACCGTCCGGCCCAGGTGCTTTAAGCTGTCCCATATTTCTGATAGTATGTTCGATCTCGTCACCACTAGGTGCTCCTCCGATCATGCCACATTCAGATTCAGTAATAGGATTGGAAGAGATATTAAACTCTGGATCAATGGCAGTGGAATCATCGACTTCAAAAAGCATTTTGAAGTGATTAAGGATAGATGAAGTAATAGCAGTCTGATCGGAAGTCCAGGATCCGTCTTGAGTGATAATCGACCGAATCTCGTTCTTACGTTTTCTGATAGTGGCTTTGATATGAAAATATTTCGAATTCCTGTCTCCATCCTTGATCCAACGGCATTTCGCCCGTTGTCTCCAATATGTTTCATCGATAAGGAGAAGCTCGTTAAGTTCAGCATTGATATTTTTCTCCATGAGGATGGTATCGTTGGAAGTAATACCCTTCTGGATTTCTAGGAGTTGGGATTTGAGAGCACTGATCCGTTGCTTAATGAGACAAAAATTACCTCGGCCCCAAGACTGGAGCCTTTTAAGGGAAACCTGGAGTTTTTTAATAAGGCTAACGTCTTGTTTAGAAGAAACATCCCTCCAGATGTTGGAGATGGTAGCATCAAAATCTTCATTCATAATCCAGAAAGCTTCAAACCGAGGAGGCCTGTATCTCTTTTTTAGCAGGTTATTAGTGTTAAGTAGAATGGGAGCATGATCACTATTGAGACGGGGAAGTGTGTGAACCGTAGAGTGCGGATGAAGGCGACACCAATCAGCGTCCGCCATGGCCCTGTCCAATCTTTCCTTGATGTGATAAGCAGAGCTACGGCCATTGGTCCAGGTGTACGCTGGACCAATGCAACCCAGATCAATAAGGCCACATTGATTAATCATCTGAATAAATGAGTTAGTCATGTGGTGGTCGAAACTTCTGCCTCCAAACTTCTCCTCCGGTTTGGTGATATCATTAAAATCACCTATACAGCACCATGGGACCACAAATTTTGCAGCCAGGTCAATGATAATCCGCCAAAGGCCAGGACGATCCTTCCTTCTCGGGCAGCCATATACACAAAGTAAGTTCCAGGCTGGTGAGTTGTCTTTATTGAGAATGGAGAGCAGAATGAGATTGGTGGAGGAGAATATGACGGAAGCCTTTATGGCATCGGACCATCCCAGCCATAGTCCCCCTGCTCGGCCAACAGGGGGCACAGAGAAGGTGTTGGGGTAGCCAAGTAGCGGAAGAGTAGTAGAGGTATGATGGGGAGAAGAGCAGGTTTCAGAGAGGAAGAAAATGGTAGGGTGTGTGGCGGAGAGGAATGAGCGGAGGGTTTGAATTGTCGGGGCATTCCTCGCACCCCGACAATTCTAAGATAGAATGTTCATTGGTCCTGCGGCTGTCTCTGGACAGCCGCCTCTGATAATAGGGGTGGATGAGCAAGGGAAATCTCTATTGCCTGTCTTTTGGAGGCTCTTGGATTGATTAATGAGGAATCAGTGCGTTTCCTCGACCCACTGGGAGTGAATGGGATGTCTAGAGATAGGCTATGCGCCATCCGGGCACGTTTTTTCCAACTGAGCTTGTGATTTTGAGGAGCATAGATTTGGATCCGTGGTGGCGATGGCGGAAACTCTATGATGGGGACATTAATCGGAACGCGAGGAGGGGAGGTGTTGGTTTCATCTGGACTGAGCGGGTTATCTCGAGAAACCGAGAAGACAGGTGGGAGGGGGAAACTTGCTTGGGAGAACATACCGAGGTTAAAGTTGCTGAACATTGTACTAGGCGTTTCACAAATTGTGGACGGGATAATGGAACTGTTACCTGGGTGAGAACTGCCATTGTCCAGAGAGAATAGGTCATTAGCTTGATGCAAGGATTGCAGCTCAATACTCTGATCATGGATCATACATTCTGCTGTCAACCGTTCATCTTGGACCTCTTCTATAGAGTTCAAGACCTCCTTCAATTGCTCAGAGTCCCAATCACGAGGAGGAGTTAATACTGGAAGGGGCTCATGATTGGGAACCTGGGTTGTGGCTTCATATTGCTTCCCTGATTGTTGTGATGACATCGTGCTCGAATTAGAAATACTTTGATTAGCCCTTCGATGTGGGGGTTTGTACTTGGACATCTGAAGTTGACGAAGGCCGCTGGAAGAATCATCATACGTGTCAATGGATACAGGGGCAGTAGACGTATCATTAAGCAACTCATTTCTGTCTTCACTCTCCGATGTCCTCCGAGGAGGGATATCAGGTGGAGCGCCTGGCGAGCCCATCTGTCGACGGCCCATCAGTCGAGGCAAGTCTGCTCTGTAATCATCTTCTTTGATCCTCGGCTTCAGAAGGTCTTCCATTCTAGTTCTCTCTTCTACAGACCATTCTTCACCTATCAGAGAGGAAAAGAGCTCTCTATCTTTGCAGAAGGAAAAAGCATGGCCAATCCTTGCACAGAACGTACAAATGCGTGGTAATCGTTCATATTTTATGGTTACTTCCCCTAAGGAAGTACCATCAATAATGGTGGAGATCTTTTTCTTCAGGGGTTTAGAGATATCCACAAGGACTTTGATCCGGGCGTATGTTTTCCATCTGGCTTCATCAGAGGGGGAGCACTGTCTAGGTGACCCAATGGCTTCGGCTATTCGAGCCACTGCCTTACAATTGAGGAACTTCGGCGGAATTCTATGCAGTTGGATCCAGAGATCTGCGTAATGAAAGTTATATTCCTCTGGTAGTTTACCAGGATCGCAACGCTCTACTGCAAGAATATCATCATTTATACTCCATGGAGCGTCAAGTATGACCCGGTCAACAGTCGCAGATGAATCTAGTCTGACTAGGAACGATCCCACTTCTAGGTCTAGATCTGAAACTTGGATGGGATCTTTAATCCTCCATAGCTTGGGAAGGATAGATGTGAGCGCTGCAGAAGAGAAACGCCTGGAGGAGAACGGTTTGATGGCTAATGAAGACTTCCAGTGCTCCGCTATCGAACAGTCTCTGGCCGAGAGCGAGATCACCTCGGATGGTCCTTGGAGCGAGAACAAGTTCGCCATTTTTTCAACAACTTCTTTATATGACGCCATGGGACACCAGAGATGGCGAGAGGGAGGATGTCAGGTGAGGAAAGGTGGGTGGGGGGGGGGGGGGGGGGGGGGGGACAGCACGGAGAGGAATAGAAAGGCGGGGTAGCCGAGGATCAGAATATGAGGAGAAGGCGTCGGGCAATAGAGGAGGGGCGACGGCCAAACCCAGGGGTTTGGAGAAGAAGGGAACGAGAGAGCAAACCCTAGGGTTTGGTATATAATGACCCCTTCAAAAGTTTAGTAATGCAACTGTTACCAGTTCTGCATCCAACAATATACTCCTTGGATTTTGATTTTGATCATCACTTGGCTGATGCATACTTGCATAAATTTGGCTTGTTCATACCCAGTCTCCCAAACACTCAGCCAGGCCGAGCTTATACAGTCTATTGCTTACATAATTAGATATTTCTGTTTGTGGGTATACAACTAACTCATACGTGGTATGGCCTATCTGAACCCCACGGGCCGGGCTACCCAACTACTGGCCGAGCCAGCAATAACCGCGCACCCCCTTGATTCTTCCTGGCCGAACAAACGAAGCAGCCGACTTGGAGGCTTTATATATATACGTATATATACTTTAGCGAGATGAGGAACGAAACCCTAGGATCCCCGACGCCGACCCAGACCTGGGCGCCCCCTCCATGCGCGCGCGCGCGCACGAGGCTGAGCGCCACCGCCGCGCGCGACCGAGGCGGCGGAGACAGCGCGCGCACGCACGCGGATCAGGAAACAACAGCACCGACTCATCCTCCGCGCCGCGACCGTGTAGTCGGCCCTGCGAGCAACCGTGCTCCCCAGTGCCGCCTTCATCCAGCGTCTCCGGCACGCTGGCGGGCTCAGATCCGCGCCTGGTGTCTCCGGGGGCCGTCGTTCCTGGTCCGCACCGGTGGGAGCCTCTCTCCTGTCCGCACCTCCGCACCTCGACCAGGCGGAGACAGCCGCGGCAGCATGACTCTCCGCCGACGAGTTGACCGGTGAGTGCTTTAAAACTCCTTCCTCTCGCTCTCCATTCTCACCCTCTGTCTCTCTCTCCCTCACGATTTCTGCTCACTTTTTGCTTGGGAAGGTTTCCTCTCCCTATTCCTTTCTGTTGAAGGAATGTTTATTTTGTTGGTATTATTTTATAGGCAATATATTAAGCCATCTGTAGAAAGAGGAATTTGATATTAGTTCTCAATTGCTTTATCTCTAATAATTACTCTCTTTCTCTCTATCTCTATTTATGAGCTTTCAGCAGAATCGAGAGAGAGAGAGAAAGAGATCAGATATTTATTTATTGTTTGTACAACATAGTACAAGTACTATCAAATTCAGAATATATATATGTATAGATATATTCTACTATATTACTATTATTATTCTTGTTACTAGAGTAGTTAGTGTTTTATGATTTCTTTATGTTACAGAGAAGAATTCGTTTAGCAGAAGTTGAAGGTGAGTTTGGTATAGCCCCTCTAACAAATTAGTAATTGTAGGGCCAAAGAAGTATTAAATTTCAAAACTTAGATAAAGTGCAAAATATAGTAAACATAATTTATAGACATTTAATCAAATATTTCTTGCACGCTCGTCACATTGCGATGAAACTTGTGCCATTAGACCCGTGGTATTTTTATGGTCCTGTATGCCAAGCTTGGTCCAATTCTGAGACAGTTGAATCCGACGTCGTTTTGCGGGCCCCACGGTTCCACTCAACAGGCAATTTTGTGCACGGCCCGCCGGAATCCAACTCTGGACATACGGTTGGGTTCGTATCGGAAAACTGGATCCGTAGACATGTAGCTTGGACGACTTTAGAGACCGTTGACTCTGGCACGCTTTTCGGTGCAAAGCGGGTCCAACGACGGACATCGTTTTGTCCGAAATTATCGTTTTGCCCCTGTGTCCAGAATTGGACTTAAGGACAGGCAATCCTAGCTAATTTGACTATTCTGAGAACGTTGGTACTGTTTATTTCAGCATCCGGATACTTCTGCATGTGTTTACTGATTGTGGCTCGTGAGTGGTATAGTGTTATTGGTTTCTCCAGCTAAGGACCTCAGGCAAGTGCACTTTCTGATTGCTTTTCGATTCATAGTAGTCTTTTTATTTCATGTCTATACATATATCTTGCTGCTTGTTGACACGCTCGTCACACGGAGTTGTCGGGAGGAGAAATATCTTAGTATACATGTGGACAACCCAGAATTATTCCAGTGTCTCTCGTGAATGCTAGTCGCTGCGCACGACACGTACAGTGTGCAATTATTTACCCCCTAGCCGTCCACATGTTGAAACGGATATTTCACACCACCTAGATAGATGTCTTTTAATAGTTTTTCCTTGTTTATTTCTCTATCGTGCTATGACATCATTTATCTTTCAGTTTTTATTTCTCATATGATATTTTCGTGTCTTGCTAATTCTATTGTGTTTTGCATTGCCGTCGGTTTGTGTACTTGTTCCAATCCTGACTGGATAACCAACATTTTTCAGGTTTAGCCGCCATCACTCTTAGCACTGGGGAAGACTTGGGTATGCTGAAGACAACCTAGAAATAGAAAGCAATTGTATCAATTTCATTAATTGTAAAACTTTGTATTTTCCTTTAAATATAAATGTTGTAACTGTTGTAATAAATTAGTAATGCGAATGAGCATCAAATGTATTTCCTGAGCATTTATTTCTTGCGGGCTTGACAGCGTTCTACCGCCGACTCTACGGCGTAGGCTGGCTTGGACACGTCTCGTATCCGAAAAGCGGGTGCGGGTCGTGACAAGTTTTTGTGGTGGCCCATGCAGGTCCGTTTTCACAAAATATTGCAAACTCGCGGTAGTACCCTATTAGTCGTACTACTGCGAGCCTGCGCCTAGGAAATGCTCATTCACAAACTAGGATTAAAATAATTTAAGAGAATGACTAGGACTAGGAGTCCCTTGATTCAAATTGACCGTTGGGTAGTTAAGGTTGTTAGATAGGCCATGCTATTTAGAATGCTTGCCAGGTCTCTATAAGATACACTGATACTTTTGGTATGACATTATGATCCAATGTAAATTTACTATTCACTGGTAAGTTAGGCTTATCTATAATTAAGGCTTTAATTGTGATAAACTGTTCGATTTATCTCTTGCTCTATTTAGATATAAACATCATATAGAACTATCTATTTTAATTCTATTTTACTGTAAGGAATTGATTCATAATTCATGATTCTGTTATTCGTATGAGAAACTTGAGGTAGATTGATTTAAAGTATTTCTCTCAATCATTTGGAATATATATAAAATAAATAGTAGGATGTTCTTACTTTTCCTTGTCTTTAGTTATTTCCTTCCCGATCTATATATTACTTTAAGGATTAAGACTTGTAGACAGATATTTACATTTCTATCATAGCCAATTGGTTTGAACCCCTAGCAACACCTTGAAGTCCTAGGAATATAGTTGGAATAATTTTAACGATTGTAATGGCCAGCTAGCAGCGCACTGGCGAGGCACAACCCATAGAATTGAAATCGTTTCAAAGAATCATAGTTTATAGAACATTGCTAAAACTATGTCCTCTTGACCTCTTTGGATCTTAGGTACCCTGTGTCAATATAAGGTAGAGTACCTTATAGCAAGCATATCACATCTGAATCATGGAACCATGGATTTACCTAGAATATAGAATTTAGAGTTTCCTAGCTCATTAGTCGACCGAGACCTTATGAGTAGAAGATAGTAGGATTGACTGTATAGCCAGAATACCAGGTAAGACTTTGATTCTCTCAAAACTCGAACCAATTGTTCCTTATTTAAAAAATCTCGCATATTTATATTCTGACTCTCTTGACCAATGCTGCTATTACAGCCTAGTTTTGCAAGCTTACTCTTTTATCGAGCTTGATTCAAGACACATGTTTATTGGGGACGCCCGCTAACATATTGTCTAATCAGAATCATTGTATTACGGTCTGATCAACCATGATGCATCTGGTTCGCTCTTCATCTAATTACCCTACGTGGATTGAGATATAGATTTCTCTAGGGTCTCATCCACGACTACTTTGATAATTTCTCTTTAATTATATATTCGCCTTTGAATCGCACAATTGTGTTCAGTGACATCTCCCTTGAACCCTTCAATGTTTTTGTCTTTCATCGATTGGAAAGACGAAAGCTCGTGATTGATAGGTAGATACATAGTATCCCCATGACTATGATAGTTGTATATTCAAGTGTAGCTACCATCGGCTGGCCCTGTGATAGGAACCTTGCCACCATATCCTAGCTTCTAAGGTGGGTAGACTATAAGCCTTCAAAAATTTTGGTATATACGAAGATTAACGATTGATGGGAATAATTTTCCACTAGGATGATAATTAGATCCCCTTGGACTCCCACTTTCTATTTAGATCATTTTGTGTCCCCGACCGTGCCATTAGTAATCGGAGCACAAGACCAGCGATTACCCTCCAACAAATTTCATATGTAAGACCTAGACAAGTCCACCTTCATCTAGGTATATCATGTCCCACTCAAACCCGTCCCCTTGTACTCTATTTCTATGGTACGACTTTCAGGACAAAGGGACTAGCGAATATCCTTACCATAATACCGATAAATTTTTCGATTTCCATTAGAGCCTCAACCTTGACTCATTTACTTCGATCAAATATATAGTTGTGACCTACTCGAAGCCCACTATACGTCTGCCACTAAGGTACCACCCAATCGAGGCCTCATGTGCTACTTAAACATAAAAGTCACCGAAAGCGCATTTTGGGCTTTAGGAAACTAGCTAACCAACCGGACGGGCAACTAGCTCAACCCTTGGATAGAAACCTAATCTAGGATACGCTAATCTAGTAGGAAGAGTTTCATCATTGGGATCTTGTCCAATCCTTATAGATCGAAATCCAATGTTCATCCAACCAACGACTGATGTCCAAATAGAGAACCCATTAAGGTTCAGTAGAACCCATCCATGCACAACACCATATTTGGACTATAGAATTGAACTATTTTTGAAATTAGACCCTATACCTATTATGTAGTCTCCACCCCTTAGGATGTGATGCCATCCGTAACCCATATTCCATCTACCTAGAAGTCGCGATACGATCTTGTATTGCATTCACAATCCTTGCTCATGTGTTTAAATAACCACGAAAAAGATTACAACCTTGACTTCTCAAATTCTGTTCTATTATGAAACCTTATTTAGAGTTTCGGGAACAGAATTTTTGTATTGCATGGATTGCAAGCCCTCTAAGAGCGAAGGGTTCTTCGACGTAGCAAGTGACTGGGCTAGAGTAGCCCAATCTAGCGAATAAGACTATAGGTTCATATATACCCTTTCTATCTGTATTATTGTATATTCTCTACCGCTCTTTAAAACTTCATAATTGCTCTTGATTGCTTCTTTATTTTTATGTCCTTTCTATTGCAAGAGAGACGAAGGTCATACTTACTAGGATTCACACATATTTCTTAGCTATTTGGTAAATTTGTTGCTTGTTAAATTTTAGTTTGATTGATAGAAACGAGAGGATTATAGATACCATATGCCAAGATATTTGTTGGTAGGTTGTTAGCAACCAGTTAGAAGATTTTAAGATTTTAGTCTGAGGGGTAGTGTGACCAAATGTGGGTAGAAGTCCTCGAAGTTTCGTAGCTACGAAATAACTAGGGAATGTTATAAAATACTTTTGAGAAAAATTAAATTTGGGAAGATTGTGATAATAGTGGAGTTATTCCCCTACCTTTTTTTTTATTTTTGAATCTTAGGCATGTCTATGAGTTAGAATTTCGAGGACGAAATTATTTTAAGGTGGGTAGATTTGTAGCTCCCCTTTCCGAAATTTTAGAAATAGTTTATTTTAATTATTTTATTCGAATGGCGATTTTTTTAGATTTTTGTAAATAAATATTTTTTCGTGTCCACAATTTTACGTGAAAGACCTACTTTAGAAATTATGATTTTATTAGGTTCATTGAGAAGTTACAGGTAGAAATGTTTATAGGTTTATATATATATTCGTATATATATATATTACAAAAGTGGTTCAAATTTATACTTCGTTAAGGGGCACATAACTTTGAAAAAAAAATGTCTAAAAGCTCACATTGGTATTTAGGTACTCTGTTAAGCCTCACAGGAATCATAACAAACTACAGTTTTATTGGTTAATTATGAGGGTGTGCTCATATGAATTAAGGGGTGGTCCATCCGACCCCTTCAAAAGTTTAGTAATGCAACTGTTACCAGTTCTGCATCCAACAATATACTCCTTGGATTTTGATTTTGATCATCACTTGGCTGATGCATACTTGCATAAATTTGGCTTGTTCATACCCAGTCTCCCAAACACTCAGCCAGGCCGAGCTTATACAGTCTATTGCTTACATAATTAGATATTTCTGTTTGTGGGTATACAACTAACTCATACGTGGTATGGCCTATCTGAACCCCACGGGCCGGGCTACCCAACTACTGGCCGAGCCAGCAATAACCGCGCACCCCCTTGATTCTTCCTGGCCGAACAAACGAAGCAGCCGACTTGGAGGCTTTATATATATACGTATATATACTTTAGCGAGATGAGGAACGAAACCCTAGGATCCCCGACGCCGACCCAGACCTGGGCGCCCCCTCCATGCGCGCGCGCGCGCACGAGGCTGAGCGCCACCGCCGCGCGCGACCGAGGCGGCGGAGACAGCGCGCGCACGCACGCGGATCAGGAAACAACAGCACCGACTCATCCTCCGCGCCGCGACCGTGTAGTCGGCCCTGCGAGCAACCGTGCTCCCCAGTGCCGCCTTCATCCAGCGTCTCCGGCACGCTGGCGGGCTCAGATCCGCGCCTGGTGTCTCCGGGGGCCGTCGTTCCTGGTCCGCACCGGTGGGAGCCTCTCTCCTGTCCGCACCTCCGCACCTCGACCAGGCGGAGACAGCCGCGGCAGCATGACTCTCCGCCGACGAGTTGACCGGTGAGTGCTTTAAAACTCCTTCCTCTCGCTCTCCATTCTCACCCTCTGTCTCTCTCTCCCTCACGATTTCTGCTCACTTTTTGCTTGGGAAGGTTTCCTCTCCCTATTCCTTTCTGTTGAAGGAATGTTTATTTTGTTGGTATTATTTTATAGGCAATATATTAAGCCATCTGTAGAAAGAGGAATTTGATATTAGTTCTCAATTGCTTTATCTCTAATAATTACTCTCTTTCTCTCTATCTCTATTTATGAGCTTTCAGCAGAATCGAGAGAGAGAGAGAAAGAGATCAGATATTTATTTATTGTTTGTACAACATAGTACAAGTACTATCAAATTCAGAATATATATGTATAGATATATTCTACTATATTACTATTATTATTCTTGTTACTAGAGTAGTTAGTGTTTTATGATTTCTTTATGTTACAGAGAAGAATTCGTTTAGCAGAAGTTGAAGGTGAGTTTGGTATAGCCCCTCTAACAAATTAGTAATTGTAGAGCCAAAAAAGTATTAAATTTCAAAACTTAGATAAAGTGCAAAATATAGTAAACATAATTTATAGACATTTAATCAAATATTTCTTGCACGCTCGTCACATTGCGATGAAACTTGTGCCATTAGACCCGTGGTATTTTTATGGTCCTGTATGCCAAGTTTGGTCCAATTCTGAGACAGTTGAATCCGACGTCGTTTTACGGGCCCCACGGTCCCACTCAACAGGCGATTTTGTGCACGGCCCGCCGGAATCCAACTCTGGACATACGGTTGGGTTCGTATCGGAAAACTGGATCCGTAGACATGTAGTTTGGACGACTTTAGAGACCGTTGACTCTGGCATGCTTTTCGGTGCAAAGCGGGTCCAACGACGGACATCGTTTTTGTCCGAAATTACCGTTTTGCCCCTGTATCCAGAATTGGACTTAAGGACAGGCAATCCTAGCTAATTTGACTATTCTGAGAACGTTGGTACTGTTTATTTCAGCATCCGGATACTTCTGCATGTGTTTACTGATTGTGGCTCGTGAGTGGTATAGTGTTATTGGTTTCTCCAGCTAAGGACCTCAGGCAAGTGCACTTTCTGATTGCTTTCCGATTCATAGTAGTCTTTTCATTTCATGTCTGTACATATATCTTGCTGCTTGTTGACACGCTCGTCACACGGAGTTGTCGGGAGAGGAAAATATCTTAGTATACATGTGGACTACCCAGAATTATCCCAGTGTCTCTCGTGAATGCTAGCCGCTGCGCACGACACGTGCAGTGTGCCTTTTTTACCCCCTAGCCGTCCACATGTTGAAACGGATATTTCACACCACCTAGATAGATATTTTTAATAGTTTTTCCTTGTTTATTTCTCTATCGTGCTATGACATCATTTATCTTCCAGTTTTTATTTCTCATATGATATTTTCGTGTCTTGTTAATTCTATTGTGTTTTGCATTGCCGTCGGTTTGTGTACTTGTTCCAATCATGACTGGATAACCAACATTTTTCAGGTTTAGCCGCCATCACTCTTAGCACTGGGGAAGACTTGGGTATGCTGAAGACAACCTAGAAATAGAAAGCAATTGTATCAATTTCATTAATTGTAAAACTTTGTATTTTCCTTTAAATATAAATGTTGTAACTGTTGTAATAAATTAGTAATGTGAATGAGCATCAAATGTATTTCTTGAGCATTTATTTCTTGCGGGCTTGACAGTGTTCTACCGCCGACTTTGCGGCGTAGGCTGGCTTGGACACGTCTCGTATCCGAAAAGCGGGTGCGGGTCGTGACAAATATGGACATAGAAGTTCTGCTACTGATGTACGGCAACGCAGGGGTTGTTCGTACGGGATGTTTACTCAGAGGTAATGTGGACGTGGTAAACATGATAAGCAGTACAATCCTACGTGGTGTAAGATTATGCTTTGCAGGGCGTAGAAGAGAAACTCAGAGGTAATGTGGACGTGGTTGTTCTTCTACTGGGGATAGAATGCTATGGAACAACTGGGTTTCGAAAGCATAGGATTTTGTGAAGGGGAGATGTATGTGAGCTCTGATGCTCAGGTCCACTGACTCCCTTGTTGGATAGAGATGGAAGTACAAGTCTGAAAGATGTCATGAGTAGTACTTCTTTAGGAACTTGCCGCTGATGGGCATCATGAACAAGTCCCCGTTTGGTCGGGCGAGGCGGTAAGCACCGTTTGAGTATACCATCTCTATGATGAAAGGTCCCTCCCACTTGGGCTTGAACTTTCCTGGTATTTTATGAGTCAACACCATCGGCCTCCTGACTGCCAGGACCAGGTCGCCTACTTGGAAGGTTCTCTGCTTGACCTTTTTATTGAAAGCCTGTGATATACGGGCTTGATAGAGTTCAATGCGCTGCTGAGCTAGGAGGCATTTTTCGTCAAGTGCCTCCAATTTTCGCAAATGGCGACGTTGATTGTCTTCTTCCGTTAATTGGTTTGTGAGCTCTACACGGACTGAGGGTATCTGAATCTCGAGAGGTAGTACCGCTACGCTCCCGTAGACTAAGGAGAACGGGGTATTGCCCGTCGGGGTCCGTACCATTGTACGGTAGGCCCAAAGACATCCGCCGAGATTCTTGTCCCATTCGTATTTGTTGGATGACACGACCTTTTTGAGTAACCTGACAATAGTCTTGTTAAATGCCTCGGCCAATCCGTTTGCTACCGGATTGTAGGCGGTTGATGCTACGTTCAGAATGCGGTTCTTGTCACAGAATCTGATGAAAACATGGCTGATGAACTGTGGACCGTTGTCGTGGATAATCCTTCGAGGTACCCCTAAACGGTAGATGACATGGTGCTTGATGAAGCTGATCACCCTAGAGCTCTTCACTTCCGTCAGCAGAACCGCTTCTGCCCATTTGGAGAAGTAGTCGGTGATAGCTAGGATGAAGCGGTGTCCCCTCGATGATGGAGGGGTGATCGGTCCTACAATGTCCATGCCCCAAGCTTCGAAGGGCCATGAGGCGACCGTAGGATGTAGTATTTCTGATGGTGTATGGATAAAGTCGGCGTGAAGCTGGCACGCATGGCACTTTTTAGCATAGTCGACGGCATCGGCCGCCATGGTTGGCCAGTAGTAGCCCATGAGTCGCAGTCGATCCTGCAGCTTAGGGCCAGGTTGATGAGCCCCGCAAGTCCCATCATGAGCTTCTCGAAGGGCTTCGGCTGCTTCTTCGCTGGTTAGACATCGAAGTAGAAGTCCATCGTAGGAACGTCGGTACAGCGTTTTAGTGGCTGTATCATAGTAAAATCGAAGGAAACACCTTCTGACTGAGACGACTTCCTTCGGGTCTTCTGGGAGAATTCCATAGATAGCGAAGTCGATGATGGGAACCTCCGGTCTCGAACATTAACACCAGAGCTTGTCGTCATGGCATGGGCCATTTGTGAGCACAGGTTGTTCTTGGGACAGACCAAGTCTCGTCCAACTACCGTAACGTAGTGTTGAGTCCCGAGGGGTGCCGCTAATGAAGCTGCGAGGCCAGCAAGAGCGTTAGCCTCTAGGTTTTGTAGTCGAGGTACGTGTTCTATAAAGAACTTGGTGAAGGTTGAAATAATATTCAATACAGCTTCATGGTAAGGAACCAGATCTTCATGGCGAACTTCGTACTGCCCTCGGATTTGATTAACGACGAGTTTTGGGTCGTCGTAAGCTTCCAGACGATCCACCCCCAGCTGTTGTGCCAGCTGGAGTCCCATAATGAGAGCGTTATACTCAGCAACATTGTTGGAGCACGGCTTCGAAAGGGAGTAGGCACGCTAGATAACCAACTGATCGGGGGAGACTAAGACTACCCCCACTTCTGCGATGATTTAACCTTTGGGGCCTGTTCTTAAAGCGCCATCGAAAAACACCCGCCAGACGAAATTTTCTTCGGTGACGTTTGATTCTTGGACCTCATCCAGGATGTCTTCATAGAGTCTGGAGGACTCTGGGATGGGGTGTGCAGCTAGAAAGTCGGCTAGAGCTTGACCCTTGACGGCTTTTTGCGAAACAAACACCATGTTGTACGACGTCAACAGGATTGCCCATGAAGCAAGTCGGGAGTTCAAAGATCCCGACTTCGTCATGAGAACCCTGAGTGGATTGACTCGGGAGATGACATGAATTGTCTGGCCCGAAACATAGTGGCAAGTCTTCTAGATGGCGAATACCAAAGCCAAACACTCTTTTTCGACGGGGTTGTATCGGTGTTCGGCCTCGATCATTATTCTACTAAGGTAGTAGATTGCTTGCTCGTAGCCCACATCGTTGTTCTGGGCCAACAAAGTGCCGAGGGAATGATCCATGGCACGGACGTAGAGGAGGAATGGTTTGCCTGCGACGGGTGCCACCAGGACCGACGGGCTCGTCAGGTAAGCTTTGATATCATCGAAAGCTTTTTGGCATTCTTCTAACCAGACGTAGGAGAATCCCTTCTTCATGAGCTGGGTGAAGGGTTGGCATTTTTCGGAAAGGTTTGTTATAAACCTTCGCATGTATGCCAGACGCCCCTGCAGGCCTTGAAGTTCTCGAAGGTTCTTCGGAGGGTCCATATCAAGGATGGCTTTGGTTTTCTCGGGATCGACATGAATGCTTTTCGCCGTGATGATGAAGCCCAAGAACTTTCTGCTAGAAACCCCAAGGAAGGATTTAGCGGGGTTCATCTTGAGTTGATGCGCTCGCATGAGATCGAAGACTGTCTTTAGGTCTTGTAGGTGATCTCCTTTGAGGCGGCTCTTGACTGCGATATCATCAACATAGCATTCAACCATCTTGCGAAGATGTTAACGGACGATGGTACTCATAGCTCGTTGGTATGTAGCACCAGCGTTCTTCAAGCCGAAGGGCATCACTGTGTAGCAGAAAACCCCCTTCGGAGTCCTGAATGACGTATGTTTTGCGTCATCAGGGAACATTTTGATCTGGTTGTAGCCCGAGTACCCATCCATGAAAGACATGCGTTCGAAGCCACATGTATTGTCGATCATCATGTCAGTGATTGGAAGCAAAAATTCGCCCTTCAGGCAAGCAGTGTTGAGATCCTTGAAGTCGATACAGACTCGTATCTTTCCATTATTCTTGGTGACAGGGACGATATTGGCCTCCCAGTCCGGATGTTGCTCTTCACGGATGAACCCGCTGCTCAAGAATTTGTCCACTTCCTGATCGATAGCATTCATGATGTCAGGATAAAAGCGTCGTTGTTGTTGCTTTACAGGCTTAGCATCAGGCAAGATGTTAAGTCTGTGCATTGCGATCTGGTATCAAGTCCTGGCATATCTTCGTAGCTCCAAGCGAAGACGTTGATATATTCTTTGGCCAATTGGACCAAAGACTCCCGGTCTTCTCCCTTTAAACTCTTGCTGATAAGATAGGTTTGGAAGGAGATCCATCCCCAAGGTCAACTTGTTCGACCTCATCTTCGGTGGGGGGTTCGCGTAATTCAAAATAAGACTCCCACTGTGCTCCTAGGCGTTGAGCCCAGGGTTCTTCCTCAAAGAATTTCGGCGTTTGGTCATCGCCTTCAACCTCTTGAGATTATGCCGATGTCATGTTGACTGATAGCACCTTCCAGAAGACCGAGCCGATACTGGTATCGAAATCCCAAGTTGATGCTTCGGATGAGTGAGAGTGTTCCTCTTCTTCTGCTTTCAAACTCTCTGGAGTTGCTGGCGGCGTAACATAGCCTACCCCCCATCGAGTACGATGATAGTAGTCCTGCGACTTTCCTTTAGGCATTGTGAGCCGGATGGGAAGACGTCGACCCTTGCCGTAGTTCAGGCCTTTGTTGCTTTTCAGGTCGTATCCCATCTTTTGAATGAGGTACTTCGCCTTGTCCGTGTATCGATAGACTTGTATTCTGTCGGTATCTGGTTCTGGCTCGAGTGGCGGAAGGTCTTGATGACGCTCGACTTTGCCGAAGATGATGGATTCTTCATCCCGATTCCGCGGTGGGACTATAAAACAGACTCCTTGGGACGGGACTACTCGATTTACATAATTGACGGTCGTTATTTGTGTTTGTAACGACCGTAGAGCATTATCTAGTGCATACATGGCATTCCAATATGGAAGACTAAAGTAATTGAAAGACACTCTATTATTGATAAAACACGAGATTTTGTCTCGCGAGATTACATTATCAAGGGAAGGTGCATAAATATCAGCAGAGATGTACTCTCCTAACTCTTCATCTGTGAGCATCGGAGCCGGTTCGGGAGAGTCCATCGCAGATCTGACCTTGGGGTCCGAGAGGGCTGTGTGGGCCTTCTCTTGCAGCTTGGATGATTGCGGAGGCTTGCCTTTGAGACGCACCTTCAGGGGTGCCTCGACTGCGTCCTCGATGACAGGTGCCTTCCCCTGTAGTTTTGCCACAAGGGGAACCGTCGTCTGAGAAGGTTTTCCCTTGAGCCGTATCTTCAAAGGAGCTTCAGTAGGTGCTCTACCTAGAGAAGCCAGTACTTTTCCAGGTAGCTTGATGGTCATGGGAGGCAGCATCTGAGGCAGTTTCCCTTTGAGTCGGATCTTCAAAGGAGCGTCAGGAATCATCTCTGGCTCCATGTCCGGCTCTGCCACTGTTTCTGCTTCACCATCAGCGTCGTTGGCTTCCCCTTTGTCGAGTGACTTGTATAGGGTAGCATCGGTGAAGTAGGCTTCGACCCCTTTGAAAGGGTCAATGTCCGCAAACTCTGTCCGGATGATGTCGTTAGTGGATACGTACTTCATACATTGGTGGAGTTTTGATGGCACAACCATGTACTCATGCAGCCACGGGCGACCCAGGAGGAGGTTGTAGTTGACGTCGGCATCCACGACATAGCAAGTCACCTCGGTTCGGAGGTTACCGATATGACATTTCAGCTGTATTTTGCCCAATGGTTCACTTTTGCTAGCATTGAAATTGCTGATTGTCGTGTTGGAGGGTGCCAGTCGGTACATCGGAATCCCCAGTGTTGACAGCAGAGCCCTAGGGATGATGCTGAGGGGAGACCCTGGATCAATCTGAATCCGCTTCACCTTGACGGAGCCTACATATCCTGTGTAGTACAGTGGCCTGTTGTGCCGGTTGTGCTTGAACAGCATGTCCTGTTGGGTGAAGGTTATGCTGGGGATGACCTCGTCCGCACAATGACAGTACGTACATGGGATCGGAAGATCCTCAGGCTGCTTGACCTGACTGATGAAGGACTCAACATCCTTTAGGGCTTCACAGAGAGCTTCACGGGTGTCTTTGTAAAGACGAAGGAGCTCGAATAGTGACAAATGGGCAGGAGTACCGGTAAGTTGTGCCAGTATGTCGAAGTTGTGGGGCTGGGCTAGCCCCGAAGCATTTTTCTTTCGTAAAGGCTTGTCGAAACGGGCCTCTACATGCTTCTGTTTATTGGCTGTTGGAGGTTTGGATGGACCTCCTTCTTCGGCAGCAGGGGCAGTGCAGGGAAGGCACCACCTCCACGGCAGCTTCGTCGGGTTGGGCGTTCAGCTGCGAACGGGTTTGTACAGGAAGAGCCTTCTCTGCAGAGGAAGAGACCATACGGCAAGACTTGATCTTCTTGCCCTTAGCTTTGGAGGTAGAGCGTACCCCAGGTTGAGTAACCTCGGAGACGAGATCGGAATGAACCCATAAGACCTCTTCCCCGAGATGTGGTGAGTGGGATGAGTCCACTCACGTTGTCACGAGTAGGTGGTAGGTTGACCACCTCTATTGTCGCCTTTGGGATGGGAACGACGCCATCTTGTGTTGTGGTCGGCGGCAAGGTTCCAAATTGGAGTGACACCAGGTTGGCCGAGACTGTCTTCTTCTCATAGTCGACGGAGATGACATTCGCATTGATCATGCACTGGATGTAGTTCTTGAGGACGTAGCAGTCCTGAGTTGGGTGTCCGACAAACCGATGGTAGTGACAGTACCTTGAATTGTCCATTCTTCCAACCTCGTCGGGACACTTCGTGTCCGACAATTTAATCTTGTCACATTGCTTCAGCATCTCAAAGAGTTGCAAGGTGTCTTCGTCGTTAAAAGAATAGACCTCCTTTGGTCTCGGCGCAAGTGGAGGCTTCTGAGTAGGTGCATGTGCACCTTTGGAGGCATTATCAGTCAGCGCCTGTTTCCCCTTTGCCTCACGTGCAGGGTTATTAGCAGCAGGCCATTTTCTCTTGTCTTCAAAAGCAGGGAAACTAACTCCCAGAAGGCGAGCATTGGTTGCCTTCTTCTCTGCTGCTTCAGCCTCAATAATCAACGAACTCCAATTAGGAGGAGGAGTGGAGTTGAGCCAGAGCTTGATCACAGAAAGCATGTTCATGCTACAGGAGGAGAGGAGTGCATGTTCTGGCATGCCCGGAGGCAGTCTGAAGCAGGCTTGTCGAAAACGTTCGATGAATGCTCGAACCGTCTCCTTCTCCTTCTGACGCACCTCTATCAGGGATGCCATTGTCATATCTTTCCCTCCGTCGTAGAAACGATCGAGGAAGAGACGTGTCAAGTCATCGAAGAAAGATATAGAGTTGTCCGGGAGACTGCAGTACCAGTCGTAAGCCACTCCTTTCAGTGCCCCGACAAACAGGCTGGTGAGTAGCACATCTTCCTTTGGGAGATGTCCCGTTTGGGACTGGAAGTACGTCAGATAACGGCGTAGAGAGTCCTTCCCATCGTATGGCGTCAATGTTTGCGGTTTATACTTGGGAGGATAAAGTACTTTGTTCCATTCAAGGGGGTATGGTTGCGGGATCCCCATCTTCTGGCGCTCCTTCTGTCTGTTCTTGGACTCGAAGTGCTCACGTAAGTCCCTGATCATCTCTACCACGTCTTCTGTGGAGCTGGGAGTCAGAGATGGTGGTACCGCCTGGAGCTGAGCATTCGACGGTTCCGACGTCCGGGGTGCCTCGCGGCGATCTGTATCCAAGGATACCCGTTGAAGGGGTACACTTAATTCTCCATTGGCCCCTAGGTCAGGACCGGTAGAAGGTGCTCTGGCTAAAGCTGATCGTATCTCGAACACTGCTTGAGTCAGTGTCTCCATGGAGGCAGAGAGGGTTTTGAGTCCTTCCTCCAAGGTATCCATGCGCTGGATGAGATCTGCTGGCGGCGCATCTGACTCCGCATCACCAGCTCCCGTCATGTACACCATCATGACGTGACTGAAAGTGGATGGATCGGTTGAGGCTTTACTTTCGGCCTCGCTCTCTTGAAGAGGAACTTCTCCCGGAGCTTCGTCTTGGCTAACCTCAGCTATATTCTGGAGGACACCTTCGTCTTCGGGAAAAGTATCAGCAAGGGCTTGACTACCCCCAGTTTTATCTTGGAGGACGTCTTCGTCTTCGAGATGAAGATCCACAGGGGCTTGACTACCCCCATCTATGTCCGGGAGGCTGACTTTGTCTCCAGGATGAAGATCCACAGGGGCTTGACTACCCCCAGCTATGTCCGGGAGGCTGACTTCGTCTCCAGGATGAAGATCCACAGGGGCTTGACTACCCCCAGCTTCTTCTGAGATCTTCTTTCTCCCCCGGGTGTCCACAAACACTCCTGAGGACGGGACAGTCGTCTTGGTCTTCCTCGGCTGGCTCTTGGATGAGGACAAAGTCGAGGAGCTGCCAGTCGCCTTCCGAATTAATGGAGAGTTGGAGACTACATTACAAGAAGCAACCTGTAGTTCTAGCTCCTCTTCAGTTGACACCTTCTTTCCGAGGTAATGTTGGAGAGGTGTTGATGATTGCAGCCGCTGGAATACAGACTGCCTTGGTGGGACTGCTGTCTTGCAACAACAGTTGATGGTGACTACAGCACAGGTGTGCCCTGTGAGGGGCGCATCGTGCTTGTCAGTTGACTCTCCGGATCGGCGTTTGTGAGTGATCATGTTACGCAGATAGTTGGAGGAGAGTGCCACCTTCACACCCCCATCAGGCGCATGGCAAGGCCAAGCGCCGGGGTGGTCAGGTGAATGCTGCACCCCCTGATCCAACGCAAAAGATGCGCCCAGATCAATAGTGGGGAGCAACATTTAAAGTGACTTGAATCAGCCTCAGACGCACAACCAGTGAAGACACGGGGGTTCAAGACCACTGAGTTTGCCTTGTCCGACTTGGTTGCAAATGCAGCAGATGCGTCCAAGTGTGACAAGGACTTTGAAGATTGTCTCGTTCGTGGCGCAGAAGCACCCGAGTCAACCTTGTGCAGTTTACCATTGGCAGCGCGCATGATTGTGAGCGTATGCCTCTGACTCACTGCTGGCATAGCACGTTCGAGGCGCATGGCCCGTGCCGCCTTGGACTTCTTCGTACCAGCCCGCTGGTGTTTGCAAAAACAAAAGTTCTTTTACTTCACAAACTTTATAAGAAGATTACAATTGAATTATGGGAAAGTACAACTATAGGAATTCGATCTGAAGACGATCGCTTTATCCCTTGGACGATGTGAACTGTAAAGACGATAGCCTCTGAAGAATGCAGCAGCACTTGGGCAAGAACTCCTGATTTCTCTGATGATCTTGAATGATCTGATCTTTATAATGAAGGACTTGAAACTCTGTTTATAGAGTTCTGGAAAATAGCTAATTAGTAGTTATTTCTGGATTGTGCGGACTGGATTGCGCAGGCATTGGACTGCGCAAGCTGTAAACTGTGCTGTCAGTTACTCGATCGTGGCTCAACTGTATTAGACGTATGGCATTGTTTGATTGAAATACGCATGGTCGTGTACAGACGATTGCCACGTGGTGAGCAATTGATGGCATGTAGGCCACGTGTAAAATGTCAGTTATCTTGATGGATTGTGCTGCTTGAACCGCGCTAGCTTCAGACTGTGCTGGGATCGAACTGCGCTGAAGGGGATCTGACAGACTGCGCTTCGATTAGTCTGGCAGACTGCGCTGGAAGTTGATAGCTGGACCGTACTGACAGCTATCCTAGGATGCGGTGCGGCTCGAGAAATGAACAGACTCCTCGCTTTTCGGGCTGTCAGTTGTCAGAAGATCTGATTTTGTGTCAGGTAATGATGACGTTGCTACGTCAGCATTGCGCGCTTGGATGTTAGCGCGGTTCGGCCTCGCGCAGTTGATTTGTTGCGCAATCTGTCTCCTGCGCGATTCATTTGTAGGGTGCTCCTTTTGATTTTTATTACTTTTTTGATGGGTGCAACTTGATTTTTAGAATCTACAAGACCCCCTTCAAAGTTTTCAAAATTTGAAAATATTCAAAGTTTCGAAATACTTTGAATTTCGAATTTAAAATCAAGTTGCGCAAGTGGCGCTCTGACTGTGCGTTTGGAGGAATCAGCTCCGACTTTTATGGCACAATCTGAGGTGACTGTTGTACTTCTGAAAACTATAAATAGTTTCCATTCTCATTCTGTCAACCTTTACTTGTTTTCGATTTTCTGAAGAGATAAAAGCTTCCCTCCTATTCCGACCACTTCTCCTCCTTCTCACCATCGACTTCAATGGCACCCAAGCGTACTGCCATCGAGAAGGGCAAGGCTCCGGCTGAGCCTTCGACTCGGGTTCCACCCCGAATCTCTCGTCATGAAGTTGGCCACCCAGCACTGCAAGGTAGACGACAAACTCGATCGAAACCCCTTTTAGGGTTCTTGACATTTTTGAACCTTCATACCTCTCTCTTTTTAGAGATTGATGGTATTGTGCCGCCCTGTTTAGGATTTTGGTTGCACACACACAATAGTTTTTCATTTTTATGAAAACTATATGCTTGTGCAATCGGTTGGAAAGCGCTGGCAGATGTTCAGCACAATCCATCGATTTGCGCAAGTCAGTTGAGCCAGCGCAAGCGGGTTAGCGCAACCTATGTCTTGCGCAAATGGGTTAGCGCAACCTGATGTCTTGCGCAAGTGGATGTGTTGGCGCAATTGGATACTTTACGCATGTGGGTTGCATTGGCGCAATCTGATGCTTTGCACATAGCGTAATTTGATGAACTCTTTTCAAAGAAACTTTGTAATTTTGCATGTACTGATCTTTATCTCTTTATTTGATGCAGTTAACCTCAGGGAAGACCCAGATTATGCGATCTTTGTAGGATCTTTGACTGAACCTGAGTTCAAAGAGGATCTTTCCCATGTGACATATCCTCAATATGCCTTGCCGTCATCTCGGTAAGCCATCCTGATGGCCCAAGATAATGAAACTCTGCTGTGTTTAATGAACGGACAGCCACTCCAAACTGCAGATACGGTTACTCATAAGAAGCCATTGTTCCTGTTCAGTGAGGCTTTCGACAAGAACTCCCAACCTAGACCTCGCATGGAGCAGACGCTTTTTCAAAGAGGCGAGAAGATGATACTTCTACCGGAGATTTCCAGATGCCTTCCCCTGTCTCGCTATGCTTTTACGAGCTATCCCAGAAGGATGGAATGGGATATAACTCCACTTAGCAAGCTCGAACGGGGAACATCTGTGTGAAGAAGGGGCCGAGCAGCAAAGACATGTTCTACAGTTCCTCGGAGCGTCACAGCTCCCTACTCAGAGGACTGAAACCTGGGTACATCCCACCAGAAAACTCTTCCCTACTGCTACTAGTCCGAACACCGATATTCGTAAATGAGTTTGCGAACGTTGAGGGAAGATATCCAGACCAAGATATTCGATTAACAGGTCTTGTGAATCCCGATAACAAGAGGTGGAGCTGCATAGCCAATTGGATATTGGCTCAATTTGAAGACCGGCTCAAGGAGATTGAGCTATACCAAGCAGTGTACGCCACCGTTTATGGTTTCCCGCCTAATCCGCATCTATTCCTTGTATTAGCAGAGAGATACAATTACAGAACAGGGACTTTATGACACCCTGCGGAGAGATCGGATTGGCTTTACACGAGATGAAGTACATCTCCAGCTTGCCAATGGAGGATATCCCTTATGAAGAATTTGTCCCAACCAATGATGAATTGGACAAATTACGCCAAGAGAATGCCGACATGGTGGCCGTCTTTGAAGAGCTGCTATGCCACTACAAAATCTGTTCCTTGTACTACAAGAGTGGTACATCCGGCACCTGTTACTCAACCAAATGGTTGCCGTATCTCTTTCTCAACCATATCATTGAGAAAAAGACAAAGGAGCACGATAACTGCAAACCCACCTTCTTTAGACCACTTAGCGACAGCGAAGTGATAGGGTTGATGGAGGAGAACAAGGATTTGGATATCAAGATCGAAGATGATCTTCAATATCCCCCTCTCAAGAAAGATGACATTATTGAGAGTTATATGAGGATGGGCTATAGGCCCATGTTGAAGGAGGCCCAGTTGGCGGGTTTCCTCACTTATTGGCTCCGACGATACGTCATTCCTGGAGCCAGCGCCGTCGATCGCTTTCATCGAGGCGTACTATTTGCTGCTGTCCGCTTAGTCTTCGGATACCGGATGGACCTATTGTCAGCGATGACTTGCAGAGTGAATGCTGGCCTCCGCCTTTTTGTCGATCAAATGCTTCGAGGAAAGGGTGAGAAAGGAAGCTTTCCTCGGCTGGAGCTACCATACACATATCTGTTCAGATGGCTGCTTCTGCTCTATCCTTCACTGATGAACCCCGATATGGAGGCGATGAGCGGCAGCTTCTTGGGGAGATTCTCCAAAAGCAAGTGGATATATACCACTTTAAGAGATTGCAGACGCGCTCTGAATCTTGGAAAGGGATGGAACTTCTATTGTGTTCCCCCTCCAGCTGGCTACGAGCATATGTCCACCAACCTTGTCGATTCTGGGAGGGCACAGCCTCTGGGCCACACAATTTTCAACTGGTTGAAGACGATCCGACCATCTCACTTAGTGTATCGATTTGAAGATGAGTGCTATCGGGAGCCTTATCTTCCGAGCCGATTTGCACGCCAATTCGGCTATGACCAATTTTACGTAGGCAACGTCATAACGTGCCTACAAGGAAAAGGTTATCTGATCGATAGAGCTCGGGCTTGGGCTTACTATAATGCTCGGGACACGAGGATGATGTTCTCGATGCCGCTAAAGAGCGATCACGGTCCTCGTATGCTATATACATATTCGCTCTTCTATACATCGGCGAACACTTTTGCTAAGAATTTCAGTCTCGTAGACAGTTTTGCGACTGCGGCCCGATTAAAGAAGGAAGCATCTGTTGTGTTGGCTCCTGGTAATGATGAAGAGGATGAGCCAGTTGATACACCATTGGAAGCTTCAAAGGAAGCCAACTTCCCTGAAGAAGTCAACGAGCCACTACGCGTCTCTTTGAAGGTCGTCAGATCTCCAATCAAGGAGAGGAAGAAAAGGAAGGCGGAAGAACCCTCTTCTCCAGTTGCTAAGAGGAAGATTGTCTTAGAATCTTCAGAAAGGGTTACCACCCGGTCGTAATCTCGACAGCATGCTGAGTCGACTCAGAGAGAAGAGGCGACGACTCCGACATCTCTTCAAAGGCAAGTAGATGTTGTAGATGTAGAGAGTCCAGAGAGACCTTTACGCAGAAAGAAGATAGTTTTCAGGAGGAAAGTGGCCACTCCTCCAAGACCTATCTTATCATCGATCGTGACTAGTGCTTTTGCCGGAGTAATGATGTCGTCTCCTACACCTGCCCTTGAACCCAGGCAGGAAGCTCTTAGTCCAGAGAGAAGGGACGAGGTTGTAGAGACCAGGAAAGATATAGCGGAGACAGCAGATGAAGCTGCGAAGCCAAATGAGCCAGAAACAGAAACCACCCACCTTCCGGCTTCTCCTCGATCACTGCGTGCCGAAGAAGATAAGTTAATGATTGAGGCACTGGACGAATGTGATTTTGGCTTCCACGATGATGTAGATCCAGTTGCCGCAACTGATAGAGAAGAAGCACGTGAAGAGAGTGCAAGTGATGAAGATACATCAGCAGTGGTTGTTGATGACACTCTGAATCCAGAAAAAGATGCTGATGTACATACATCACCAGAGAAGAATGTGGTTAAAGAAGTAGCACCGGAGAGAGCTACTATTACCCATCAAGGAGGTATTGGTATTGACTGATATTAATACCCTTCTTTTATGGATTAAATGGTTGACATCTTAATTTTTATCCACGCAAAAATTCAAATTTCTTCGATTCCTCCAACATGCACTGATATAGTGCCAATAAAGGAGATAGCCAGCAGTAGCCGTCACTTATCGGACGGCTCTGAAGCGGGTAGTAGCCAGGCAGTAATGTCTGAAGCTACTTCTGCGAGGCTACAACCCATGTCAGCAGATGACAAACTTGTCACTGGTCCCAGCAATGGTAAGATTACCCTTACTTTTGATCCTTTTCGATAGTTGCTAATGACAGCAAGCTGATAGGGTTTATCTGATTTCGCAGAGGAACATCTGGGAGGAGCAACCAGCTCTACCATGGCTCCCTTGTCCAAAGAGACTACAGTTCATGTTGTCGAGCCTATGCAGGCACCTGCTGCTTCAACGTCCATGGGAGTAGCTGCTACACCCGGTGCCATAGCTACTAACAGATTTATAATTGGTTCTTTCACCAACCTTTTCTTCAATTCATTAGGACCCTTAATAGAAAGGGTAATGGAGAAAGAAGATATTGGTTTCATAACTGTTAGGGGTCCAACCTCTTATCTGATCGCTGCCATCCGAAGTCAAGGTGATGAAGCGCAAGCTGCTTACCTTGAACACATATTGGATGAGCTGGAGGAATCAGTTAAGATCTACAAAGATCTCAATCGGGGAGAAGTAGAGTCTTTGGTACATGCTGAGTTTGAGAGGATGTCTCGAGAGGCTGCAGTTACAAAAGCTGATTTCTAGGTTTTCTTGGATACTTTTGCTGCCAAGTCTTCAGAGTATAACTCTCAGATGAAAATAATAGCATCTGCTGCTGAAAAAAGGAAAAGAAAGTTGCTGAGCTGAATGCAGAGTTCGATCGACTTTAAGAAGAGTTGAGAATTGTTCAACTTGCTCTGGAAGAAGAGACTACTCAACATCAAGCTGCAGTCCAGCAACCGGACATTCTGACCCACGAAAGAGATGAGTATGTCAGGACTCATCAAGCTGAAATCTCCCGCCGACTAGTAACCTTACCGACTTTTGATGAAAATTCTGGTATGGAGGAAGTTAGAAGGCGAGTGATGGATTCTCGGAAGGAGCGACTTCAAACTTTAAAGCAGCAGATGGCTAGTTTGATGACCCCACCAGCTGAATAGAAAGAATTTTTGTATCTTCTGTTTTGTAACATGTCTTTTTGTAATGCCTTTTAATTTTGATCAATAAAAAGACATTCTCTTTGTGGCTCTATTATTTATTGCATATCTCATTCAGATATAAATAATAGTGATAGAAAATATATTCAGACGTCTGGGACATGATATATTTCTTGATTTAGAAAATAATTATATTCAGTATATCTGCTCAGAGGTAATGTGGACATGGCAGAATATAATTTGTTGAATATCATTATTTCAGTAGACAACTTAATCAAAGATGACAAGTTGCTGATATGATTGAACGTATGAATCATCAAAATGCATGAACGAAATGAATCGTTGGAATGAACGGATGAACCATCAGAGGAATTGGATAAACGGGTGATCTGTCGGATGAATGGGTGAACGAGTGAACCGTCAGATGAATGTAATGAATGGGCGAGCCGTCAGATAAATGTAATGAACGGGCGAACCGTCAGATGAATGTAGTGAACGGGCGAACCATCAGATGAATGTAGTGAACGGGCGAACCATCGGATGAATGTAGTGAACGGGCGAACCGTCGGATGAATGTAATGAACGGGCGAACCGTCGAATGAATGTCATGAACGGGCGAACCGTCAGATGAATGTAGTGAACGGGCGAATCGTCAGATGAATGTAGTGAACGGATGAACCGTCGGATGAATGTAATGAACGGGTGAACCGTCGGATGAATGTAATGAACGGGTGAACCGTCGGATGAATGGGATGAACAGGTAAACCGTCGGATGAATGGATGAACGGGTGAACCGTCAGATGAATGTGTCGCTTCGTTGTTTAACTAATCTCTGTCTATAAATAGAACAAAAAATTAGATGGAATAATCGCTTTCACTTTTTCAACATAAAGATGTCGTCTGGAGATGTATCCAAGAAGACTGAGATCACCCCGAAGGTTGAAGCGGGCACTGAAGAACGTCCTGCCGAACCGACTCAGCCAAACCAGACGGAGGCAGGTGAAAGTTCGTCTGTATCCCAGCCACCGCAGAATATCCTGGACTTCCTACTTGAACCAGGAAAGACTGAAGAAGAAGAGGCCATGATGATGGCTGCTTGCAAATTCCTGGTGGGTTCAAGCAAGGATGTTCTCGGCTCTTCTGCCGATTTTATTTTTGAGAAGGACGGCAGTGGTCCACGTCTTGTCTATAAAAAGGACGATAGTGATTCTCGTCCATGATATCTTGTAACACCATTCATGATAAAATAAAATCAAATTTTATTTATGCACTGTCTTGTTGTATTTACATGAAATCCTTGTTACATTCATACATAGTATTTCTTAAGGAATTTGCCATTGATAGGCATCATAGCAACTCGACCATCCAGCTCTGTAAGTTGATAGGCTCCATTTGAAAAGACTTTGCTTACAATGTAAGGCCCTTCCCACTTCGCATCAAACTTGCCTTTGCTCATGTGAGTCATAGTCATGGGATGTCTGACTGTTAGAACGAGCTCTCCTTTCAGAAAGGCTCTGACTTTAACTTTGCGGTTGAAAGTCTTCGAGATGCGGGCTTGGTTAACTCAATATGCTGTTGAGCCAATAGTCGCTTCTCGTTAAGTGCCTCCAATTCCTGAAGTCGAAGAATATCGTTGTTCTCCGTTGTCAGCTCATTAGCGATGGCAATCCGTAAGGACGGAATTTGATGTTCCAGGGGTAGAACTGCTTTACAGCCATACACTAAAGAGAAAGGTGTACAGCCTGTGGGGTTGCAGACCGTAGTACGATAGGCCCAAAGACATTCTCCAAGCTTCTCACTCTAATTTCGTTTGTTAGTAGATACAAACTTCTTAAGGAGCTTGATGATAGTTTTGTTAAATGCTTCAGCCAAGCCATTAGCAGCAGGATTTGTGAGACCCGTCTCACTGTATCGGTATTTTATACGGATACGTGTTTATTTGAGTCGTATTTCGTATTTATCGATTTGCGTGATATTTTAAATTTTTCTAAGTGTTGGATTTTCATAACTTGGTTTAACTTGGATTTGGTTCGGTTCCACTTTGACTTGGTTTGGTTTGGTTTAGTTTGGTTTTTCATGAGATGAGGTGTATGGTTTAGATTGAGTGGAAAGGAATGAATGGTGGAGATCACTTGAGCTTGTTATATAAGCTACTTTTTCTCTCTCCCTCCTCATTCACCCTCATTTATTTCTTTTCCACCAAAACCCAAGCCATTAGAGAGAGGCAAGTACACCTTGCCGAATGTTGGATGATTTCTATTTTGTTTGTTCCATTCTCTTTATTGTCACATTCTAAGCATGTTTAGAACTTGGAGTTTTCTACTTTGATGGCTAGATTGTTGTAGATCTAACTTGAAGCAAATTTTGGTTTTCATGGGTTTTGATCTATTAAACTTTGTTATTTTCAAGTTTTGATGGTTCCATGTTGTAGATAATTTCGTTCTACCCCATTTTGACCTATGGAAGTCTGGATTTGGACTCCGGATGGAGGTTTTATGCATCCTGGCAGCCATGGCTTCTTAGTGTACTTCTTCTCGGAAATTTGGAGAAGAAGCACAGTTCAGCCACATAGAAAGTACTTGACCGCATGAATTCCTCATGCGGCAAGCCTCTGGCCGCATGGCCTTCCCAACCGCATGAGACTCGCTTGAGCTGAGCCGCATGAGGACTAGCCTCTCCCAGCCGCATATGATCCATCTTCTGCTGGCCGCATATGCGCCACATTTCTGAGCCGCATGAACCCGTATCATCTCGGGCCGCATGTACCCCGACCCGTCCTGAGACGCATAACCCTGATTGACCCAGCCGCATGAGGCTCGTTCTCTGAGCCGCATGAGACCCGTCTCCCTGAGCCGCATGGGATGTGCTGTCTCAGCCGCATAAGCCCGATTCCTCCTTCAGCCGCATAAGGCTGGGACTCCTTGAACCGCATAGGACCCTGCTCTTTCCCTGAGCCGTATGGACTCGGATTTCTTGAGCCGCATGAAACCCATAAATTCAGCCGCATGCATCTGATTAATCCTACCGCATGAGCCAGCCTTGCCCGAGCCGCATGGCTCTGTCATGTCCTGTATTTTATATTTTGTTTATTTTAGTTCCAAGTCTTGTGGCTCTTTTTGTAACTTGAGTTCCTACGGAGTACACATTTATCCCTATTGTATATTTTTATGCCCATTTTATATCCTTACGCCTTTTGTCATGAACTTGATAAATCCTGATTTGATTGACATGATTGAAATGATAATTTTACATGAGTAACATGACATGACAGTGACCCGTAGTGGTGCACTCTTGACAATGAACTTGACATGATAATTTGACAGTGAACTTGGCATGATAAACTTGACATGATATACCTGACATGCTTGATAGTGGCCCGCCGTGGTGCACTCTTGACCTGATAACATGACCTGCTATACATGACACGGCAGTGACCCGTAGTGGTGCACTCTTGACAAGTACCCTGATAATGCTTGATAGTGGTCCGTCGTGGCGCACTCTTGATAAGTAATAATGATAATGATAATGGCCCGTCGTGGCGCACTCTTGACAAATCAATTCATTGGCCTGGACACCGTGGATGATTGTGCTTGTATAAACTACTAGTCCGGTTGTGTCTTGCATCATGTCTAGGACATGATCCCTGAGTACCACGGTCAGGGATTCATACTGAATCTGGATAGGTTAATGACTAGATTGATCAAATAGTTCATGGAAAATTTCCCAGTTACCTGTTGCCCCTTTGGTCCCGGCCTTATATATATATATACATGGGATTTGTTGCTATCCGTCGAGATGAGCGCACTTCCAGCCCGTCGTCGAGTGTGGTATCTTAGGACACATGTATCTTACTACAGTATGTCTGCTATATCATGCTATCTTTTCCTTTTCTTGCTGGGATCACTCAGGTAGTAACAAACAGGTAACCGGACTTGGAATTCTCATTGCATCTTGCTAGTAACTAGGCATGTGATAATCCTAGTTAGTTAAAGTATCAAGCCGTACTTATTGCTTGGCCGTGAATGTTGGATGGAGTTCAGTCTGTCTAGTCTTGTCTTGATCTTGTACATGATTGTTACATGTCCTGATTTCTTATTTTATCTTGCCGATAAATGGTGGGAGAAACCAAGTCCTGTTCAGACGAAGGGTTACAACCCCGGTCCTTGTTTGGTTTACGGGTTGTAACCTGGTTACCTGAAAAGTCCCATGGTTATCCCATCATATGTCACCTTCCCAGAATAATGATTACAATGATTGTCACTCTAATGCAATGTACTCTGTATTGTCAGTCCCTGATTGTCACTTAATGACTTTTACCTCTAGCAATAAATGATCAGAGACCAAGATCTGTTCAGGCGAAGGGTTACAATCCTGGTCCTTATTTGGTTTAAGGGTTGTAACCTGGCTTCCGGAACCGTATCTTCGTCCTCTCTTCGTATATTGCCCAGTTCTATTTATTTAACATGTTCTCCAGTTTACTTTATGCTCAATGATGCTTTACTTACAGTCTCTCTATGGTCGAGATGAGTGCATTGGTACCGCACGAATTTTGATCCTTTATTACTTATTGCCTGCTTTGTTTGCTAATGATTGCTGGTTTTAAGTTCATAGTTCGGCCTCCTTTGTGGTACTTGCTATTTGGGGTCTGACCCCACTGGTTTTGCATGGCCAGGTTCTGATAGAAGAACCCGAATGATCTACCGCACCATCTACTCGACGGTGACCAGCCGGAGCACCAGAGTGCCTCAGTGGATTTCTTCTTCATCCTCCCACTGATATGTAAATTCTCCTCTTGTAACGTTTAGCCCCGAGCACGTGTTTAGCTCGTGTTTTGGTACTTTCCTTGATATTGTAGCCTACGGGCATAAACATGATATGCGTATTCTAGACTATAGCTAGTCCTTATCATGTACGACTAATACTCTAGCTAGTCATCAGTTCTGTGGTACTGGCTTCATGATCAGTCATGTATATATGGTTCGGGACGCCTTACTATTGTATGGATGATGATCGTACTCTTTGCTCTTGTATAATTGCATGTGATTGAGATACCTAGGATTGTTAAACCATAGGATTGACCGATGGCTTGTAGAGTAACCCCCATGTCTTGACAGCTTATACGTGATTTCAGAGTATTAACGTACTTTGGGATTGCGTAGCTAGCTATGTCTGCCCCCGCTCTTCGGTATTCTGGTTCTGGGGCGTGACATGGTTTTAGTGGTGGCCCATGCAGGTCTCGATTTTCAGATTTGTGGGGGTTACCATGTTTAGATATCTCAATCACGATTATCCTTATTGATCTCCTTCGGATTATTCTCTACCTTTGATACTTGATTTGATATCTGTTTTGATCGTTGATCATTCCTGTTCCCATAATTTGATCTTGTGTCCTTCAACTTTCAAGGGCACTGTTCTTGATCCTTCTGATTATCTTGTTCGTGTTTTGCCGAGGGCAGCTCAGCATTCTTCAGCCAGGCCAGTTATGGAGGATCAGTCTCAGCATGCAGGCAGAGATGTCAGTCCATCCCAATCAGCTAGTCGCTTCTGTCTTCGTATCTTGAGACAGGTGATAAAGTTCATGCATCTGTTTCAACTACGATGACACGTCCTGGGTAGAGTCATGTCTTGAACTAAGTCATTGGTACCGACTTACCTTGAGGCTTGACTTTATCCATTTTTGGGAGTCAGCTTAGGCCAGCAAGGACGTTGGTTTCTACACAACTGTCTCATGAGACATATTGATCCATATGCCTCCAGCCCTTCTTGATCATGATTGTATTTGTTCTTGTGCATTTACTTACTGCTTACGTATTTAATTATATTACTGATTGTTTTACTTTACTTATATGCCATGCTTGCTTTATTGTGATTGTTGAGTTTCCTGGAGCTTTTGTTTTGTTATCTTGCTCGACTAGCCTCGGGAAATTCCGAGGACATAATTTTTCTAAGGTGTGGAGAGTTGTGAGACCCGTCTCACTGTATCGGTATTTTATACGGATACGTGTTTATTTGAGTCGTATTTCGTATTTATCGATTTGCGTGATATTTTAAATTTTTCTAAGTGTTGGATTTTCATGACTTGGTTTAACTTGGATTTGGTTCGGTTCCACTTTGACTTGGTTTGGTTTGGTTTAGTTTGGTTTTTCATGAGATGAGGTGTATGGTTTAGATTGAGTGGAGAGGAATGACTGGTGGAGATCACTTGAGCTTGTTATATAAGCCACTTTTTCTCTCTCCCTCCTCATTCACCCTCATTCATTTCTTTTCCACCAAAACCCTAGCCATTAGAGAGAGGCAAGTACACCTTGCCGAATGTTGGACGATTTCTATTTTGTTTGTTCCATTCTCTTTATTGTCACATTCTAAGCATGTTTATAACTTGGAGTTTTCTACTTTGATGGCTAGATTATTGTAGATCTAACTTGAAGCAAATTTTGGTTTTCATGGGTTTTGATCTATTAAACTTTGTTATTTTCAAGTTTTGATGGTTCCATGTTGTAGAGAATTTCGTTCTACCCCATTTTGACCTATGGAAGTCCGGATTTGGACTCCGGATGGAGGTTTTATGCATCCTGGCAGCCATAGCTTCTTAGTGTACTTCTTCTCGGAAATTTGGAGAAGAAGCACAGTTCAGCCGCATAGACAGTACTTGACCGTATGAATTCCTCATGCGGCAAGTCTCTGGCCGCATGGCCTTCCCAACCGCATGAGACTCGCTTGAGCTGAGCCGCATGAGGACTAGTCTCTCCCAGCCGCATATGACCCATCTCCCGCTGGCCGCATATGCGCCACATTCCTGAGCCGCATGAACCCGTATCATCTCGGGCCGCATGTCCCCCGACCCGTCCTGAGCCGCATAACCCTGATTGACCCAGCCACATGAGGATCGTTCTCTGAGCCGCATGAGACCCGTCTTTCTGAGCCGCATGGGATGTGCTGTCTCAGCCGCATAAGCCCGATTCCCCCTTCAGCCGCATAAGGATGGGACTCCCTGAACCGCATAGGACCCTGCTCATTCCCTGAGCCGCATGGACTCGGATTTCCTGAGCCGCATGAACCCCATAAATTCAGCCGCATGCATCTGATTAATCCTGTCGCATGAGCCAGCCTTGCCCGAGCCGCATGGCTCTGTCATGTCCTATATTTTATATTTTGTTTATTTTAGTTCCAAGTCTTGTGGCTCTTTTTGTAACTTGAGTTCCTACGGAGTACACATTTATCCCTATTGTATATTTTTATGCCCATTTTATATCCTTACGCCTTTTGTCATGAACTTGATAAATCCCGATTTGATTGACATGATTGAAATGATAATTTTACATGAGTAACATGACATGACAGTGACCCGTAGTGGTGCACTCTTGACAATGAACTTGACATGATAATTTGACAGTGAACTTGGCATGATAAACTTGACATGATATACCTGACATGCTTGATAGTGGCCCGCCGTGGTGCACTCTTGACCTGATAACATGACCTGCTATACATGACACGGCAGTGACCCGTAGTGGTGCACTCTTGACAAGTACCCTGATAATGCTTGATAGTGGCCCGTCGTGGCGCACTCTTGATAAGTAATAATGATAATAATAATGGCCCGTCGTGGCGCACTCTTGACAAATCAATTCATTGGCCTGGACACCGTGGATGATTGTGCTTGTATAAACTACTAGTCCGGTTGTGTCTTGCATCATGTCTAGGACATGATCCCTGAGTACCATGGTCAGGGATTCATACTGAATCTGGCTAGGTTAATGACTAGATTGATCAAATAGTTCATGGAGAATTTCCCAGTTACCTGTTGCCCCTTTGGTCCTGGTCTTATATATATATACATGGGATTTGTTGCTATCCGTCGAGATGAGCGCACTTCCAGCCCGCCGTCGAGTGTGGTACCTTAGGACACATGTATCTTACTACAGTGTGTCTGCTATATCATGCTATCTTTTCCTTTTCTTGCTGGGATCACTCAGGTAGTAACAAACAGGTAACCGGACTTGGAATTCTCATTGCATCTTGCTAGTAACTAGGCCTGTGATAACCCTAGTTAGTTAAAGTATCAAGCCGTACTTATTGCTTGGCCGTGAATGTTGGATGAGTTCAGTCTGTCTAGTCTTGTCTTGATCTTGTACATGATTGTTACATGTCCTGATTTCTTATTTTATCTTGCCGATAAATGGTGGGAGAAACCAAGTCCTGTTCAGACGAAGGGTTACAACCCCGGTCCTTGTTTGGTTTACGGGTTGTAACCTGGTTACCTGAAAAGTCCTATGGTTATCCCATCGTATATCACCTTCCCAGAATAATGATTGCAATGATTGTCACTCTAATGCAATGTACTCTGTATTGTCACTCCCTGATTGTCACTTAATGACTTTCACCTCTAGCAATAAATGATCAGAGACCAAGATCTGTTCAGGCAAAGGGTTACAATCCTGGTCCTTGTTTGGTTTAAGGGTTGTAACCTGGCTTCCGGAACCGTATCTTCGTCCTCTCTTCGTATATTGCCCAGTTCTATTTATTTAACATGTTCTCCAATTTACTTTATGCTCAATGATGCTTTACTTACAGTCTCTCTATGGTCGAGATGAGTGCATTGGTACCGCATAAATTTTGATCCTTCCTTACTTATTGCCTGCTTTGTTTGCTAATGATTGCTGGTTTTAAGTTCATAGTTCGGCCTCCTTTGTGGTACTTGCTATTTGGGGTCTGACCCCACTGGTTTTGCATGGCCAGGTTCTGATAGAAGAACCCGAAGGATCTACCGCACCATCTACTCGACTGTGACCAGCCGGAGCACCAGAGTGCCTCAGTGGGTTTCTTCTTCATCCTCCCACTGATATGTAAATTCTCCTCTTGTAACGTTTAGCCTCGAGCACGTGTTTAGCTCGTGTTTTGGTACTTTCCTTGATATTGTAGCCTACGGGCATAAACATGATATGCGTATTCTAGACTATAGCTAGTCCTTATCATGTACGACTAATACTCTAGCTAGTCATCAGTTCTGTGGTACTGGCTTCATGATAAGTCATGTATATATGGTTTGGGACGCCTTACTATTGTATGGATGATGATCGTACTCTTTGCTCTTGTATAATTGCCTGTGATTGAGATACTTGGGATTGTTAAACCATAGGATTGACCGATGGCTTGTAGAGTAACCCCCATGTCTTGACAGCTTATACGTGATTTCAGAGTATTAACGTACTTTGGGATTGCGTAGCTGGCTATGTCTGCCCCCGCTCTCTGGTATTCTGGTTCTGGGGCATGACAGGATTGTAGGCTGTCGAAGCGACATTGTCAATCCGGTGATCATCGTAGAATCTTGTAAACTTCTGGCTGATAAATTGAGGTCCGTCGTCATGAATGATTCGTCGAGGTACACAAAATCTATAGATGACGTGGTGTTTGACGAAGTTGATGACGCTGCTGGTTTTGACTTCTGTCAAGGGTATAGCTTCAGCCCATTTGGAGAAGTAGTCCGTTATGGCGAGTATAAACCGATGTCCCTTAGAAGAAGGAGGATTGATGGGACCTATAATATCCATGCCCCAAGCTTCAAAAGGCCAGGAAGCAGCAGTCGGATGAAGGAATTATGATGGTTGATGAATAAAATCTGCGTGGATTTGACAAGCTCGACATTTTCTTGCATATTCGATGGCATCAGATACCATAGAGGGCCAGTAGTAACCCATGCGTCGGATACGATCTTGTAACTTAGGACCGGGTTGATGTGCTCCGCAAACACCATCGTGAGCTTCACGCAATACTTGTTTTGCTTCATCACCAGCAAGACAGCGTAAGAGAAGACCGTCATAAGTCCGTCGGTAGAGAGTCTTAGTAGTCTGATTGTAGTAGAACCGGAGAGATCGTCGACGAATACTCGTAGCCTCCTTGGGGTCTTCAGGAAGTATATCATGGACCACGAAATCGATGAAGGGAGCTCTCCAATGTTCACTGATAACATTGGCTTCAGTAAAATTACTGAACTCAATATTACAGTTGTTTTCGATGCAGAACAATTCTCGATTAGAAACAACCACCACCTGTTGTCTTTTAACAGGTATGGCTAAGACTGCTGCAAGATTGGCCAAAGCATCTGCTTCAGTATTGCAAGCTCGGCGGACATATTCGATGAAGAAGGCTTTGAATGATGTAGCCATGCTGATTGTCGCTTCATGATAAGGCATTAGATCTTGATGACAAACTTCATAGGTTCCTCTAACCTGGTTAACAACCAGCTTGGAGTCACCATAAACTTCAAGATATTCGATGTCTAGTTGTTTAGCTAATTGAAGGCCAATGAGTAGAGCATTGTATTCTGCCACGTTATTGGAGCAAGGTTCATCTAGGGAATAGGCTCTTTGGACAGTTGACCCGTCTGGAGAAACGAGAACAACCCCAACTCCTGTAATAATGGTACCATTTGGTCCGATCCTGGATGCACCGTCGAAGAACAGACGCCAAGTAGAAAATTCTTCGAAGATCATATTTGATTCCAATGTCTCGTCTGGAATTTCATCGTAAAGTTTAGATGTTTCTGGAATAGGATGAGCCGCTAAAAAGTCTGCCAGTGCTTGACCTTTGACAGATTTTGTTGGAACATATACCATGTCATATTGGGCTAGCAGAATGGCCCATGTAGCCAATCGAGAATTGAGTGTACTTGGCTTCTTCATCAGTACCCGAAGAGGATTAACTCGGGAAATGACATGAATAGTTTGTCCAATGATGTAATGCCGAGTCTTTTGAACAGCGAACATAAGAGCTAAGCATTCTTTTTCGACCGGACTATAACGGTGTTCAGCAGCAATCATCGTACGACTAAGATAGTAGATGGCTTGTTCATGGCCTTTTTTATTCTTCTGGGTAAGTAAAGCACCCAATGAATGATCCATAGCACGGACATACATTAAGAATGGTATGCCAGAGATTGGTGGCACCAAGACTGGTGGGTTCATAAGATACTATTTTATGTCGTCAAATGCTCGTTGACATTCTTCAGTCCAAATGAAAGAGACACCTTTCTTCATTAACTGGATAAATGGTCTGTAGCGTCCAGACAGATTTGAAATGAATCTCCTAATGTACGCAAGTCGACCTTGGAATCCTCGTAGCTCTTTTAGGTTGGGTGGAGGACGCATCTCTTGAATGGCTTTGATCTTCTCGGGATCCACGTGTATACCTTTAGAGGTAATGACGAAGCTGAAAAATTTACCACTAGAGACACCCAAGAATGACTTGGTGGGATTCATTTTCAGCTGATGTTGGCGCTTTAGAATGAAGATAGTTCTCAAATCTTGGATGTGATATTCCTTTAGACGACTCTTGACAAGATAGTTCTCAAATCTTGGATGTGATCTTCCACATAGCATTCGACAGTCTTGCGCAGATGATCTCGAAAGATGGTACCCATAGCTCGTTGGTAAGTTGCACCAGCGTTCTTGAGACCAAATGGCATCACGGTATAGCAGTAGACTCCGTGAGGAGTGCGAAAAGAAGTATGTTTTTCATCTTCAGGATTCATCCAAATCTGATTGTATCCAGAGAATCCATCCATGAAGGATATCCTTTCGAACCCACAAGTGTTGTCAATCATGACGTCCGTAATAGGGAGAGGAAACTCATCTTTTGGACAGGCTTCATTAAGATTCCGGAAGTCGATGCAAACTCGAACTTTGCCATTTTTTTTAAGACTGGGACAACATTGGCTACCCAATCTGGATGTTGTTCTTCTCGAATAAAGCCACAAGCTATAAGCTTTTTGACTTCATCATCAATAGCGTCTATCATTTCTCGCTTGAATCGCCTTTTATGTTGTTTGACTGGTTTTGTATTAGGCAAGATATTTAATTTGTGAGTAGCAACTTTGGGATCTAAACCTGACATGTCTTCATAACTCCAGGCGAAGACATTAATGTATTCTTGAATAAGAAGAATTAATTCTTGCTTATCCGCCTCGGGGAGGTTCTTGCTGATGAATATTGGACGAGGTGACCCGCTTTCTCCTACGTCAATTTGGATCAATTGATCTTCGGTAGGAGGTTCTCGTTGTTCGAATCGGAGTTCCCATTGGGTATCCATTCGTTGAGCCCAAGGATCTGTTTCAGGACTTTCTTCGATAGCTTCGTCATAACCTTCTGGAAGTTCGGCGGAGACCATGTTAGAAGATACGATCAGCCGATGAACCTGACCAATGCTGGTGTCAGAGTCCCATGATCTGGAATCAGAAGAGTTAGAGCGCTCCTCACTATCAGATTCGGAGACTTCCGGAGATAATATCGGAGGTGAAGCATATCCGAGACCTCTTTTTGTCCTGCTGTAGTACATCTCTGATTTTTCTTCCGGGACAACCGTACGGATAGGAGTTCTTCTACCCTTACCGTAGTTGAGGCCATTCTTGAAGTCATAACCCATCTTTCGGATGATGTCTTTTGATTGTTGACTATAACGACGAAGTTGGAGACGTCCCATATCGTTATTTTTGCTATCATCCATATAGCCGAATTTTTGTTCTGGCCCTTTACTAAAAAGTATTGGACTTTCGCCTCTCTTTCGAGAAGGGACAACAAAATATGAATCATCTGGGTGTTCGAGCAAGACCTTTGTTTGAAAAGATTGTACAACTCCCATTGTAAATGACTGAAAGCTATCTAACATATCAAAATAGCACTTAGCATGATAAATGACATCAGTATACTGTAAAGGAGATGCTTTTTTATTGATTTGTACATCTGTATTTACAACAGGACCTTTAGCCTTAGCAGGCTTGGTTAGATTGATTACAAGATGGGGAGAAGAAGAACGTGGAGGAGGATTGGACTTGTTACGACGGAGGTCAATAACAAGCGGCTCAAAGGAGGTGAGCTCCCTTTTATCCTTGTTATGAGATAAATCAATAACAAGTCGCTCAGAAGAGGTGAGCTGCCTTTTATCCTTGTTACGACGTAGGTCGATAACAAGTGGCTCAGAAGAGGTGAGCTCCCTTTGATCTTGACCGCCATCAGTTGGTTGCTTCTGGACTGGCAAGTAAATAGCCAGTGGTTTGGAGGATTGAGGACGAGAAATACGCCCTTTGACATGTATGATGAGGGTGTCATTGGGCACTGCTTCTTGTTCTTCTTCAGTGTCCAGAGCCAGTATTACATTCATGAACTCATCCTTATACATACGAGCATCGTTACAATATGCTTTGACACCTTTGAAATGATAGAGATCCGCAACCTCTTTTTGAACTTCTCTATTGTCATCAACATACTTGAAACATTGATGGAGAGTCGAAGGAACAATGTTGTGCTCGTGAAGGAATGGTCTCCCCAAAAGAGCATTGTAAGAGCAACCATGGTTATCTATAATATAGAAGGTCACCTTTGTGTGAAGATTGCCAATTTGGAGTTTTAAGCGAATCTTGCCCAGAGGCTCACTTCTTCCTTGATTGAACCCCAGGATGGTGGTGATTGTACTGGAAAGACTATGTACTGGGATCTTCAGTGCATCTAACATTGTCTTTGGCATGATACTGAGGGCAGACCCTGGATCTATCATAATACGATCGACTTTCATCGAGTCGACATATCCTGTATAGTATAGAGGACGGTCATGTCTATTGTCTTCCATCAGCATATCATCCTGTGTGAAGGTAATATTTGGAATTAATTCCAACACACTGTGACAATGGAGGCAAAAGACAGGCTCTGCTTTCGGCTTCTTCAGAAGGGTTAGACAGGTTTCCGCCTGCATGAGAGCTTCACTCAGAGTTTCTCGAGTCTCTTTGGAGAGGCGCAAGAGCTTGAAGATTGACAGCCTGGCCGGTGTATTGGCTAGTTGGGCCAAAATATCAAAGTTGTATGGCTTCTCAAGTCCAGAAGGAGATGACTTCTTCAAAGGTTTGTCGAAGCGGACTTGTTGTTTGCCTTTATCGGCTGCTGTCGGCTTAGGGGGAATGGGTTCTACAACCGGTGAAGGCACAGCAGGGATGCCCTCAGCAGAGACAGGTTGCACTGGAGCAGACTCAGAAGAAGAAGCAGGGTTTTCTTAATTTTTAGGAACTTCCCGTAGGTAGGCTTTCCCTGACCTGGTGCCCAGCAGGATTTCCTCTTCAACTATGGGGTCAAAAGACACCATATTGCAGATCTTTGTTTTGCTCTTGGAGCGGTCTTTTTGTTTAGAAGGAGCCTCGAAGTCAGAAACAAGATCAGGATGAATCCACATAATCTCGCCATTATCAAGAGATAGGGGAACGAGACCTTCACTCCGTGGAGGAGGGAGATTCTCGATCTCAAGAGTGGCCTTGGGAATAGAGATGACACCATGCTGTATCATCTGTGGAGAAAAGTTACCGAACTGTACTGAGACCATGTTCGCGGTAACAGTTTTCTCATCTTGTTGAAAGGTGACAACACAGCATTGACTAACTCCTGAATTTTGCCTTTGAGCACGTAACATGCTCGAGTGGGATGACCAATGAACCTGTGATAAATACAGTATTTGGGATGATCAGTCTTACCGACCTCGTCGGGCGTCTGGGAGTTGGAGCTTATTGCTTTTGATTAAGCAATCGAAGATGCTCAAGGTGTCGTTCTCGTCAAAGGAGTACTCTACTTTTAGACGAGGTTCCCTTGGTGGAGGGGCAGAAGGAGTAAAAGTAGACGTAGGTGGAGCTACGTTGACAGCCAGAGATTCTTTGTTCTTCAGATTGATGTTCAAAGTTTCTTTACCTTTGCGGATGTTCTGGCGACTACCGCTACTAGCTGTCGGGTGTTTATCCCGGTCGGGGTTAGACATGTGTACCCCCAACTGCTTGAATTTGTCAGCACTAACTTCAGCTGCTTTAGCATTGACAATGAATGATGGCTAGTCTTGAAATTGAGTTGATCCCGTCCACATGCTGATGATAGGCAAAAGATTTGCCTTGCAGGTATCTATAGTGACAGCGGCCGGAGTTCCAGGAGGCATCTTTAATGCTTCTCGGCGGAATCTTTCAATAAAACTCTCAGCGGTTTAATTATGTCTTTGTTTGATCTTGTTGAGGGCCGACATGGTCATATCGTTGATTCCCTTATAGAATCGCTCCAAGAAGATTTGTTTCAAACCCGAGAAAGAGGTGATACAACCATCGGGCAAGCTCCTGTACCAATCGTATGCTACACCGGCTAAACAGCTGACGAACACCCTGATAAGAAGAGCGTCATTTGGCTGAAGTTGAACAGTCATTACCTCAAAGTGGTTAATGAACTGACTTGGAGATGTGCTGCCGTCAAACAGCAAAATTGTAGGGATTTTGTACTTTGGAGGAAATGGGACTTCCTTCCATTCAACTGGATAGGGTTGTTTGATCCCCAATCTCTGTAAGTTGTCCTTCTTTTTGAAGGCCTCGAATTAAGTGTGCAAGAGTTTGACAGCTTCATTAGCATCCTCTGATGACGCAGAAGGAGCAGGCTGAGTGTTAGGAGAAGGAACAGCATGGTAGGTGCTACCCCCTGCTCCTGACTGACTGGGTGTAGGTTGAATTTGTACAGGGGTATTTGAGGAGATACTACCCCCAGACCTGTATTGACAGGCACCGACGATGCTATAATCTCAGGATTTATAGCAGGTGCGGTCGGTGGTTCTGTATGTTGGGCCACAATGATAGAATGCATACTTGCGACCATTTCAGCCATGCTCTTCAGCTTGTCCTCCAGTGCAGCTATTCGTTGTTCTTGATTTGCTGAACTGGAAGCATCTGGGTCTTCAGTGACAATGTATGCCGTCACTTCTCTAGGTACAGTAGAGGACACTGTCTGTTCAGAACTTTTGCTGTATGCATCATAATCAGAAAAGGAATCATCTCCTGAATAAGAAATAGGAAGATGACCAGAAGGATCTTGGAGAAGATACCCATGCCCCATTGTGTCTCGACTTTGGGATCGGGTATGTCGAAATACTCCTTCAGAAGATTCTTGGAGTAAATCTAAATACCGCTGACTGGGCCTGCGAGGCTTGCCGTGTTTGGAGCACTTTCTACCCCCAGTGTCTCGAGAAGTCATGTTGACGGAAGCATACAACACTTCGTCTTCATCTTCTGACATTGGTTCAGACGTTACAAAATTCAGACGATCGAAGACTGATCATTTTGTTGTCTGGCAACAGCACTTGATGACAACCTTGTGATTATAATGGTGTCCAAGTGGCTGAACTGGAGGTGTTGAGATATCGTCCCGTTTTTGCTTGAGGTGCTCTCGGAGATCAGGAACAATAACGGGACGAGAAGAAGTCTGAGGAATATGTTCTTTAACCACATTCGAAACATGGTTCCGGTTCTTAGATGTTTTGTCCCGTGAGTATATAGAGAAGTACTCACCTCATTAGCATATGTGTCAGGATTTTTCATCTTGGAGGTTTGCCTCTGATGCAGGTTGATCTTCGACATTGGCTGCTTGCGTTTCGTAGAAGCTGGTCTATTGAGATAAGTCCTTAGATCAGCAAATTCACCCCCAGGGGTTTCTGTCTGAGACACCAGTAATTTTCCCTATTTTGAGCGGGATATCCGAAGATTTGGGAGATCTTGGAATTCTGCTACCGGAGTAGGCAGAATACCTCTTTGATCAGTACATTTCCCTTTCGTAGGGAGAGAAGAACTCTTGTTTGAGAGAATTCTTGTACTGATTGGTGCCGAGGCACGTTCAGATTGATCTTCTACGATAAAAATCGGAGAAGACTGAAAAAAGACCAAAGGACCTTTTTCCTTATTTTGTGAAGAAGGGTTGGCTAAAGTGTGTTTTCCTCTGTTGTCTTCCAAGTCGTGGAACGAGGAAGTTTGAGAAAAGACCAACGGGCCTTTTCCTTTGTTCTGAGGAAGAGGAGGAACAGTCAACAGACTACTCCCAATAGATTGTGCTGGAGCAACAGGGTGCTTGGAAAGAGGAGTAGAGTCTTTCTTCTTGCTGTAAGAAGGAGGGAGATTAGCCAAAGGACTACCCTATTAGACTGCACTGGAACAGCTTGCGCTAGGGTTGATTGCGCCTGGAGAGCTTTGACAGATGGCCTTTTGGCCACAGAAACTGTAGTTTGCGCAGCAGAAGTTCTGGCTTCAGTGGATTGCACAGGAGGAAAGGAAGTTACCAACTACAATAGGGGGAGAGGAGTCTTGGACTTTGCCATAGCAGCATAAGAAGTGGCTTGCGTAATAGTAAGAGGAGCAGTACACTGCGCAGGAGTTCTTGCTTGTACTTTGGTAGCGCGAGTGGTGTTTTGCACAGGAGCAGAAGTGGCCAGTGGCTCTTTAGCAGCAGAGACAGTAGGTTGCGCAGATGATTGCGAAGAGGACTGCACAGGGGATTGCGTAGAGGACTTTGGAGTCCACATTGAATGAACCTTGCTCTTGGCAGAGGTTGCAGTGTGACGAGTAGTCCTGGAGTTGATCATCGTCTCGTAGGCAGTCTGGTTGACCTTCACAACCAGCGTCTTCTGCGTCTTTCCGATAGACGCAACGTCACATTGAGTTGTCACTTCCTCGTCAGAGGAGAAAGTCGTCCCCAGCAGAGTCGCTATTTTGTTTGCAAAAACAAAAGTTCTTTTATTTCACAAACTTTGTAAGAAGATTACAATTGAATTTTGGGAAAGTACAACTATAGGAATTCGATCTGAAGACGATCGCTTTATCCCTTGGACGATGTGAACTGTGAAGACGATAGCCTCTGAAGAATGCAGCAGCACTTGGGCAAGAACTCCTGATTTCTCTGATGATCTTGAATGATCTGATCTTTATAATGAAGGACTTGAAACTCTATTTATAGAGTTCTGGAAAATAACTAATTAGTAGTTATTTCTGGATTACGCAGACTGGATTACGCAGGCATTGGACTGTGCAAGCTGCGAACTGCGCTGTCAGTTACTCGATCGTGGCTCAACTGTATTAGACGTGTGGCATTGTTTGATTGAAATGCGTATGGTCGTGTACAGACGATTGCCACGTGGTGAGCAATTGATGGCATGTAGGCCACGTGTAAAATGTCAGTTATCTTGATGGATTATGCTGCTTGAACCGTGCTAGCTTCAGACTGCGCTGGGATCGAACTACGCTGAAGGGGATCTGACAGACTGCGCTTCGGTTGGGCTGGCAGACTGCGCTGGGAGTTGCAGATGGACCGCGCTGATAGCTGTCCTAGGATGCGGCGCGGCTCGAGAAACGAATAGACTCCTCACTTTTCGGGCTGTCGGTTGTCAGAAGATCTGATTTTGTGTCAGGTAATGATGACGTTGCCACGTCAGCATTGCGGGCTTGGATGTTAGCGCGGTTCGGCCTCGCACAGTTGATTTGTTACGCAATCTGTCTCCTGTGCGGTTCATTTGAAGGGTGCTCCTTTTGATTTTCATTGCTTTTTTGATGGGTGCAACTTGATTTTTAGAACCTACAACTGGGGCGCATAGTACTCAAAATCCAAATTCTCCTCGCCACGACAGCTAGTGAGTCTGTCAAAGATAGAGGCCTTCTGTGGCGCATCAGAATTAATGCGCAGGGCGTTAGCTGTGCCCCTGCTCCGTCGACGCATCTTCTTTGTCTGAGAAGAAGACGGTTGGGGAATGTGGTCGGCCCCATGCTTCTCCGATAGATGCGCTGCACCGGTGGGCACATCTTGGCTGCTGAGGACGTCAGCGGGAAGGGTAGGCTACATCGGCGCATCCCCTTCGGTGGTGGTGCCAGGAGCGTCGACCATGCGCACCCAGGCTTGGCGAGTCTTCTTCGGCTTCGGCAGCCGCTTCGAAGGACTTGTACTGCCTTCAGATATGAACTCCTCATACGCCTGTTGATTGAGGCGTATGACCAGCGTCTTGTGGGAGGAGCCCACCTTCACGTCATCAGATTGTGACACAGCTTTCTCGGCGGAGGAGAAAGAGGTCCCCAGCAGAGTCGCCAGCTTATTTGCCATTAAAATCTTTGATTGCAATTTCAATTACAAACAGAACAGTATTACAATATAGGACTTAGATGTAGTCCTAGGAGTACACTTTTGTTTATCTGGGTCCCTATGTCAATGGAGCGAGTGGTAATGCGTTGACTCCGTTGACGATCTGACGAAGGTTCTCGGTTCTCTGAAGGTCTGAGTTGCTCTGGGTGCTGGAGCTTACGGAGAGGAAGAAGACGTTGAGTGTCTATATCTGCCTCTCTCACTGTGGGTGTATGTAGGTCTCTGCCTGTAGGTGTCTCTGTGTGTGTGTGGAAGAAGGAAATGATCCCTCTATTTATAGCTTGCAGGCTGGCTGCTCATGCGCGCATATGTAGGACGCGCATGTACATGAGGACGCTACGTGGTTGAAGCTGCGGGAGGCGCATGGATGATGCACCATCTTTTGTGGGTTGAATCCTTCATACTGCTTTTGTGGGCTGGCATGTAGCAAGGGAGAGGATCTTTCTGTTGCTGAGATCTTAGGTGGTTAGCACCCCTTCATAGGCTGAATTGAGTCAAAGGACACGTGGCGCGTGTCCGTAGCTCAAAGATCTCGGATTTGGTGGAGGGTAATCTGATAGGATGCGCCTGGGATTGGGCGCATGAGAAGACTTTCGCTCGCAACCTTCAGGAGTTACGAACCAGTCTGGACGCATGGCTTTTGAGGCGCATACGAGGCTTCAGTAGCGACTTGACCTCTTGTCTTTAGGGATCAGAGGAAGGTCAGAGGCGCATGGCTCTTGAAGCGCATGCAGAGGTTTGGACACATGGCTGCGGAGGCACATACGAATGGCTGGGCGGCCACGTGGCTTGTAACTGTCGGAGAAAAGTAATGATGATGTTGATGTCAGTGATGCTTCGTCTTCTGAAAAAGCTGCCAAATGTTCAGTCCTCGGGGGACGTGCTGCCAACTTTGTCACTTTGGCATTAATTGCTTGATAGGGTGATGCGTCGATTGGGCGCATGGGTCCATGTTGATTAGGACGCATGGATCTGTGCTTTGTTGGGCGCATCCATACGGGGCGCTTGGTACCGACGGGTGCATCTGTACGATGCGCGGTGTCTGACCGGCGCATCCATTTGCTTTACGCATCTTTATTGGTCCGACTGTTGCGTTCCTCGAGTGCTTTAAATAGCCGTTTTGGCTTGGCCGAATTCGAAGCGTCAGGTTCATCACCATAAATGCAAATTCATTGCACGGGATTCGGAGAGCCCGCCACTTGGCACATGGGTTTGATTTTCCTGGCCTATAAATAGTGGCAGGAATAGAGTTTGCTTCTCGTTCTCTCACGTCTTTCCGAATGAACTTATTTGCTCGAGCACATTCTGTTGATAAGATGCTTCCGAGGGTGAAGATACGACGAATTGTCTTCATTCATGCACTTGTGAAGGTGACTGTTACATCCAAAAGTCGGGGTCGAGGGCTTCTGAGGCAGGCGGAAGGTTCCTGTTGCATCCAAAGATCGAGATGCTCGAGCCCTGTCTCCGTTATGCTAGAAGAGCCGTAGATCAGAATTATGGTGCTCCCGGCTTTGGAGAGCTCTTTCTCCTACCAGAGTGGGGTGTTGCCCATTCTGGTTGTGTTGAAAGCTGCTCCTTTAGCCGCGGATCGATTGCGGTGCTCTCCTCTTCCTTGGGCTTTGGAGAGCTCTTCCTTCAGCTAGGATGGGGTTGATCGCCCACCCTCGTTCTGCTCAATAAATGCTTCATTAGTCGAAGCACTTAATCGGGTCGAAGTGGAGCGCATATGCTGAGACTTCAGTATGCGCATAACTGAGACGATGAAGGGATGCGCATAACTGAGATGCTGAAGGGATGCGCATAACTGAGATGTTGAAGGGATGCGCCTTACTGATGATGCGCCGGTCAGGAGACGCATGGCAGTTTGCTGTGCCTGGCTGTTGTCTTAGGATATTTCTTTTAGAAATTCTCCTTTTGTAAAGCCTTTTTTTAGACATGTAATAGACTTTTATATGAAATAAAAATCCTTTTGATGTCTATACTTTTGCTGTCTTGCTGTGCCAAGTACTTCGTTTCAACTCCCTGGCGCATGTAGTGTTAGGCGCATAGGAATTCCAGCCTGTAGGTGCGCCTAAAATTCCATGCTTCTACAACTACTACCCCTAAGATAAGGACAAAATTCAACTTCAACCGATCAAGATTATTGAGGAATAAACGCACGCCATGTGTCATTTATTCGGTTATATTGATAACTACCCGAGATCTTGATAGAAAAGAATCTCAGCGTCCGCCATGTGTCAGCTCAGTAGCAGCCATTACCGTGCAATCATAACTGATTCTCTCATATCTCTATGCGCAACGCTCTTGAGCGCCAGAAAAACCCTTATGCATATTGTATATGTGCTCGCCTATAAATAGAAGGAGTTTTCCTTCAATCAACAGACTTATACAACTTCGACGTCTTCTTGATTGGCAACCCAGAGTTCCACTCACAAGTACCAAAAAGTCAGAGCAAGTTCAACTCATTTTCAGATCGTCAACGAAGTAAAGGAGCCATTGCAATGCTCGATCTCCACCGTCATACTTTTCCAGAAAATTTGTACTTGAGATCTCTTATTTAGGAATCCTTTGTACTCTTTTGCACGTTTAATATACAAATTTTCATTCAATCTTTTATCATGGAAAACAAAATGGCGACTCTGCTGGGGACTTCTTTCTCCTCCAACGAGAAGGTGGTGATGCAATCTGACGACAACTTGCTGGGACCTTCTCAAAAGATGTTGGTCGTACGTTTCGACCAACAAGCTTTTGAAGATGTCCTCTCTGAAGAGAAGTCAAGCCTTTCAAAGCGGTTCATAAAACCGAAGAAGACTCGACGTACTTGGGTGCCCAAGGCTGCTACGACGAGCAGCATGATGGAGGGGACTATGCTGTAGAACCCAACGGTGAAGCCCCTAAGAAGACTTGAACTGCTGCTGCCGTGCCGCCTCGTTCAGTCTCTACTGGTGAGAAGCACAGCAAGGAGTGCAGCTCTCTCGTTGAATGCTTGACGAAGGCACAGCACCGGTGTTAGCGCGCAGTTGCCCACCCACGTACGAAGACAGCTGCTCAAGCAAGAAGATTTGTCTGACAGAATTGCCTACCCATCAGGTAAGGCTATGTTAGACTCGGAAAGTTATACACCTTTTAGGGGTATCGTGAAGAGATCCAAGGCCGCACGTGCCTTGTGCGACCAACGTGCTACGCTGACCATTATGTTGGATTTTGAATTCTATACACCATCTAGGGATAGCACAAAGAAATCCAAGGCAGCGCATGCCCCACACGACCAAAGTGCTATGCCAACCACTCTATTGGACTCTGAATACTACTCACCTTCTAGAGGTAGTAGAAAGAAGTCCAAGGTAGACGCGTCCTGTATGATCAACGTGCTACTCCAACAGCTGATCAAAGGCCCGCGTTGACAGTCACGCACGCAGCCGATAGAAAGCTATATAAAATTGGTTCAAGTGCTTCGATGCCTCGACCAGTAAAATCTCGCTGTCACTTGAGCGCTCATGTACACGATTCAAGCCAGGGGTGCATACTGTGCAGATAGACTTGTGCGAGCAGCGTTGCTGTATGCATGGAATGAGTCTGCCTCATCAGCAACCCTCTAATTAAGACCCAAGCGTATCTCACGTGTAGGAACTAAGAAGAGGGAAGCTACCTTCACATCCGCATTCATGCATACAACTTTTCCGCTGGCACAAAAGGTGTACAGAAGTGGAAACCTCTGATCTGCTTCGTAAAGTGCTTTCTTACAAGCGTAAGACGAGGGAGGATTCTGCTGCGCAAAATGTGTCTGGCCTAAGACATACCTACACCTAGATCACCATCAATTGTTGCTGTTGCCAAACGACAGCATCGCCACCGAAGAGGCAGTCCGTCTTCCAAAGACTACGACCGCCGGCATCTATACATTAGAGACTCGACAAAAAAATTGTCGAGTGAAAAAGAAAATGAACTCCTCGTTGCTTTATGCAACACAGTGTGAGGTTCTCCATCTCTTAGAAAGCTTGCCAAGAACCCTCCTACCTCGGCCAACAAATCCAAGGGCTGACTGGGAGGCAATAAACCGGCAGTGACCAGCATGGGTGTATTCTAACACACCCGTACTCAGGTCAAACTTTTATCACAGGCTGGGGGTAGCCAATCCCCTACCATCCATAATAATCCCTCGTTCCAACCTGAAGAGAGATTGTATGGAACTGACACAGATGCCTCCGTTGGCACAAGCAACCAACAGGCTGGGGGTAACAACGATAACGAGTCAGAAGATGATAACAATCTACCTATCTACCCTCGTGATGATGAGACCCAGGTGTTTGAGCCAGAGAGTGAAAGATCTACCGTCCCTTCTATATGTCACACATGATGTCCATTTTTATGGCCGAAGGTGACAACATGGAAAGCAGCGAGGGGTCCAGTCATCAAAAATATATCGAGGCCTTGGAGACGGGCCTAAATACATTAAATGAAACTATACAGGCCTTGACTTTTGTAGTTTTGGAGATCAAGGAGAAATTGATATCCAACGTCCCTACTACTGCCAACCAAGACCCGGGTATGAATGACGGGTCTAATGCGTCTCCCATCTTGAGTCAAATAATGCCACTGTTATCCACTCCATCAACAACTGGACCCGCGATGTCAAATGACATACAGCAGGCCCTCAAAGAATTGTACGTTCGCTATGATGCCAGAGAAAAGCGAGAATCACTCCAAAAGATGGGGATTCGGCAACCATATCCTACCGAATTGGAAAATGTGATATATTCTCCCAAGTAAATACTACAGATGCTCGCGCCATTTGATACGAAGGAGTCTCCTCGTCGATACCTGAGGTACTTCGCCTCGGTAACTGGGCATCTGCCAAAGGATGATGCTCTGCTCACGAATATATTCGTAGGAGTATTGCAGGGGGTAGCCTATGAATGGTTTTACAGTCTCCTCAATAACTGCATATCATCGTTTGACGATTTGAAGCATCTCTTCCTCGCTCAATTATATGGAGGAATGGACATAACGATGTCTACTCTTATGGATATTGTCCAGAAAGAAAAAGAGTCTGTACGTGCTTATATTGCGTGCTTCCGCCAGGCAGCTTTGAAGTTACCACCTGGTGTGCCCGAACCATGCTCATTGATTCATGCAGCAAGAACATGCTCCCTACAATCAAGTTGTGGCACAGTGCTCCGGGCATAGAGTGGACACCTTTCATCACCAAGGCGGATTAGCCAAAAGATAGGCTCAGGACGTTCAACTGCTGGGATTGAGTTTCCCCTCACTCGAAGACAAAGGGAAGCACTCACCTAGTGATAACTCCGTCCGCAAGGACGATAAAGGGAAGCAAGCCATGACCATCAATATCTCCAAATCTCCAAAGGTTCAGTGTCGATGAACCAGAAGCCGGCAGAAGAGCCAAAGACGAAGGAAACCTACTCCTTCAATGATGGAGATATGCTAGAACTTTTCAATATGTTGATGAAGGGTGGCAGACTTCAACTCCTGCCTCAAAAGCGTCCGAACGAAGTAGAAAAGGTAGATAATCCAAAATACTGCCACAATTACTAGTATATTTACCATTCGACATGCGACTGCTACGTGTTGAAAAGACGGATCCAATGCCTCATTGATGCCAAGGTCATCTCACTCGACTACGAGAAAAAGACTGTCACTGCCAACATGATCACTCTTTAATTCGAAAGTTTTCCGTAGACAGGCTCAAGACGGTGTCATCCCTATCTCAAAGGCAATAATGGAAGTAGTCAACCTTCCTCCAGCCCATGATAATGTTCAAGGCCTCATCCCATTTACATCGGCTGACAATACTCTGGTACCACACGCTCAGCTCACCAACAAGAAGATAACCAGGTTCCAAAGGAGAAAATACCTCCGCCTGTTGCAGCCACCGCACCTGATGGATCAGAAGCAGGCCCATCTCAAGCCCCTACAACAGACAAGCAGAGGCAGAAGGAGGTTCGCTTTGACAAACCTCTAAGACAAGACTCAGTAGTAGGGTCAATCAGGCCCTACAACTTTGATATACTGGCACAGCTTGCCAATGTACTCCAGCGAGGCTGTCGTCCATTGAGTTCCTCCGTTTCTCCAAAGAGACTCGGGATGCCCTTAGCGAAGCTTTACAGAACGCTGATTCCTTTCTCACCCAGGTGCAACTGCTTAAGGAGGATCCTATTGTGTGCCCATATTGCCATAGTGTGGTCGAGGTGATTTCCAACATCACTTTCACCTATCAAGATATGTTGTTAAAGAACAACCGACACAATAGACCCCTATATTATACAGGGTATATTGGTGCTATCAAGATCGATCACATCCACATCGACCATGGCTCCTCACTCAACATAATCCCCCGGAGTCTTCTTTAAACCTAGGGGATTCTGATGCATCGGCTGACCGTGTTGAACACTACAATCAGCAGTTTTAATGCTGGAAAGAGCGAGCCCTTGGGCAAGATCCTCTGAAATGCCAGATAGGCAACCTCCAGACAGATGTGACTTGTAATGTCATTGATGTAGACATAAACTATAATACGCTGTTGGGTCGACCATGGATTCATGAGTACATGATCATACCTTCTACCCTCCATCAATGCATGAAGTATGTGGCCAGTGACGGGACTATCAAGACTAAGTTTGCTGATATTGACCTATTCTAAGGACTCGAAGCATACTGTACGGATGCTGATATGTACAAGTCAGTCCCATGGAATAATGATGCTAATGATGCCAACAATGAGGCAGATGTGGCATCAGAAAGCGTAGCTATGGCCGAATAACCACTTAGGGTTCGATTAAGGGGGAAGCCTCCCAAAACGTCAGCACCTCTTGTCATCAAGCTTCGAGAAAGGCTTCTGCTCATTCGCCTCCGACGGCATCAGTTATTAGCCAGGAGCCTATGCAAATAAAGCTCTTTCGAAATATCTTAAAAACAACTCTGAGGTCATAGGAACCTCCGACTCCAGCCCCCTTGGTAGTAAAATTGAGGCGAAAGCCTCCTCCATCTTCTCCCATAGCAACCATAGTTCTCATTGATGAGGAGTTAGGAGACTGCATATGCGCCAATGCTGAGGCACATTCTTTAGATGATGTAATCCCCCGGGATAAAATTTCTTATTTCGTTAATAGAAAGTTGTCTTTGAATTACTCTTGTGCACACTGGAATACTATGTACTTCTTAGATAACGCTCGATATATGTTGCAAACACCAGTGACAACCGCTAATCTTGCAAGTCGAGTTGTCCCTTCCCGAGGTGCTTACTTTCTTGTTCCAACAAGGAAAAAACATAAGTAACCCATCATCTTCGGTCGAGTAGAGGATCCTCAAAGACTTATCCTACAGAGTCAGAGCCCGATAATGACAAGATACAGCTCTACCGTTATGCTGCTCAAGCCAAACACCTTATTCAGAAGATGGAATATGACTTGAACAACGACAAAGGACTGAACTATGGCAAAGGCCAACGCCTTCCTTTATGGCTTCATGCTCCAAAGAGGAAGTCTCAGAACTACTACCAGCAAACTCGCCGGGGGTTGGGTTACGTTACACCTATAATAACTTCGAAGAGTTCAGAACCGAAGGTCATGGTGCATTCTCATTCCTCCGATTCCTCAACCTGGAACTTTGATACTTGTATCGGCCAAGCCTTCAAGAAGATGTTGTCCATTAATATGGTCCCTGCAGATCCCCCAATCGAAGAGGAAGACCAAATGCTCGAATTCTTTGAAGATGAACCCTAGGCTCAAAACCTAGGATCCCAATGGGAGTGGCATTTCGAACATTGAGAACCTCCCACTGAAGGTGAGGTTATCCAAGTCGAGCTAGGAGATGAGGCTTCCCCTAAACCCATCTTCATTAGCAAAAGTTTGACTGGAGAAGAAAAAGAATCTCTGATACAGATGGTTAGAGAGTACATCGATGTCTTTATTTGGAGCTATGAAGACATGTTAGGTTTTGATCCGCAAGTCATAATACACCGACTCAACATCTTACCCAACGCTAAACCTGTCAAAGAGCAACATCGTCGCTTTCATCCCAACATCATGGATGCTATCAAAAAAGAAGTCGACAAACTTATAAAGAGTGGTTTCATTCGCAAAAAGCAAAAGCCAGACTGGGTGGCCAATATTGTTCCTGTTACTAAGAAGAACAAAAAGATTCGAGTTTGTAAAGACTTCAGAGACCTTAACTCAGCATGTCCAAAAGACAAGTTTTCCCTTCCAATCACCAATGCAATGATTGACAATACTTGTGGCTTCGAGCGCATGTCCTTTATGGACGGATTTTCGGGCTACAACCAGATCAAGATATTCCCTAAAGATAAAAAAACATACATCATTTAGGATGCCAAAAGGAATATACTGTCATACAGTGATGCCTTTCGGCTTGAAAAATATGGAAGTACATACCAGCGAACTATGAGTATCATATTCCTCAAACACCTTCAAAAAATGGTAGAATGTTATGTTGATGACATTGCCATTAAGATCAGAAAAAATTCAACTATCTAGACGACTTGAGGATCGTGTTCGACTTGATACGGACACATCGACTGAAGATGAACCCAACCAAGTCTTTCCTGGGAGTTTCCAGTGGTAAATTTTTTGGTTTTATCGTCACGGCCAAAGGTATTCATATTGACCCTGAGAAGACCAAAGCCATCCTAAACATTGCTTCCCCGAAGAATCTTCGCGAGCTCCGGGGCTGCAAGGACGTTTGGTATACATGAGAAGATTCATAGCAAATCTCTCTAGACGATGCCAACCCTTTACTAAACTGATGAAAAAAGAGAGAGTTTCTTATGTCTAGACCGAAGAATGCCAACATGTATTCGATGACGTAAAAAAGTACCTTCCTAGTCCTCTAGTACTGGTAGCACCTGTCATAGAAAGGCCTTTTCTACTGTATGTCTGGGCCAAGAACCATTCTTTCAGTGCTTTACTAGCCCAGAGAAGCAATGAAGGCCACGAGCAGGCAATCTACTATCTGAGTAGAACCATTATTGGTGCTGAGCATCGCTATAATCCTGTTAAGAAAGAGTGTCTCGCTCTAGTCTTTGCCATTCAAAAGATACGCCATTATGTGGCTGGACAAACAATTTATGTCATTTTTTGCGTTAACCCCCTCAGAGTCCTCATGACCAAGCCAGGGGCATTAAGCTCGCGGTTAGCCACATGGGCAATTCTTTTGATGTCTTATGACATGGTGTTCGTCCCATAAAAGACAGTTAAAGGTCAAGCATTGGCCGACTTCTTGGCAGCACATCCTGTATCACAGACGTCAAAGCTCTACGATGGCATCCCTGACGAAGTCCTAGAGTCTAACGCGATCACGGACAATCTTGTTTGGCGAATGTTCTTCGACGGCACTTTAAAAATAAGACCCAAAGGCGAGATCATCGCAGGGGTCAGAGTCATTCTCATCACTCCCGACGGCATAGTCATCCATCGTGCATATTCTCTCATGGAGGCATGCACCAATAATGTTGTTGAGTACAACGCTCTCATCATCGGGTTCCAGTTTGCTAAACAATTGGGGGTCTACGACATTGAGGCCTACTGTCACTACCCACACCCGCTTTTCGGGATACGAGTACGTGTCCAAGCCAGCCTACGCCGCAGTGTCGGCGGTAGAACGCTGTCAAGGCCATGATGCTCAAAATCATATATATGATAACTTTATTTCTCACTCATATTTCTAAATTGGTTACAACATTTATTCAAAAAAAGTACAAGGTTTCTTACACATATTGAAACTGTCTACAGCAACATCTATCTAATCTCTAGGTTTGGCCTGCAAGTACACCTGAATCTTTCAGTGTTAAAGAAGCCACAACTAACCTAAAAAATGTTGGTTATCCAGTCAGGAAAGGAACAAGCACAAAAACTGAAAAGCTATTCGCAACATAACAGGTTTGATAACACATGAAAATAGCATACGTGGAAACGAAAGTAAACATGTATCTTGATATAACTGGAATGAAAACAGGAATCACAGAACATAGTGAATTGGTACCAAAAAGAATATGGTTACATGACAAGTGGTGAGAAAAATAAGGGACAATAACTAAGACAACTAATCTATGTGTGTTGAAATATCAGTTTCGACGTGTGAACGTCTAGGGAATAAATCAGGCACCCCGCACGTGAGTTGTGCGACTGCTATTCTCTACAAAAGACACGGGGGATGGAAAGGGAGTTCACACGTCTACTATGATATTTCCCTTCCCGACTAGTATACATGGACCCGAACAAGTCACGAAACACCGAACAAGCTAAAACGAGAATATAATGAGTAATGATACATGATACAATATCGTGTGTACATCATGTCAACAAGCAAGAGAGCATATGTATGATCTGTACTGAACAAAACTATCATAATTGAAAGCAATCAGAGAGTGCACTTGCCTGGGGTCCTTAGCTGGTGCAACTGATCTTTTTTTTAGTTCAGAATATTCCAGTTACCTAGGATCGATGTGAAGGATGTCGAAATTTGCAAGAAAATAAGAGGCTGATTAGTCGTGATTAAAACGAACTAATCTAAGAAGAAGAAAATTTTGTGTAAATAAACTATATAATGTTTTAAGAAAATATTTATAATGCTTGGAAACTATACTTACTAACCAAAATACTTTCAAGCAAATACCAGAAAAGTAAGAAAAGTCATTTTTTGGGTCAAATTATAGTTTTGGAAAATATTATATAATAATGGAAGAAATGAATACTTACCATTTTTAGAAAATATCTATAATGTTTTTGAAAATTGTATTTTATTAGTAAAATATCTTTAAACATATACTTGAAAAATCTAAATGGTCTTCTAAGACTAACTCCAATTTTGTCAAACATGATTTACCATACAATAATGGAATAATATTTTTGGCTTATAAATGCCCTCTTAGAACTACAGGAAGGTTCAAATCCAATATAATATTTATATATATATATTTTAAAAGAACTTATTAATATAATATTTATATAATTTCAACCTAATTGGTAACAAATATACTACTAATAATAACAATGATAAATCATTAGTACATATATTGCCAACAATAGAATACTTTATTAATAATCATACAAAATCATACTGATATGTAAATATACATTAACAATAGAAATAAAAAATAAGGGCAACAAAACACCCCTATTATTACACTGTTCCCAATTCCCCCGTTTTTTGTATACACACGTGAACAACAGAACGTGGGGGAAAATGGAACATCATAGAGAGGAAAAGAAACATGGGAGTGCAACATTTACATTTTTTTAATTCTATGAAAAGAGAGAGAATTAGTTTCCATCTCCTTTCCTCCTTCTTGAAGCATAAGGAGCAGAAGTCAGAAGGGAAGGCGATGATACGAGTGCGAGAGAAGTAAAGGGAAGGGCTCACCGTGGTTTCTGCTCGGGCGCTCGTCGTACTCGACGGTAGCTCTGCTTGCCGTGCTGATAGCGGTGCTCGAGATGGCCGGAGAAGAGGGTGCGAGTCTGGAGAAGCGTGAGGAGGAACGCCGGAGGCGCTTGCCTGACGGAGGCGAGAAAAGACGGTGGCTGAGATTGGGATTGGCACTGTCGGGTCCATGGAGGTGCTCCGGGGAAGAGCGGAATGCGTCTGACGATGTCGTTGAGTGGACCAAGCAAGCAGTGGTTGTGGCTGGTCGGTGAATCGTCTACTAGCACCGATGGGTGGTGCCATGGGGTGGTCACGACAGTGGTGATTTTTGTATGTGGTGGCTGTGATGTTTTTGTATGGTGACGGTAGTGTTTGCCGGGGGTCGAGGCGGAGGTGGAGTCTCGGTGGTGGAGGTGATGGTTTTTGACAGGGCCTGTGTGGTCGATGGGAGATCGGGCAGTAGGTGGAGATGGCCGGCTGTGGTGGTGTTTTTGTGAAATTGCTTGGGTTGTGAGAAAGCTCGTAAGGAGCTCTCCTTAAATAGGAGGTTCGACTCTAAGTTGGATAGGGATTAAATCCCTAGTGGATAAAGTCTTCCTTATATTTAAATCGAATAAACTTTAAAAATCATTTTTATCTAAATCATAAACAGTATTAACTTAAATGGATATTTGATAATATCAAATAATTCAAATTATATGAATATAAATATATAGCAATTAAATGATCAACACAATACTTTTAAGATTTATTTGAATGGATAAATAATTTAATTCAAATACATAGATAAGTCTCAAATGCTAAAAGTTCAATAGATTAAATCTTCCAACCGACTAAAATATTTAAAACAAATTAGTTTAATTTAATCTTACTCCAATCATGGATCATACTAAAAAATTTGAAACTAATAATACTCAGTATTATCAAATAATTTAAAACATAATCAAATGATTTATAATAATTTTTCTTATGATATTTGATGCCATCAATTAATTCGAAATCTCTATTTCAAAAAATATGGGCGAATCCTTTTATTCAAAAATAACTGTTTTTAGAAAAACCAACTTTCGAAAGATCAAAAATAATAGCAACCTATTTTATAATTCCAAAATTCAAGAACAAGTATATCTATAAAATTAAATTGTATTTTCAAGCCATAAATTTGAAACTAGTTTTTGAAGGAAAATATACTAGTAAAATAACTTTCATACGTTTCAAGGATGATATATTCCAAAATACGAAAAATAGGTTAAAAAATTCGGGAAGAGGGGTTACAAATCTACCAACCTTAGGAATAAATTCGTCCTCGAATTTTAAGTAATTGAAAAGGATAAGCTCGATAGGTCGGAAAGAAAATGTAGTAATTTTTTTTAGAAGGTAATGATCAATAAGATAGAAAAATGGTCAATGATAGCAAACAATTTTTATTATAAGAAATATTGATCAAAGCATAAGGACGGAAAATGGAAAAAGTATGGCTTGAAGTTAGAATTTAGGTTGTGTTCCTAAATTGTAGAAGGTTCTCACAGAAGATATGGGACAAAATTTAGATAACTAGAAAAAAAAGACCAACGAGTATAGTCTAGAAAATATCCATAATGACTTGTAACTTATTTTCTCAACTTCTCGTTCTTATCATCCCAACTAACATCTCAATTCCATCAGTTTTATAAAAATTTAGCTGCCAGAATATTTTAAAAACCCCTCAATTTTTATAATTAAATTCTAGAATCAGAAGCTCAAACTTACCATAATCTTTTAAGATGTTGACTCAAAATTTAACAAATCATAATTACTGTCTTCCAACTTCAACCTGTAATCCATATTGATTCTCAACCTTAAAAATTATAAGGATTTAATTCTTCCAAGACAATTTAAATTTAAAATCCAAATCATAATCTCCTAAAATTTAAATCTATGTTGACAACATTTTAAATTATCTTTATTCGCAAGGACCACAATTTCCTTGAGCTTCTACCCACTTTTAGTATAAATAAAAATTCTCATAATGCAATAATCTCCATTTTATATCTTTGAATTTCTCGAGTCATTGACTTAACCTTAAAATATTCTTCTTAACCTCGAGAATTTATAATCTCGATTTCAAATTGACATTATCCTTAAAATCTTAAAGCATGTCTCATCTTTATTGTTATCATCAATACATATATTTATTGATATTTTGTGTATTCGTGGTTTCATCCAACCAAATTAAACATGGTCTTCTATTATCAAAATTTCAACTTCCTTAATTCTATTATTCCTTAAAAGCATGTTTATTTCATAAAATGAGATCATAAGGTTATTCGTTTTGAAATCTCTCCTACTTTAACTGTGCCGTACTTTCGATTTTGAGACCTTAGACGAACTCTAAAAGTGGTGCCCTCAAAGCTTAATGTTCATATCATATTATATTGTACTAGTGTTCTGCAAACAGAAAGTTTTTTTTTACCAAATTGTTTTCTTATTAGAGGCACGTTTGCTTATCTAGATACGAATCATAAAACTCACGTACACAAATATAAATAAATAAATAAATAGTGGTTGCTTTGATAATTTTGAATATTATTGCTTACTTATTTTTTATGATAATATTAATAACTATTAGCTACGAAGCACTGAAGCATCAAGCATGGAGGAAACTTTTAAGGTCTGATAGATATGCACTGTAACAAATTTATCAAAAACTATCAAAAAATATTAAAAAAAGAAAAAAAAACTCACCTGCGGAGCAATAAGCAACGTAGAGGAGAAAATCAATTAAGGAAGTTCTTGGAGCCAAAAATGAGAATAGAAAAGAAAGTGCTTGTCAGAATCAAACAATTACAAACCCTAATAAAATATTCCAATTATAAGACATTAGATTTCTTTGTTGCACACAAAGAACTCAACTGGACCCAATTACAATGGACTATATTATACATATATACTAAATAATTAAAATTTTGGTGCCCCTAAAATTTTTGGGCCCGAGACAAGTGTCTCATGGGCTTCCTACTAAGTCCGGCCCTGTACTTTAATTTACTCCTATGCAACATCGGCCATAATTATTTACATCACTAGTTTGTAACTATCTAGGGTCCTATTTATCTAAATCCTTCCTTTCAATAATTTTGGAATTCCATTTCTCATAGAATAATGGTAATAAATTCCTCCTTGATTTTCTACATCACAAGTCTATCATGAATGTCTAGCTATGCTCAATTGGTCAAGTGGAAAGGATAGAAGAATTCAATAAGTAGGGGGTCGGAAGAATGGATTAATGAGATGGTAACAATCCCTTTGAAGAAATGAAAAGATAGTAATGTTCTTTCAATAAAATGAAAAGATAATCAATATCTTAATAAGAAGTGGATCATGGTGGAAAGGAGAAAATATATGCATACATGGTCAAGAAATATGACGTCTAACTAATCACCCCATTATTCTATAAATAGTATTCTCAAGTATATTTCAAAATTTTCCTCAATCGTAATCACTGCTCAAGGTTTATCAAACATAAAAGTTAATCTCAAAAATTCTCTTTGATCATACTAATACCTTGTATATAAATTTTAACCTCTAGAAAACCTTCCATCTTCAAATGCTAAATATTCTTCAAAATTTTGATCATTCTGTTTTAATAAAAAAAATTCAACTCTTATCATAATCTTCGCCCAAATGGTCAATAAATATGGTTCGGAGAGTATTACCTATAGAACGGCTAACCTATCTTCCTTTCTCCTAAAATATTTCCAAATTTCTTTAATCAAAAATAAACTTTAACCTCAATAAAATCTCTTCAATTTTTTTTTCAATACTCAAATTTTAAATCCCTAACTCAATATCTTCAAATTTCCACCATTAAGTTTTAATCGACAAATCCACGTTTATCAAAATTATTAAGATTGTGATCTAGCAAAATGGTCAACATTAGACTTATGGAACATTCCTCAACATTTAAACTCCACTAAACAAAACAAAAGATATTTAAATCCACACTTTCAAATCTCATCACAATTCAAATTTAAACTTCAAATATTAATTCTATTCTGCGACGATCTCCTCAGTATGTAAATTAACTTCACCACTTTTAAATTCCTCCAAATATTTTAAATTTAAATCCTATATTTTTTTATAACTCCTTCCAAATTTCCAAAAATCAAAATTCGAAACTTAAATCTAAAATACTTTAAAATTTAAACTTAAATCTTTTCTGTAACAATCTTATCAAAATTTAAAATTAAATAAATCTCCAAAGATTTGCGTCAAAATCATTTATTTTGATAATTTGAAATATTCAACCTTATCGATAAATTCATCAAACCATATAGAAGTTAAACTTCAAAGACATCAAAAGAAAAAAATCATCTTCAACAGTAACCAAGATACTCAATTTATCAATCCAGGATTCTACCCACCTTTGATTAGAGTCATTCTTCCAAAATGCAATATTATCGTAAAATGTTTCAAATTCATAAAGGGTAGCTCAAAACATCGTATATCTCTATATTAATCGTGTAGACTATGTACATCCTTATCTACCCAAGAATTTAATCCAAATAAATCTAAGGGTTGTCCACGGGGTACCTAGTCTTAAGCCTAGTCATCAATTTAACCTAATTGTAAATGAGCAATTCCTAATTCCTAGTCCCAGGCTCGCAGTAGTACGACTAATATGGTACTACCATGAGTTCGCAATCTTTTACGAAAACTGACCTGCATGGGCCACCACAAAAACTTGTCACGACCTGTGAAACCCAGTTTTGTAATGTGAATTATTATTAATATTATAATATTATTACTATTATTATTAGTATTATTTATGAGTTTAAAATTTTATTTCAAAAATTAAAAGTGGCTTTTGATTGCTGGCCTGACCCGTGTCCGGACCAGATCCCCGAAACCCATACCCGATCCTAACCCATTCATTTAAATCTGGTTTCTTTTGTAAATATATATATATATATATATATATATATATATATATATATATATATATATATATATATATAGGAAGCGGATCAAAAGCCCTCCTTAGAAAGCCCCCCAAAAACTCCCCTCACTCTAATCCATAATTTAAAGTTAATATTAATGTTAATGTTAATATTAATGTTAATATTAACATTAAATACTAAAATTAACATTAAACTTAACATTAAAATTAATATTAACATTAACATTAACATTAACATTAATATTAACATTAACATTAACATTAATATAAAAAAATTTTAAAAAATAATAATATTAACATTAACATTAATATTAACATTAATATTAACATTAACATTAATATTAACATTAATATTAACATTAATATTACGAATTAGAGTGAGGGGGGTTTTTGGGGGGCTTTCTAAGGAGGGCTTTTGATCCGCTCCCATATATATATATATATATATATATATATATATATATATATATATATATATATATATATATATATATATATATATATATATTCTCTAAAAAAAAATATTCTCTAACCTTTTGGCCTGGTCATCCCACGACCAGGCCTATCCTATTCTACAGCACCCACCTACTTCTCTTCACCACAAGCTAATAACTCCCCACCCTTTTTAAACTAACAACACCACCACCACCTCAAAGCAGAACACACCAGCACCTTTCCCTCTCTTTCCCCATCTCGTGACCTCCACTTCTCCCATTTAAACCACACACCTCTCCACCCCCCATTACTTCATCCCCCCTCTATCTCCCCACTCAGAAGAGCAAGCACCACCACAACCACCATTTTTCCTCTCCCTCACAAAACCCTCTCGGCCACCCAACTCCGCCGCTCCCCGCGTCCTCGGCTTCCCGCCGACGCCGGACAACCCGCCCCGACCCCGTGCGGCGCGTCTCCAGCCAGCACCCCCGACCCCCGCGCGGTGCACCTCCGGCCAGCGCCCCATCCACCTCCGCTCGGGCCCGCGCGCCTCCCCGACTCCCCGATCCGGCCGCGCCCCTCCAGCAGTGGCGCCCCGTGCACGGCCAGCGCCCTCTCCGGCGTACCCAGCCCGTCCAGAGCCTTCCTTGGCTGCGACCCCTTCGGCGCTAGCCCCTGTTCGGCCGTGCCCTAGCGTCGCCATCCCGAGTCCGTGCCCCGCTGACCTGGACACCACTGTCCAGCGTCGTCCGCAAGTTTCCGAGTTCGTTTTCGCGGATTCGCGTGTCTCGAGTCCGAGGCAACCCTTCGGATTTCGTCATTTTGGGTAAATCCTGGTTAATCACAGTAGTTCGTCCCTCCCGTGTCAATGATGAGACACTACTAAAATAACCCAGATTAGCGACGTCAGGAGATGTCGCTAAATACAGGAAATACGCCGCTAACAATGATTTGCGACGTATTTAGCGACGAAAAACCTACGTCGCTTATAGGCAAGTCGCAGATGACAATTTAGTCGCCAAACGTCGCTATTTGCGACGCGTAGTTAATTGTCGCTAGACGTCGCTAAATGAGCGACAGATAGCGACGTATAAGTACGTCGCCAACATTGCGACGTAAAGCGACAACTAGCGACGCTTCAAAAGTTTATAAATGATGACGAGGCATGGCATCCACGTGGCCACGTGGGCAACGTAGCGACGTATATTAGCGACGTCGAGCGATGTAACGTCGCTAGTTAGCGACGTATAGCAACGTCTGTGTGACGTCGCAGTACGTCGCTATACGTCGCTAATATAAAAAAAAATTTTAAAAAAATATAATTGATATTTTTGTTATGCTGTGTGTCTGTGTTTACAGTGTGTGTGAAGTGCAGTGTTCGAACCATCGACAGTTTCGCTTACTGTTGTATGTTTTATCTTTGATAGAAAGAGCAACAGTTTAGGGTGCACTTCTCAGAGCTTCCTCTTCACGTCCTTCACATTCTCGGAAACCTTTACGACGTCCGAGAAAGTGAAGGACGTGAAAATGAAGCTCTCAGAAGTGCACCCTGAACTGTTGCTATTTCTATCCAAGATAAAACATACAACAGTAATCGAAACTGTCGATGGTTCCGAACACTGTATTTCACATTCACTGTAAACACAGACACACATCATAACAAAAATACACAATATATTTTTTTAAAATTTCGGCAGCATCTCCTTTGTATATCAGATCATCGCTTATAACCCAGCGTAGGTATATTTGTCATCCCGTCGCAGATATCACAAAGTAAATATCATAATAAAAATAGGAGGCAGTGCAAAGTAAATATCACAGACACACATCCTCACAAACATCCAATAGAGTCAAATAAAAATAAAAGATGATAAAAAGTCTCCCACCAAGTGTATAAACAACAGTGTATGAATAAACAATTTGCCCATAGGGCCAATACATACAAGTCATAAAAAAACCAATAAAATCACTGCGGACCCCTGCCGCGCAACTGGGATAGAATGTAGTCATACTGCTCCTGGGTGAGCTGTACCGTAGGGGCAGTAGGAGGCAGTACAATGTCTGGAGTCGGCGCCAGAGGCAGTATAGTATCTGGAGTCGGCGCCGTCGATGGACCCGGAGGACGTACCTGCTCCAGCTCTCGCAGTCGTTCACCATGCGCAGCAAGGGTACTCACCACCTTCTCAGTATACTGAGCGAGTGAGAGAGAAAGGCTCCTCTGCGATCCGTCCAGCTCGACCTGTCAACGCTCCGTGCGCTGCGTAGACTCGGTGAGCGTCTGCAAGTTGGCAGCTGCAGCCTGATGCAGACTCATCAGCTCCTGTATACTGTGCTCGACCGTATCAAATCGTCCGGTGACGATCGGAGGGTCGGATCGTCGCTCGACCGCATCAGAAATCTGCTGCTGCAACTCGCGACGCAGCTCCTCGATCTGACGACGAACATCCTTAGCTCGTGACGACGCCTGCGTAGCCGGAGACTGCGCACTGACAGAGGGGGCCCGGGATGACTCCGAAGCCAAATACGCGCCGTAGGATCCCGTACCGTAGTACGTACCCTTCTGAAGACCGCCAACGGCGGTCATCCAGAGCTCGTCCGGCGATGGCTCTGCAGGCGGCTGGAAGGAAGTACCAGCCCCTCCCTCTGCTTGCGCACTAGCAGCAGCAGCAGCATCAGCCGCCTCCTTCTGTAGTCGAACAAACTCGGCCTAGAATATGTTTGCTAACGTGTAAGTGTTTACTAAAGTCTATATTGATATCTATTTTCCTATTTTCTAAATTATAGTCAGTTAATATTAGTTGAATAGAACGTACATATGCCTGCGTCGCCCTCTCGTCAATGAAGTCCCCAGCCCTCCGATGGGTGACCAGGAAGACGGTCACCATGTTCGGGTCCTTACCCTTCTTTACCTGTTAAAATATATTATCTATTATTAGTATTAAATATTATATTGAACTATATATAAATTAATGTCCGTCATAAAAAACGTACCAGACGACGAAAATGCTCCGTCATCGGAATGGAGCCGCCACACCACTTACCGGCGCTCGACCGCGCCACCTTGGCCTTCTCAGACCGCTCCTGGTACTGGCGCTCGCTGAATCTAGCCTTCATCGCAGTCCACTGCTCTGGCGTAATCCAACCCTGGATCGGACGTCCGGCGCGATCACGACGTTTCTGGTCGTCGATCGCATCACGGATGAGCTTGGTTATGACGGCAGGAAATTGGCCCTCGATCCTCGCCGCCCGGTGTGGTGGATAGAAATAGGTCCTCTACAAGAAGCAAAATACAAAATTTGTATAATATACACAAATGATTATTAAAATTTAAAAATAAACAAATTTTTTACCTTGAAGTGGGCGAACCAAAAGGCCTTCCTATCTGCGGGAGCATCTGAGTAGTTGAGCCAAGGCCCACCATAGTTCTGCCTCACAAATGTCCCCAGCTGTCTCTGTACTGCAGAAGGCCGATATCTATACAATAATAATTTTTCATGAATATATATGTACATATAATCATTTGAGAAATATATAATAATTAATTAACTTACTTCATAGGCCCGTCCGTCCAAATCTCCATACGCGTCTCGCCCGGGGGAGCGCATGGAGGGTCGCTCTCACCTCCTGCCTGGGCAGGATCAGTCTGATCGCCGTCCTCCATATGATCTTCGTGGGCTCCCTCCATAGAGCCGTCGACAGTAGGAATGCTGGACGGGGGATCAGGGATGCTGGACGCGGGATCAGGAAGGCTGGACGACGAGGGAGGAGTCGCCAACCTGCTAGAACTGCCCTGTCCCGGTAATGGACCGAGAACAGGAAGGCTGGACGACGAGGGAGGAGTCGCCAACCTGCTAGAACTGCCCTGTCCCGGTAATGGACCGGGAACAGAACGGTACACTGGCGTACTCGGAGATGAGGATGAGGGTACGGAACTCCCCTCTCCATCCCCAGCCCGAGGCTGACGGGGCTGCCTAAAATATAATCCTCCGCGTCGTCCAGATGGTCTAGTCATACCTGACAATAAAACATATGACAATAAAACAAAAAAACATATTTATATGATAAACATCACAGATTTTTGAAAAATATCATAGTCAAAAAGTGTCACTGAAGTGTCAATAAAAGTGTCAATAAAGTGTCACTGAAGTGTCACAGATTTATATGATAGAAGTGTCACTAAAGTGTCAAATATGATTATAAAACAAACGTACAGAATTAATCCTCTTCTGAAAATTCATCTAGTTCGTTTAGCTCATCTACTTCTTCTTCTTCTTCTTCTTCTTCTTCTTCTTCTTCTTCTTCTTCTTCTTCCTCCTCTACATCTTCACTTTCATCTGCATCTTCCTCTTCAGATAATTCTACTTCTTCTACACAATTAGATGTGTAATAGGAAACTTCCGTCGTGTCCACTTCTATAATATTTGTTACAAGAGGTAGTTCATCCTGTTGATAAGCTATATCGTCAACCTCAAAGGTATTTCTAGCTTTGGTCTTGCATACTGCCCACCAGTCCGACCTTGTTGTTTCCCGTTTAGGATAACTTGTGAAGTACACGAGCTGAGCCTGACTTGATAGGACAAATGGTTCATAGGCTTGATATCGACGCCGATAGTTTATATCAACAAGACCGTGCTTGTCTACTTTCCAACCTTGACCTTCAATCGGATCGAACCAATCACACCTGAATAACACAATCTTAGCAGGCTCTATTCCATAACTATATGTCAGCTCCACAATCTCCCGTAACACGCCATAGAAATCGTTGCCCGCATCAACATCTTTGTAGTTCGAAGATCTGATACACAAACAGCTATTTTTGGTGGAATCGAGATCCACAAAGTTGTCTCTGATCGGGCAAGTTGTTGACTTGAACCTAAACCCATTAACACAGTAGCTTGGCCATATTTTTACAGCATAAATTGGTCCCTTGGCTAGCGTTCTAATAGACTCATTCTCAAGTCTTGCGTATGGACGATCGACCTAAATACCACGAAAGAAGCAATTAAGCTCATTCTCAATCAAGTGCATATACAAAAAGGTAATTACAGAGTTCTCAAGTCTTACATATGCACTCAACCATGATGGAAAATAATGCCTCATTTCTTGTTCTAGTTCTTCTTCTATTATGTGTGGCCTACCCGACCTCACATCATCATTAAATATGCTGAAAACAACATCGTTCAATTAATGTAATAGTATAATAATTAACACTATTAAAATAATATAGACGTATTAATTACTTACCCCTCCAGTTTCTCTACTTTCTCCTCGTCGCAGTTGAGTAATACATACACCTGAGCAGCCCTTAGCTCATCATCGTTCAGATATCTCTTTTTCATCTTACCCGATGGCTTTCCTGGAGCATTGAATACCTTCAGTATTGTATCATTACTTTCATGATCTCCCTCGTCGTTTCTGGAAGCTTTCGTTCTATTAGTTGCAACATGAGGCTTGAAATACATCGAACAAAAGGTTGTAATCTCCTCGAGAACATAGGCTTCACAAATAGAACCCTCGACCCGTGCCTTATTTTTCACCTTTCTTTTTAGGTGATTCAAATATCGCTCGAACGGGTACATCCATCGATATTCGACGGGTCCACCAACACGTGCCTCATAGGATAGATGAATCGGCAAATGCTCCATAGAGTCGAAGAATCCAGGAGGAAACACCCTCTCTAGCTTGCATAGTGTTACCGCAATATCCTTCTCTTGCTTTTCTAGACGATCAATGAGCAATTTCTTAGAACAAAGATCCCTGAAGAATATGCTAAGCTCCGTCAATGGATCCCAAACTGCCTGCGGTAAGAATTTCCGAAATGCAATCGGAATTAACCTCTCCATGAATACGTGACAATCGTGGCTCTTCATACCCGTCAATTTGTTTTCCTTCGGATCGACACATCTTCTCAGATTTGACACATATTCGTCTAGAAATTTTAGGCCCTGGATCCACCGACAAAGTCTCACTTTATCCTCCTTGTCCAGCAAAAAAATTGACTTCGGAAGGAACTGTTTTCCATTCTGCTGTATCAAATGCAACGCAGGGCATTTGCATATTTCTTTTAAGTCCAACCTGGCCTTGGGATTGTCTTTCATTTTTCCCTTTACGTCCATCACAGTATTAATTATGTTAGCAAACACATTCTTCTCAATATGCATGACATCAAGATTATGTCTGATCAGATTGGTACTCCAGTATGGCAGATCCCAGAATATGCTCCTCTTTGTCCAGTTATGAACTCTACCAAATCCATCGCACTTGTACCCAGCTGTAGGATCTTCGATAGCACTTGGAAAATCTTTAACCTCCTCCCATATCGTGTCTCCGCACCACCTTGGCGGTGGATCACCCTTCTCTACAACGCCGGCACGGAAAGCATTCCTGTTCCTTCTGAACGGATGATCTTTTGGCAGAAATTGCTGATGACAATCAAAGAAGCACGGCTTTCCGCCGTGTTTCAAGCGGAAAGCCTTGCTACGGTCCATGCAATACGGACATGAGAGACGGCCATGAGTGCTCCATCCAGATAACATTCCATAGGCCGGAAAGTCGTTGATGGTCCACATAAGGGTTGCCTTCATCTGAAAATTCTGCTTCCTGGAAACATCGTACGTGTTAGCGCCTACTTCCCATAACTGATTCAACTCATCTATCAAAGGCTGTAAGTACACGTCAATGTTCCTCTTGGGATTGTTCGGACCAGGAATTATAACGGTTAGAAACATGTACTGAGTCTTCATGCACATCCAAGGCGGTAGGTTATACGGAGTAACAATCACAGGCCAGCACGAATACTGGGATCCCGAAAGACCAAAAGGAGTAAAACCGCCAGAAGATAGTCCCAACCTGACATTTCGCAGATCTGAAGCAAAATCTGGATACACTCGATCAAAGTGCTTCCACGCTTCTCCATCGGATGGGTGATCCAACACTCCTTCAATCTGTTCTCGCATGTGCCAACTCATATTTTCGGCCGTCTCTTTCACCATAAATAATCTTTGCAACCGCGGCGTTAAAGGCAAGTAGTGCATTGAATCGGTCGGTCTTCTTGCACCGGTAGACCTTCCTGTACTAGTTGTCTTATAGCGATCAGCACCACAAAATCTGCACACATCTGCGTCCTTGTCGTCTTTGTAGTACAGCATGCACCCATTGCGACAGGAATCAATTTTCTCGTATCCCATCCAGAGCGATCTCACCATCCTCTTAGACCGGTAGAAGTCTTTAGGCAACTTAGCACCCGCCGGCAAGATCTCTATAATCAACTCCAACACTCGGTTGTAGCATTCTTGCGATATGTTAAAATCTGACTTAATGCTCAACAGTCTTGTAACCACCTCCAACGGTGAATGATCCTCACAACCAGGATACAATGGAGTCCTTGCATTCTCCAGCAACTCCATGAACTGTGCAGCATCGGCGTTCGGTGCCTCCTCAGGTGCATCATGAACGAAACTAGGCCCCGCAGCGTTGAAAACCATGTTCACGCACCCGTCGTCGTATGCATGATTATCTGAAACAAAATTAGGTCCCGCATGCATATACGGCTCAACGTAAGGCTCCGGCTCTGATGCTAAAGACACAAGTTCTCCGTGTGCGGTCTACTGATAGTAATTAGGCGTGAAACCCCTCGAGTACAAATGATATGTCACTTCCACTTCTGGATAATATTTCACGTTATGACATTTCACACACGGACACTTAATTTTGGTGCCGTCCATGTACTGAGGGAACGCCTTAGCAAACTGCAGGAACTGCTCTACTCCCGCTATGTATTCATCCCGCACAGCACACATATCATCAGGACGACGATTGTACATCCATGAACGATTCCGCAAGTAGTAATTCATATCCATTTGAAAATAATTCTGCAAAGATGGACACACATTATCCAACATGCACAAATTCGTATATAATGTCTTATTATGGGACACACATTAGTAGCGGACAGTTACTAATAACAATGATATTGACCGATACCGATACGGTTTGGCATGTTCCGATCCGATACAGACCGATACCAAATATTGACCGATATCGACATTGGCATGTTTCGATACTATACAGACCGATACCGATACCAAATATTGACCGATACCAACATTGGCATGTTCCGATACCGATACTATACAGACCGATACCGACATTGGCATGTTCCGATACTATACCGACATTGGACAGTTACTAATAACAATGATATTATCCAACAGGCCGATACCGATACGGTTTGGCATGTTCCGATCCGATATAGACCGATACCAAATATTGACCAATACCGACATTGGGGGTCTTTGTTCCGGTCAATTCGGCAAAACCAATCGGTAAGGGTGACTACTATTTCATATAATTTCAAAACTACTAAGAAATAACGCTGAAATACTTAAAATTATGCCTAAATGTATAAAATATATGTTTTTAAATGTAAATAATTTATTAATAATTATTTGTTTTCCGATACCAAAGTTCGATACTCCGATACGATACCGCCGATACTACCGGTATCGCCGATACCAATACTCATAGGAATAGTCCGATACCGATATTGTGAACCTTGGGTATATATCGTCAACATTTTAGATTCTTAAAATGAATTTCAAATGGATTTCAAATGAATTTCAAATGGTATATATCCCTACATTTTGCGAATCCCTTGAACAAAAAATAAAATCCTATAATGTGAAGTAGGCATGCACGAAGAAAATTTCTTTTCGAGCCAACAAGATTTGTAACGATCCTAACATTTGGAAAGAATTAACATCACCATTATATATCATAATAAATCACAAACATAAGCAAGGAAAGGAAGTAGTTAACATGGCATTGTCTTCCAAAGTTCAAAATGTCATGAGCCCGGTTCATGTCCCGCTCTTACTGCTACTACTACACCTACTTCGGTCCATTTGAGTCACATCTATTCTCTCCTTTCTTTCTTTTTTCTTTTTTCTTAGTACCACTTGCAATATGTGACAGAGAAATCTATCGACCAATATTAATGGCAGTAGACCAGCATTCAATGGAGACCAAGAGGAAGAGTGAGAGAAGCAACAAAATCGTACTCGATAAAGAAAAGTGGCAGACTGTACCCACCCCAACCCTCCCTGCCTTCCCTCCCCCCTCCCCCCTCGCCCCCTCCCCCCTCCCCTGCCCCCCCTCCCCATACCCCTGCACCCACCCCAACCAAAATATACACTTCACCCCTGCCCCCCTCCCCCTACCCCTGCACCCACCCCAACCCTCCCCTGCCCCCCCTTCCCTCTCCCTCCCTCCCCCCTCCCCTGCCCCCCTCCCCATACCCCTGCACCCACCCCAACCCTCCCCTGCCTTCCCTCCCCTGCCCCCCTCCCCCTGCACCCACCCCAACCATGCCCCCCTCCCCCTACCCCTGCACCCCCCGGGTACCCCCACCCCTCCCTCCACCCCTTGACAGTAAGACCCCCCCACCCCCTGCACCCAACCCCATCCCTCTCTCCCCCCTCGACAGAAAGACCACCCCAGCAGCTAGGGTTAGAGTTCTCGTGTCCGTGTCTGTGTCTAGATAGCTAGGGCTAGGGTTAGGGTTTACCTGAGGAGGGTGGCTTCGTCGGAGGATGGAGGCGGCGAGGAGGGTGGCTTCGTCGGAGGAGGAAGCGGCGAGGAAGGCTCCTTCGTCGGAGGAGGGAGGCTGGTCGCCGGAGGGAGGGGTCAACGGGAGAGCGGGGTCTCCGGGGGGAGAAGGGGGAGGGTCTCGCCGGAGGGAGTGGTCGCCGGAGGGGGAGGGTTCGCCAGGGGGAGAGGGGAGAGCGGGAATAAATTTTTGGGTGAAAATTTTAGGATTTCGATCGGGCCAGGAACCCTATATGAAATAAAACAGCGACGCCTACATGATACGTCGCTAAACGTCGCAAGCCAGCGACGTAAATTATACTACGTCGCTGAACGTCGCTACTCAGCGACGTACAGCAACGTGTAGCACAAGACGTCGCTATATGCAATTATCAGCGACACGTATTTCCGCCGTCGCTAATATACGTCGCTATTTAAGCATATTTTAGTAGTGAGATTGGTCCACGAATTTCCTTCGGGAATTCAATTTTTGGGTTACGTTTTGTTTTCGGGATTTTTCGAGAAACTTTCGAAAAAGCCTCTGTTAGTTTGGTTTTGATTTTTCGAAACTTTCGGAAATGAATTCTGAGAATATTTGGTTTTCGAATCTTTTTCGAATTGTGCTGTGATATTTTTGGGTTGGTTTCGGATTCCCGTATTCGTTTCGGGTCGTTCCGGATTAATATTGGGAATGATTGTGGTTATATATATATATATATATATATATATATATATATATATATATATATATATATATATATATATATATATATATATTTTGGGATTCCCTGGTTTGGGATTTGCAGGAACATATTGGCACACTTTTCCAGTTTTTGGGTTGACCAAAAATAGAGAAAATGCTGCCGAATTTTTCATAAAATTTAATTGTATATTTAAAATGATTTTAAAATGGTTTTTCGGAAAATATTAATAATTTGGATTTTGGGCGACGACCGTATTGGTCAATGGGCCCTGGCTAAGTGCAAACGAAACCGGCTTCGCCCGGACGTTGAGGCATTAGCCTATATGACAATTGGACCAATATCTGAGACTCATTATTAATTTAATTTATTTTAATTGTTAATTTATTCATAATTAATTTGTAGGATAATTTTAGAACTAACAACCGTTTCTTCTTATTTTAATTTATGTAAAATAAATTGTAATGGGCATAAGCCCAGCTTTTCTATTTTTCTCTGTGGCCTGTAATTTTGTAGCGTAGGTTTTCTGTTATTCTCTGGTTTTGCGGGTTTTTAGCGTACGCGTAAATCTAAAATAAATATTATTTGATATAGAAAATTAATGGAGTTTCTCACATTAAAATTTATAAGCTTTTAATATTTTAACAACGATCATGTTTTCTCATTAAAACAAGAAATATACTTTTATATGTATAATTACGAAAATACAAAGTTTTAATCAATTAAATTGGTAACTACGAGTTTTTCCAAAATACAAGTTAAATTGATCTTTCCCTCGTTATTAATTACAACGCACCGATAATCGCATTTTGTTCGTGTTTAATAAATAAAGATTAAAATTGATTAGGACACAATTAGATATTTCAACTAGCATAGTTAGCTTGGTAACCCTGGATTCTGAGTCAACTTCTCGAATGTAAGATTTCGAGGACGAGTCTAAATCCCATCTCGAAGTCTTCATCCCTTCAAGTCCAGTCTATTTTTAGGCAAGTACATTTTGTGTTAGTTTACAATTATTTAATAATCGCTTTATTGCAAGTTTAAACCACGATGCAACACGGAACTTTCTCTGAGAGCATTGACTGATTGACTGTTGGGTACTGGAGAAATAGTGTAATGTTTATGACCACATCCAACTGATAACTTAGAACTGTATTAGCTTACCCCTCTCTCACATGGGGATAAGCCATATCGTATCAATAGGATACAACTGTACAACCCAAGCCGGTCATATTTATTGCTTATTCAAATCACACTGTTTAACTGCTATAAAACTGTTTACTTCAAATTGTTTAAAAGTGCATGATTCTATTATTATTTTAATTGTTCAAATTAGCATGAATTGTACTTTGCTCCCTCCTGACTGGAGATAACATTTTTAGGGGATATTGAGGATGCTGAGCTGTTAATCAACAGCTATTACGACCCGATTCTATATCCCGTGGTGTTGCTAGAGTCCCCGTTGGAGGACGCAGGAACTGAAGCCGATGAGCCGAATGCTTAGCTAGATTTTCTTTTTCCCAGTTTTGTTGTTTTTTGGAAAATTCTGTTATTTTGAATTCAGTAATTATTTCAGTACTTTTAATTCCAGTTGTATTTATTTCAATGTTTAATAAATTTTTCAATTTCCGAATATTGAGTTGTGACAATATAGATGTTGTTGTTGTGGTTACCTGCTAATAGAACAACTTACTGCCGCCGTCTCAACAACGGTACAGGCTGGACATGATCCAGTTCGACCTAATTATTTGGGATCGGATCGTGACATATTTTTAGTGGTGGCCCATGCAGGTCCATACAACAACTTAGAAAAACATACATAGAAACAATTATAACACTAGAATATTGATTTGTCACAACATAGGTCCGAATTATATATAAATAAATATTTTTGTTTGATTATAGACTGGTAGGATACCTTGCTTATGTTTGTACCCTAAACCTTCCAGATTATAGCCAAAGGGAAGACTACCCGATCCGGCCCTGCTGATGATGAGGTGTCATCTACTGATCAGACCCCATCTCTTCAAGCACGTCGGGACCCACCTCCGTTGCAGCTGACTGACCGTCCCCATGCTGCTCCAGCGCCCCGACCCGTTTACGCTACTACAGCGCAAACGGCAGAACCTGCACTTCCCCGGGCTGAGCTGCAGACCCCTGCGATAGTGCCCGCACCAGCTGCCCCACCAGTGCCCGTGGATCCTACTGATCTAGTGGGCATGCTACGAGGAGTACTAGAAGCACAGAGAGCTCAAGCAGAAGCTCATCGAGAACAGACTGCAGCCCAAGCTGCAGCCCATCGCGAGCAGACCGCGATCATGAGAGAAGGCATGGAGAATGCCCACAATGTGGCTATGGCTGTCCTCGAGAGAGGAGCAACAACTTCATTGGAGCCACGACCTGCCAAGGTAAGCATGATTCAGGAGTTAAGTTTTTTATCATTAAGGCCATTCTTTTGATTAGAGGCATATTATTGCATGAAGGTCGGAGATATAGAGAGCTTTAAGAAGCAAGGCCCTCGACCTTTCAAAGGAATCGAGGGTATCATCTACGCCGATGAATGGCTAGACAATATGGAGCGTCTCTTGAGCGTCGCTCGACTCCCAGAGGACCTCAAGACCGAAGCAGTAGGACTCCAGCTGCAAGATGTGGCAAGCACCTGGTATCGCAATGAACCCCGACTCCAGGACAAGCAGCTTGACTGGGACACCTTTAAGAGGTTGTTTCGCAGGAAATTCTTCCCAACATCTGAGATGTGGGAGATGGAAAGACAATTCCAGGACCTGAAGCAAGGGAACATGACGGTCGGAGAATATGCGGCAGAGTTCGGCCGACTTAGCCGCTTTACCCAGAACTTGGTTGCTGACCCCAAGGACCGTGCTGAAAGATTCAGGTATGGACTAAGGGAAGAGATTCGCACCCCTGTGATCGCAGGTGGCGCCAAAACATATGAGAGGATCCTGATACGAGCTCAAGACGTGGAGAAGAGCCAGCCTTCTCGATCCAAGAGGAAGTATACTGGAACTAGCAACTTCTAGGGTAACCAGAAGAGGTCCAACAACAACAACAACAACAGGCCTTCGCACCACCAGCAGCAGCACCATCAAGCAAGGACCAATGACAAAGCGCCTCAGAGGCAGATCCCTGTCTGTGATTATTACAAGCGGCCAGGATATCAGTCAAACATATGCAGGAAGAGGCTAGGACACTGCCTAGTCTGTAGGTCTGCCACCCACCAAGTGAAGGACTGCCCCTCGTCAGTTCACCGAACCGGAGCAACTCAGCAAAGAGCTCCCCTACCCACTCAGCAACAACGGTTCGGACAACACCAGCAGAAGATCGGGCGAGCTTTTGCCCTAGCAGCTGATGAGCAGGAACCAGAGCAGGAACCCACCGCTGATGTCATCACAGGTTCCATTTATGTGTTTTCACATCCTGCTCTAGCATTATTTGATTCGGGTGCATCACATAGTTTCATATCATCAGAGTTTATTTCTGCACACCACCTAGATACGGGACTTAGCAAGTGATTAGTAGAGTTATGACTGGTGGTGGTCCCATACCCATCACTGAGGCTTGTAACTGTCCCATAACTATCTCAGGCCACCAATTCTTAACACCCTTACTAGTGATGCCCCTGCCCAACTATGATGTAGTCCTAGGGATGGACTGGTTAAGTGAACAGCATGCGCTGATAGATTGTCACCGAGGATGTGTAATCTTCAGTCCACCAGAAGAACCAGAGTTCGAAATCTCTCGAGCTTCGGAAGACATGAAGAGTGTTACCTACTCCTCTATCACCGAAGAACCCGGGCCTCCTCACCCTATCATAGCGGAATTCATGGACGTCTTTCCAGATAGTCTTCCAGGATTGCCGCCAGATCAAGGTGTGGAATTCACCATCGATCTAGTACCCGGCTCTTCCTTTATTTTTTGGGGATGCTACAGAGTCAACCCCAAGGAGGCAAAGGAGATAAAGGATCAGATTGATGAACTGAAGGCACAAGGATTTATCAGAGATGGGGCTTCATCCTGGGGAGCACCAGTTTTGTTCGTGTCCAAGAATGATAGAACCGTACGGATGTGCATCGATTACCGGGCGCTGAACAACATCACCATCAAGAACAAGTACCCTCTGCCCCGGATCGACGACCTGTTTGATCAACTGAGTGGAGCCAAGGTATTTTCGAAGATAGATCTCAGATCAGGCTAGCATCAAATCAAGGTCAGGAAGGAGGATATTCCCAAGACGGCGTTCAACACCAAGTATGGACAATTTAAATTCTTGGTCATGCCGTTTGGACTGACAAATGCTCATACGGTATTCATGAACCTCATGAACAAGGTTTTCTATGAATACCTGGATCAGTTTGTTGTTGTCTTCATCTATGACATACTGATCTACTCAAAGACTGAAGAAGAACATGAAGAGCTCCTGAGGAAAGTACTGAGCACCCTGAGGAAGGAGAAGCTTTATGGTAAGCTATCTAAATGCGAATTCTTTTTAGACAAAGTGGAATTTCTGGGCCATGTTGTCACAGAAAAAGGAATTTTGGTGGATCCTAAGAAGATAGCTGCTATTGAGAAGTGGACTGCACCAAGTTCGGTTACAAAAATCAGAAGCTTTTTGGGTTTAGCTGGCTACTACCAGAAGTTCGTGAAGGATTTCTCCAAGATTGCTGAACCAATGACGAAGCTTACCACGAAGAACGAAGAATTCATTTGGTCTGAAGCTTGCCAGTCAGCTTTTGAGGAACTGAAGAAGAGGCTTACAACGGCGCCGATACTTGCGCTAACCGCAGGTACCGGCAGTTTCTTAATTTATAGTGATGCTTCCGATAAGGGATTGGGCTGCATTCTTCAACAACACGGGAAAGTAATTGCTTACGCATCTAGGCAATTACGGACTCATGAGAAGAACTATCCCACACATGATTTGGAGCTTGCCGCAGTGATATTTGCATTGAAGCTATGGAAGCACTATCTTTATGGAGAGAGAGTAGAAATATTTGCAGACCACAAAAGTCTGAAATAGGTTTTCACTCAGAAAGAGCTGAACATGAGATAGAGGCGATAGCTGGAGCTGATGAAGGATTTCGACATCAACCTGCAGTATCATCCGGGTAAGGCTAATGTTGTTGCAGATGCACTTAGTCGACACCCGATGGCAATGTTCTTGACCAAGGAGCGTCATTTATTGGAGGACATGGAAAAGCTTGGATTGGAAATTGTACTGCCTGAAGAAGAGATGAAGAAACTGGGAAGAGAAGCCATTGTACCAGGAGCTGAATCAACGATGATGCAATTACAAGTACGTTCAAGTCTGATGGACAGAGTCAAGGAGGCACAATTCCAAGACGAGATGCTTTGCAAACTCAGAGATCAAGTGCTGGCGGGAACACTTGAAGGATTCTCAATCGCCAGCGATGGAGCACTGAAGAATAGTACGAGACTTTGCATACCAACTGGCGAACTAAGAAACGAGTTGATGCAAGAAGAGCACCAGTCGCAGTATTCTATACATCCTGGAGCCAACAAAATGTATCAGGATATGCGGACTATAGTGTGGTGGTACGGAATGAAGAAGGATGTATCCAGGTATGTGGCTAGATGTTTAATTTGTCAGCAAGTGAAAGCTAGCAGACAGAGACCAACAGGACTTTTGCAGCCGCTTGACATTCCGAAGTGGAAATGAGAGCACATAACAATGGATTTTGTGTCGGGACTGCCTCGGTCCCAAGGAGGGAAGGATGCCATTTGGGTTATCGTGGACCGACTGACGAAGTCAGCTCACTTTATCCCCTTCAAGGTTAGTCTATCCACCGATAAGTTGGCAGCACTGTACATGCAGCATATCTATCGGATTCATGGAGTTCCGGTAAGTATCGTATCTGACAGAGATACTAGATTTACCTCTCACTTTTGGAAGAGTTTGCATGACAGTTTGGGAACACAACTGAAGTTCAGCACCGCCTACCACCCCCAGACTGACGGGCAATCAGAGAGAATAATCCAGACGCTAGAAGACATGCTGAGATCCTGCGTCTTGAAATTCGGAGGGTCTTGGGAAGACTATTTGCACTTGGTAGAGTTCTTTTACAACAATAGCTACCAAGCTAGCATCGGTATGACACCGTTCGAGGCACTCTATGGACGTCGTTGCCGTACTCCACTTGTTTGGGACGACATCGAAGAACGAGTGTTGCTTGGACCTGAGATGGTGACCGATGCAGCAGAGAAGGTAAGAATGATCAGAGACAAGCTCAGGATTACCCAGGACAGACAGAAGCATTGGGCTGATAGCAGCCGACGACCTTTGGAGTTTGAAGAAGGTGACAGTGTGTTTGTGAAGATCTCCCCTACCCGAGGAACCATCCGTTTCGGCAGAGCAGGAAAGCTAAGCCCCAGGTATATTGGTCCTTTTGAAGTACTCAGCAGGATTGGAGAAGTGGCTTATCTGGTGGCTCTACCCCCAAGTCTCGAAGGCGTCCACAACGTCTTCCACGTTTCACAGTTGAGATGCTACATCCCGGACCCGAGCCACATCTTGGACCATTCGGAGCTGGAGATTGGACCCAGCCTTACAGTGCCGGAGAAGCCAGTGGCGATATTGGACAGAGGCGAGAAGAAAACCAGGAACTCTGTGACGCCGATAGTCAGAGTCATGTGGCGGCACAACTCACCAGGCGAGTCGACCTGGGAGCGAGAAGATCAGATGCGGGAGCAGTACCCTTACTTGTTTGAGACTTAAGGTAACCCCTAACCCTGACTTTAAATTTTGAGGACGAAATTTTCTAAGAAGAGAAGATTGTGAAACCCAGTTTTGTAATGTGAATTATTATTAATATTATAATATTATTACTATTATTATTAGTATTATTTATGAGTTTAAAAATTTATTTCAAAAATTAAAAGTGGCTTTTGATAGCTGGCCTGACCCGTGCCCGGACCAGATCCCCGAAACCCAGACCCGATCCTAACCCATTCATTTAAATCTGGTTTCTTTTGTAAAAAAAATATATTTTCTCTAACCTTTTGGCCTGGTCATCCTACGACCAGGCCTATACTATTCTACAGCACCCACCTACTTCTCTTCACCACAAGCTAATAACTCCCCTCCCCTTTTAAACTAACAACACCATCACCACCTCAAAGAGGAACACACCAGCACCTTTTCCTCTCTTTCCCCATCTCGTGACCTCCACTTCTCCCATTTAAACCACACACCTCTCCACCCCCCATTACTTCATCCCCCCTCTATCTTCCCACTCAGAAGAGCAAGCACCACCACAACCACCATTTTTCCTCTCCCTCACAAAACCCTCTCGGCCACCCAACTTTACCGCGTCCCGCGTCCTCGGCTTCCCGCTGACGCCGGACCACCCGCCCCGACCCCGTGTGGCACGTCTCCAGCCAGCACCCCCGACTCCCGCGCGGTGCACCTCCGGCCAGCGCCCCATCCACCTCCGCCCGGGCCCGCGCGCCTTCTCGACGCCCCGATCCGGCCGTGCCCCTCCAGCGGTGCCGCCCCGTGCCCGGCCAGCGCCCTCTACGGCGCACCCAGCCCGTCCAGAGCCTTCTTCGGCTGTGACCCCTTCGGCGCCAGCCCCTGTTCGGCCGTGCCCTAGCGTCGCCATCCCGAGTCCGTGTCCCGCTGACCTGGACAGCACTGTCCAGTGCCGTCCACGAGTTTTCGAGTTCATTTTTGCGGATTTGCGTGTCCCGCGTCAATGATGAGATTGGTCCACGAATTTCCTTCGGGAATTCGATTTTTGGGTTACGTTTTGTTTCCGGGATTTTCCGAGAAACTTTCGAAAAAGCCTCTGTTAGTTTGGTTTTGATTTTTCGAAACTTTCGGAAATGAATTCTGAGAATATTTGGTTTTCGGATCTTTTTCGAATTGTGCTGTGATATTTTCTGGGTTGGTTTCGGATTCCTGAATTCGTTTCGGGTCGTTCCGAATTAATATTGGGAATGATTGTGGTTATTTATATATATATATATTTTTGGATTCCCTGGTTTGGGATTTGCAGAAAAATATTGGCACACTTTCCCAGTTTTTGGGTTGACCAAAAATAGAGAAAATGCTGCCGGATTTTCCATAAAATTTAATTATATTTTTAAAATGATTTTAGAATGGTTTTTTCGGAAAATATTAATATTTTGGATTTTGGGCGATGACCGTATTGGTCAATGGGCCCTGGCTAAGTGCAAACGAAACCGACTTCGCCCGGACGTTGAGGCATTAGCCTATATGACGATTGGACCAATATCTGAGACTCATTATTAATTTAATTTATTTTAATTATTAATTTATTCATAATTAATTTGTAGGATAATTTTAGAACTAACAACCGTTTCTTCTTATTTTAATTTATGTAAAATAAATTATAATGGGCATAAGCCCAGCTTTTTTATTTTTCTCTGTGGCCTGTAATTTTGTAGCGTAGGTTTTCTGTTATTCTCTGGTTTTGCGGGTTTTTAGCGTACGCGTAAATCTAAAATAAATATTATTTGATATAGAAAATTAATGGAGTTTCTCACATTAAAATTTACAAGCTTTTAATATTTTAACAACGATCATGTTTTCTCATTAAAACAAGAAATATACTTTTATATGTATAATTACGAAAATATAAAGTTTTAATCAATTAAATTGGTAACTACGAGTTTCTCCAAAATACAAGTTAAATTGATCTTTCCCTCATTATTAATTACAACGCACCGATAATCGCATTTTGTTCGTGTTTAATAAATAAAGATTAAAATTGATTAGGACACAATTAGAGATTTCAACTAGCATAGTTAGCTTGGTAACCCTGGATTCTGAGTCAACTTCTCGAATGTAGGATTTCGAGGACGAGTCTAAATCCCATCTCGAAGTCTTCATCCCTTCAAGTCCAGTCTATTTTGAGGCAAGTACATTTTGTGTTAGTTTACAATTATTTAATAATCACTTTAATGCAAGTTTAAACCACGATGCAACACGGAACTCTCTCTGAGAGCACTGACTGATTGACTGTTGGGTACTGGGGGAATAGTGTAATGTTTATGACCACATCCAACTGATAACTTAGAGCTGTATTAGCTTACCCCTCTCTCACACGGGGATAAGCCATATCGTATCAATAGGATACAACTGTACAACCCAAGCCGGTCATATTCATTGCCTATTCAAATCACACTGTTTAACTGCTATAAAACTGTTTACTTCAAATTGTTTAAAAGTGCATGATTCTATTATTATTTTAATTGTTCAAATTAGCATGAATTGTACTTTGCTCCCTCCTGACTGGAAATAACATTTTTAGGGGATATTGAGGATGCTGAGCTGTTAATCAACAGCTATTACGACCCGGTTCTATATCCCGTGGTGTTGCCAGAGTCCCCATTGGAGGACGCAGGAACTGAAGCCGATGAGCCGAATGCTTAGCTAGATTTTTTTTCCCAGTTTTGTTGTTTCTTGGAAAATTCTGTTATTTTGAATTCAGTAATTATTTCAGTACTTTTAATTCCAGTTGTATTTATTTCAATGTTTAATAAAGTTTTCAATTTCCGAATATTGAGTTGTGACAAAATAGATGTTGTTGTGGTTACCTGCCAATAGAACAACTTACTGCCGCCGTCTCAACAACGGTGCAGGCTGGGCATGATCCGGTTCGACCCAATTATTTGGGATCGGGTCGTGACACGACCCGCACCAGCTTTTCGTGATACGAGTGCGTGTCCAAGCCAGCCTACGCCGCAGTGTCGGCGGTAGTGTTAGTAGAAATTCTCAAACTCTGTATTTAGACTCTGAAATTAAAATATAAGTAAAATAAATAAAATGATACCGATGCTTGAACTTGGTTCAATATCCTTAAGACAATATTCGCCCCACACTGGTACTTACGGTTTAATGGCGATTAGTCTTTCCAGGATACAACGGTTCTTTCCTTCGGTAGCAGCACTTCACACCGTAGGAACTCGTCGAAACAACATTGGTTGTCTCTCTCTCTCTCTTAGACTAACTAATGCAATATGGATGAATTGAATGAATGCTTGATGCTCCAAACACATGTGTATTTATAGAAGTAAAGAGACACGATGGAAAGGGCACCCTTTCCAATAAATAGATTCGTATACCTTTTCCAATGAAAAGATTCGTACACCTTTTCATAGATTCGTTGATAGAAAAAATTAATATTATTATTATAACAAATATACATTCACATTTTCCAACAATCCCCATATGAATGAATATTTGACTGTGTACAATGTAGACACAATACCGACACCTTACAGACAAGATGTAGACATAAGAGAGAGATCATTTGAAAAGTTATTGTACCAGGATAGGTAGTTTTTGGCTTTGAACCTTCCTTTGTAAATATTTATCGAGTTTACTAGCTATCCAGTGAACATGATGTCTTGAACTGTTCAGATTTTTGTTGTAAACTTGAGTCAATAAATATCACACATCTTCTTTCCGACCAATATTGATTCTATTGTTGTGTTCATTTTGGCCCTGAACATATGCCTGGGTTTATAAGTGTTTTTAAAGAATTCAGCCTTATAATTTTCATAGAAACGGCCCTACTTCCACACTCATATAGGTGACTTCCTAATAAGAGTATCCCGCTATACTCCACTTGAATTTCAAGTCATATGAATCATTAAAAGCAATGCTTACCCTAATTTTTCTTTGCAGGTGATACTACTATTTGTCATCCTAGAGAATGGGATGAGTATTTAAATACTCGTCAGGATCACTTAAGAATTTCACATAATTAGGTTGTCCCTTTGAACCTAGATCTTGGGATCTCCAGTCAACTAGGTTGGGTTTTCCTTTATGGAACTTCTTTTTATCATAGGATTCAAGCCTATTTTCCTCGATGACTTATATACTTGCTCTCTTGTCAAACCTTTAGGTAGTGGATCCGCAAGGTTTTTCTTTGATTTTACATAATCAATCATGATTATGCCATTAGAGAGAAGTTGTCTAACGATATTATGACGTCTTTGAATGTGTCTTGATTTACCGTTATAAATATGACTGTGTGCCCTACCGATAGCAGATTGACTATCACAATGTATACAGATTGCTGGTACGGGCTTTGGCCATATTGGAATGTCCTCCAAGAAATTTTGAAGCCACTATGCTTCTTCACTTGCTTTATCCAAAGCTATGAATTCAAATTCCATAGTGTATCTGGCTATGCACGTTTGTTTTGAGGACTTCCACGATATTGCCGCACCTCCAAGTGTAAAGACATATCCACTTGTGGATTTCAAGTCTTTAGTATCAGATATCCAATTTGCATCACTATATCCTTCGAGTACAGTTGGATATTTAGTATAATGCAATCCATAGTCTTTAGTGTATCTTAAATATCTGAGTACTCTAATAATAGCCTTCCAGTAATCTTTTCCTGGATTACTTGTGTATCTGCTCAGTTTGTTAACTGATTGAGCCATGTCCGGTCGCGTACAGTTCCTGACATACATAAGGCTCCCAATTATACGAGAATATTCTACTTGTGAGATACCTTCTCCAGTATTCTTCTTTAAATGTAGATTTAAATCTACTGGAGTTTTTGCAATATTATTATCATTTTGATTATGTTTTTCTATAATCTTCTCAATGTAATGAGATTGGGATAATACCTGCCCATCTGGTGTTTTAGAAATCTTAATTCTTAACATAACATATGTAATTCCTAGATCTTTCATGTCAAAGTTTTTGATTAAGATCTTCTTTGTGTCCTGGATTATGTTATTATTACTGTCTATTATTAGCATATCATCTACATATAGGCATATAATGACATATCAAGTTTGTGCATTTTTAGAATACACACATTTGTCACACTCATTGATCTTGAATCCATTTGACATCATTACATTGTCAAACTTTTTGAGAATTTCTACTAACAGGTAGAACGCTGTCAAGGCCATGATGCTCAAAATAATATATGATAACTTTATTGCTCACTCACATTTCTAAATTGGTTACAACATTTACAAGATTTATTCAAAGAAAGTACAAGATTTTTTACACATATTGAAAATGTCTACAGCAACATCTATCTAATCTCTAGGTTTGGCCTGCAAGTACACCTGAATCTCCTAATGCTAAAGAAGCCACAGCTAACCTGAAAAATGTTGGTTATCTAGTCAGGAAAGGAACAAGAACACAAACCGAAAAGCTATTCGCAACATAACAGGTTTAACAATACATGAAAATAGCATATGTGGAAACGAAAGTAAACAGGTATCTTGATATAAGAGGAATGAAAACAGGAATCACAGAACAGAGTGGATTGGTACCAAAAAGAACATAGTGACATGACAAGTGGTGAGAAAATAAGGGATAATAACTGAGACAACTAATCTACGTGTGTTGAAATATCTGTTTCGACGTGTGAACGGCTAGGGGATAAATCAGGCACCCCGTACATGAGTTGTGCGACTACTATTCTCCACGAAAGACACGTGGGATGGAAAGGGGAGTTCACATGTCTACTATGATATTTTCCCTCTCGACTAGTATACATAGACCCGAACAAGTCATGAAACACCGAACAAGCTAAAACAAGAATATAATGAGTAATGGTCCATGATACCATATCGTGTGTACATCGTGTCAACAAGCAAGAGGGCATATGTATGATTTGTACTGAACAAAAATATCAGAATTGAAAGCAATCAGAGAGTGCACTTGCCTGGGGTCCTTAGCAGGTGAAACTGATAGTTCCTTTTAGTTCAGAATATTCCAGTTACCTACGATCGATGTGAAGGATGTCAAAATTCGCAAGAAAATGAGAGGTTGATTAGTCGTGATTAAAATGAACTAATCTAAGAAGAAGAAAATTTTGTGTAAATAAACTATACAACGTTTTAAGAAAATATCTATAACGCTTGGAAACTATACTTACTAACCAAAATACTTTCAAGCAAATACCAGAAAAGTAAGAAAAGTCATTTTTTGGGTCAAATTATAGTTTTGGAAAATATTATATAATAATAGAAGAAATGAATACTTACCATTTTTAGAAAATATCTATAATGTTTTTGGAAATTGTATTTTATTTGTAAAATATCTTTAAACAAATACTTGAAAAATCTAAATAGTCTTTTAAGACTAACTCCAATTTTGTCAAACATAATTTACCATACAATAATATTTTTGGCTTATAAATGCCATCTTAGAACTATATGAAGGCTCAAATCCAATATAATATATATATATATATATATTTTTTTTAAAAAGAACTTATTAATATAATATTTATATAATTTCAACCTAATTGGTAACAAATATACTACTATGATAAATCATTCGTACATATATTGTCAAAAATAGAATAATTTATTAATAATCATACAAAATCGTAATGATATGTAAATATACATTAATAATAGAAATAAAAAATAAGGGCAACAAAACACCCCCATTATTACACTGTTCCCAATTCTTCCTTTTTTGTATACACACGTGAACAACAGAACGTGGTGGAAAATGGAACATAGAGAGGAAAAGAAACATGGGAGTGCAACATTTACATTTTTTTTAATTTTGTAGAAAGAGAGAGAATTAGGGCCTGTTTGGTTGGTCTTTTAAACTCAGCTTTATGAGTTTAAAAGTCAAAGTAGGAGTAAACAGTGTTTGGACAACAACTTTCACAAAGTAGTTTTGAAAATTTTTTTTGGAACAGCAGCTGTTTAAACTCAGTTTTCCCAACGTAGCTGAAAGCTACTTCTTGAGAGCAATTTCCGGAGTATTGTGGGCCCACCCCCACTCTAGCCCCCCAAACCCCATTCTCTTTCTCTTTCCTCCTCCATATTCATATCAGACCCTCCCCAACCTCCAACTCGAGCTCTCCTTCCTCCCTCCTCCCTCCTCGAACACCTCTGCTCAGACATCCCCCGGACTCCTCCTCCCTACCCCGTCTTTGAACTCTTCGAGCTCGGCAGTGACGAATGACGGTGACGAACGCTCGACTGCGAGCCGACAGCGGCGTCGGATTAGGGTTATGGTTTGGGGACAAAGAGTCCTCCGTACGACTGCGAGCATGCGCCGGCGTCGAGCCCTCCTCCGTTCGACTGCGAGCGTCGGGTTAGGGTTAGGGTTTTGGGACAAAGAGTCCTCCGCTCAACTGCGAGCATGCGCCGACGTCGAGCCTTCCTCCGCTCGACTGCGAGCGCCGGGTTAGGGTTAGGGTTTTGGGACGATGGCGGAGTCGAGTCCTCTCTCGACTGCGAGCCGGCGGCGGCGGCGTGTCCTCCTACGCTCGATTACGAGGCGACGACGGTGTCGATTCCTCCTTGTCGAACTCGATATCTGTGGTGGACACGTCGAACTCGATATCTGTGGTGGACACGTGTGTCGAATACAAAAAATTATTTATTGGATATAGATGGACACAGAATAGTGTGGACACGTCACTCTCTATAAATATTTTACCAAACAAAATCTCTAAAAAGAAAGTTTTAAATTACTTTCCAGATGAAAGTAACCAAACGCAAACTCAGAATATCTCTACTCAGAAAATAATTTTATAACTTACTTTCAGAAAACTGTTTTCAGAATAAAATTTCAAAAAACCTATTCAAACGGACCCTTAGTTTCCATCTCCTCTTCTCCTTCTTGAAGCATAAGGAGTAGAAGTCAGAAGGGAAGGCGATGATACGAGTGCGAGAGAAGTAAAGGGAAGGGCTCACCATGGTTTCCGCTCGGGCGCTCGTCGTACTCGACGGTAGCTCTGCTTGCCGTGCTGATAGCGGTGCTCGAGATGGTTGGAGAAGAGGGCGCGCGTCTGGGGAAGCGTGAGGAGGAACGCCGGAGGCGCTTGCCTGACGAAGGCGAGAAAAGACGGTGGCTGAGATCGAGATTAGCGCTGTCGGGTCCGTGGAGGAGGTGCTCCGGAGAAGAGCGGAACACGTCTGACGACGGCGTTGAGTGGACCAAGCGAGCAGTGGTTGTGGCCGGTCGGTGAATCGTCCACTAGCGCCGATGGGTGGTGCCATGAGGTGGTCATGACAGTGGTGATTTTTGTATATGGTAGTTGTGATGTTTTTGTATGGTGACGGTGGTGTTTGCCGGGGGTCGAGGCGGAGGTGGAGTCTCGGTGTTGGAGGTGATGGTTTTTGACAGGGCCTGTGTGGTCGATGGGAGATCGGGCAGTAGGAGAAGATGGCCGGCTATGGTGGTGGTTTTGTGAAATTGCTTGGGTTGTGAGAAAGCTCGTAAGGAGCTCTCCTTAAATAGGAGGTTCGACTCTAAGTTGGATAGAGATTAAATCCCTAGTAGATAAAGTCCTCCTTATATTTAAATCAAATAAACTTTAAAAAACTATTTTTATCTAAATCATAAACAATATTAACTTAAATGGATATTTGATAATATCAAATAATTCAAATTATATGAATATAAATATATAGCAATTAAATGATCAACACAATACTTTTAAGATTTATTTGAATGGATAAATAATTTAATTCAAATACATAGATAAGTCTCAAATGCTAAGAGTTCAATAGATTAAATCTTCCAACCGACTAAAATATTTAAAACAAATTACTTTAATTTAATCTTACTCCAATCATGGATCATACTAAAAAATTTGAAAGTAATAATACTCAGTATTACCAAATAATTCAAAAAAAAAATTCAAAACATAATCAAATGATTTATAATAATTTTCCTTACGATATTTGATGCCATCAATTAATTCGAAATCTCTATTTCAAAAAATATGGTCGAATCCTTTTATTCAAAAATAACTGTTTTTAGAAAAACCAACTTTCGAAAGATCAAAAATAATAGCAACCTATTTTATAATTCCAAAATTCAAGAACAAGTATTTCTATAAAATTAAATTGTATTTTCAAGCCATAAATCTGAAACTGGTTTTTGAAGGAAAATATACTAGTAAAATAACTTTCATACGTTTCAAGGATGATATATTCCAAAATACAAAAAATAAAATAAAAAATTTAAAAAAATTCGAGGATAGGGGTTACACCTACGACGACTCAAAGCTGATTGTCAACCATTTTCGAGGGCAATATGAGGTTTGACATGAAGATCTGATCCCTTACCATCAGACAATATATAATTGATATCATTTCTACCTTCACAGGGTTCTTTATAGAACATGTACCTCGATTGCAAAACTTGGAGGCCGATGCCCTCGCTCATCTCATCGCCTCTCTGGCAGCTCCTGTTGGAACTCAATACTCCATCACAGTAGTGGACCGGGAGTTGGTATGCCCAAAGAACAACCTGTATATGTGCCTAAGCTACTCTGTATAGGTATAGACTATGCAGTCTATGGAATCCTACCTTAAGACCCGAAGGAAGCTACTTCTGTCAAGAGACGCTAGCTCCGGTTCTTCTATGACACAACTACCAAAATACTGTACCATCGTTCATGCGACAGACTTCTCCTACGATGTCTATCCAAAACAAAGGTGCAACAAGCACTCCGAGAGGCACACGACGGCACCAGTAGAGCCCACCAGCCTGGACCTACGTTTCAAGATCGACTACGTCGCATGGGCTACTACTAGCCCATTATGATGGTAGATGCCGCAAAATATGCTAAGAAGTACAGGGAATGTCAGTTGCATGCTAACTTCATCCATCAACTTTCTGAGTTTTTACACCCCACTGCGGTCGTCTGGCCTTTTGAAGCATGAAGAATGGACATCATCGGGCCAATCACCCCTTCATTCTCTAAAGGGCACCGGTTCATCCTCGCCATCACCGACTACTTTTCCAAGTGGACGGCACCAGCACCTCTGGTAGAGGTAAAAATCTCGAACATGATCAACTTTGTTAAGCATCACTTCATATACCGCTTCGGAATTCCTCGAAGGATTATCCATGACAATGGCCCTCGATTTGTGAGCCTTGCATTCCATCGGTTCTGTGACAAGAATCGGATACAGAATGTAGCGTCAATAGCTTACAATCCTGTTGTAAATCGACTAGCTGAAGCATTCAACAAGACAATCATGAAGCTGCTCAAGAAAGTTGTGTCTTCCAACAAGCACGACTGGAATAAAAAACTTAGCGAATGTCTATGGGCTTACCGTACGACCGTTCAAACACCTACAAGCAATATGCCATTATTTCTTATCAATGGGAGCGAGGCGATACTTCCCCTGGAAATCCAGATTCAGTCTCTACGGGTAGTCGTCACCAACAGCTGACAGTTGAAGACAATCAACACCGCTGGTAGTAGTTAAAAGCGTTGGACGAAAGACGCCTACTGGCTCAACAACGTATCGAACTCTATCAAGCACGGATATCTAGGGCCTTCAGCAAAAAGGTCCGAGAAAGAACATTCCAAGTAGGTGACCTCGTCTTATCAGTTCAGAGACCGATGGTGATGACCCACATGACAACTGGAAAATTCAAGCCCAAGTGGGAAGGACCCTTCATCGTGGAGACAGTCTATTCCAATGGTGCTTATCGGCTAGCCAAACCTAACGGCGATTTGCTAATGATGCCGATCAATGGTAAATTTCTAAAGTAATATTATGTATGAAGCAAAATATCAGTATATATTTCCACATTCCTTTGGAATGTTGATGAATTCTATTAACGAGTTTATCCCTTTCCTATTTCTCTAATAGAAAACACTCCATGTCAATATTACCTCTGAGTTATTTTTCTATTCCCTAATGAAGTTCATGCCTACCATGTCCATATTATCTATGAGTAGACATTTCTTCCATGACAAACATTGCGTTGTCATGATTATCTATAGAACATTTCACGTACATATTACCTCTGAGTCGTTCTATACACCAGCATAATTGATTCTTACCAATGTCCATATAACCTCTGAGTAAGAAAAATTCTACCATAAAATTTTTGTGTTTACCATGTCCATATTACCTCTAAGTAAACACCCTATCCCTAGCGGAGTTACCCCTGTCCCCTCATGTTATATTACCTCTGAGAGAATTCTCACTGTTGTACAAGAATTTTCATAGTAAATAGACGAGTAAAGAAGCAAAAATAAAAAAATTTCATTCACAAAATAGAAAAGTTCTTCTTTCTTTGCTATAAGAGGGTCTCTCGAAAAGAGGGACAAAAAGACAAAGGACATCAGCATTGCAAGGACCGAAACATGAGATCTTCCAATCGGCTCCTCAAAAGGGCAATCTGGGGTCCGACATACTCTTTGGCTCGACGCTCTACCTCTTGTCGTCAGATGACCTCATCCTCAAGCTGGGACAAGTTTTATCGTGCAAGATTTAGCTCTGCCTGACGAAAGCTAATACTTTTCCTCTTCCAAGCTAGGGTCTCGGATCGTTGGCGAAGGACCTTCTACTATCCCTTTAACTTTTCCAGCTCACTCTCAGCGAAAGCCGATGCCTATTCTAGATACTGAATCTGCTTCTGGAGGGTCTCACACTGTTCATCTAAGGCTGTTCGATGGCAGACCTGAACCTCCTCGGTATCAGTCACCTCTTCAAATTCAACTTCTACCTCGGCAAGTCTGCGAGTTAGAGCCTATTGTCTCTGCTCGTGCTGGAAAAGTTCAGTAGCCATTTTCTCTAGCTCTGCGGTCGCCAGGGACGAAAGACCGCGCTCAAGATCTTGATGCTCTGAGATGTTATCTTCCAATTTTGTCAGGAAAGCCTCTATCGCGTCCGCCTTCGCCTCATACTCTGGATATTCACACAAAGCTACTAGTTGGGACCTTACTGCGGACCGAGCCCATCTAAGTGATTGGTTGTCCTACAAGACACCCTCTATATCGCACTTCAAGGCATAACAAATGGTGCCGAGGATGAGATTGACATAGTACGTATTGTCAGCCAAACCTATTGAGGTCATCGGAGATGCCACGATAGAAGGTCCCGGAGCAGCAGCTCGGCTAATACATGACTAGGTATGGCAGCTGGAGCAAGTGGTGCCATGGCTGGAACTGAGACCGTCGACGGGACAGGGACGGTACGAGCCAATGCTATCTGATGCATGGCCATCTCTTCAACAGACTCCCTCGTCGGTGCTTCAATAATTTCTGCAATTGAAGCTACGTAGACTGGCGCTTGAACAATCTCAGTGACCGACTTCTCGATAGTCGCTACGACCAACTCCTCAGTGGTCTTCTTAACCTGTTCTTCCGCAGCCGACTCGTCAATAGTCTCTTTGACCAAGTCCATAGCAGCTGGCTCGATGGTAGCCTCTTCGAGCAGTTCTGTTGTGACTGCATTGAAGGGCTCTTCAACAACCAGTTCCTCAGCGGTCTTCTCGATCGATTCTTCCATAGTTTCCTTTTACTAAAAGTATCTTTTTGGGATGACACTATTAGAAACACTAGTCTAAAATGTCCTAAAAATTTAGTTTTAGGGATAACTATATTTTTGGTAACAAAAAAGTAGTATTTTTGGGACAGATTGTGAAAATGGATCTCTATTTGGGACTAAACTTTATGTCCCAAATAATTAATATTTCTGTCCCAAAAAACTCGGCACGAATGCCAAGTATTTTGCGGCTAATTGCCAAAATTTTAGGGGGAAAGTTTCCCTCTACGTGTCCCCATCTTGTCCTTTCGACCAAATGACTTAAATATAAACTGTTCATCACAAAACCATTCAGACATTCATCATAAAACCATTCTGATCTTTCCCCATCTCTCTCTCTTTTTCTGATAAAAAAATAATGGCTGCAACCTAAGTGCTGCTGCTCTCTCCCTCTCTCTCTTTCTCTCCTCGATCTTTGTTACTAGGTGATTCTTTCAACCCTAGGTGCTCTAGTGCTACTTCTTGATATACTTTCCCTAATTTTTAGATTTTTTTACTAAGAAAATTTATTTTTTACGCTAATTTGTAGATGCATGTTATTTTTTTAGAAATTGAGTGTTTTACACTGTTTACACATGTTGCATATTATTATGTCCTAAATTATTTACTAATTTTTTGTTCAAAATTTGCTCGAAATTAATTAATTGTCCAAAATAAGAATTATTTACCAATTTTTTCCATAAAATTTGTTGAAAATTAATTACATACCTTTTACTTGTTTGTACAGGATTATTTACCATTTTTTAAAAATTATTTACCAAGAAATATGAATGTTTATACTGTTTACATAGGCTACATGTTTTTGTCTTAGTTTTTATAACATATTTGGTTGTAATTTTAGCATCCCTCAGCCATCTGGACAAGCTTTCATGCTTTTAATCTAATAATCTTTTATTAACATTGATTTCTTTTCCTTCTCGTTTTAGAAAATATATACATATAATAATTGAAATGATTCAAATAATTTTAATCACGTACAATTTTAATCCCTTACAATGACGACCAACTAACGATTATTTAGCTATTTGTACTAGTGTTTTACACTCGCTTTTAACTGAATACATGGCTGGGATTGATCTCGTTCTTCTATCTATAAAAAAAGTATTGAGGATTATTTTCTAGTCTAACATGTGGTGCTGCAGTAGTGATTATGTACCATTCCCTAGTATTTGAGGGCTGTGTTGATATATAGTTATAGTGGTATGGCGTTAGTAGCGCAAGGTGTGCTGTTTACTTTACATGTTATACAGTAGCCCTCAAAAAGAAAAAAATAAATAAAATCTTCCGAACAGTACAAATATTAAGATGCATGAATACTGCAATGTATAGAAATGCAATTTTGATAATGGTGTCAATGTATAGATAAATGTTATGATATGTTAAATATTAAACTTTATCAACATATTAACCAAACAAATGTGTCGACATCATTATTTTTTGCCTACTATTATATTGATTGGAAAATATTATCTCGTGGGTCAATGTTGGCGAGCATCAATATTGGATTGAACATTCCAAACCAATATGGTACGACCTATATATATATGTTCCCAAAATGATACGGTGTGACCTATATGTATCTATATTGCCTAATCTAGCACGTACACCTTGGTTTGTAGGGTGTGCTTGGGTGTGCTTGCTTCTCATGTAAAACTTGAAATGGTTTTTACCATTGTCGGTTCTGAGCTCCCGTGGTGAACTTTTAAAATAGGAACCCCATTCATAATAAAAATATATATTAAAAAATAAAAAATAATTATAAAAATGACTACCATCAATAGTATATAAGTCTAAAGTACTAACCACAATGGCTTCATGTTGGCGAGGCACATACTAGTTCTATTTTAGATACAAAATTATTAATATTTTTATGTTTAAATTAATTATTTTTTGCCAACATGATCCGTGGGCCCTGGTTTTTACAAGCCTACTTTGTATGCTTTCATGTTCTTTTCATGTTGTATGAATGCGACACAAGTCTAACTGGACACAGTGCCGCTGACACGACAAATGGTTTGTCAAGAACACAACATCACTATAGCTTCCTTTCCTAGAGTGATCTACTAGCTCAAAAAAGAGCCAAGAGATTATATAGTATATTGTTCCACCAAGATAGCTATATTGATATAGAAAAGAACTTTACAATCTTCTGCATGGAAGTGAATAGATTAGTATCAAATTTGGTACTTTTGCATATAAGAAGTTGAAAGACAAGATAGAAAATGAATGCAATTGGTCTAGCTTGTTTCAGTTGTTCCTTTAGATGCACAAACTCTTTGTTTTCAACTAAGGAAAGTTAAGTTGCTTTTGGAAAGTGATGTTTGACCATTCTTGGGTCCATCAATTTGGTTCGGATTGGTGTAGTTGAGTTTGAGCCTGAGTTATTATGCAATTTATGTATATCTTATCTCATTTTCAAGTATTGTGATGTGTGGATTTTAGTATAGGATTTGGCATGGTCATGATAACGTCCGTTCCATTTTTAGCCTTTTATAAAATTTAATCTCTACATATTACTGGATTTGGGATGGTAAGTAGCTAATATAAAGTAGTTCGTTGAATCTCTAGTCTTCCTACTGATGCTTTTGCTGTATTTATGGACTCAAAATTTTCTTTTGATTATTGTTTATTAGTTTTTAAAGCATTAGCATTCATATCAGATACCAATACACAACTGTTTATATTTAGTGATTTTTAGGTGATACCAATAAGGCATAAAACCATAAAATATTCCTATTCTTCATAATTCTTTAGTAGAAAATTTATTTTTATGACGAGTATTCTTGCAAACATTGAAGAATTTCATGTTGTATGGTTGTAAATTGGCTTGAGACTGAAAGATATAAACTCATGATAGAATCCTTTCGATTTGAGCTTTTATAGATATTAATACTCATGATAGAATCCTTTCTACATGAAAGTATTTCTCGAGTAACAAAGCCAAACCATGTAATGATAGGAAGGCATGTTCATCTACCTTCCCTCCCCAATCTAATAGTGGGACTAGTTTCAAGTATGCTTGGTATATGAAGGAGATACATATTGGTGACCTTGTATGCCTATAATTTGTTTGTATGTTTATGGATTTAACAGTTCTTGAGTTTATCTAGCTTCAGGGAATAGGTTGTTGGCCTTTATGTACATCTTTTGGTTTTTACTGATATTGGCAACCATTTAAGTTTTTAACAACCTGGTTATCTTTATGACAACATTAAAATAATTTCAGTAAAATGAAATATTTTTGTCGAGTGCATGGCTTCTCTAATGTGATCTTTTATATAAAGTATGAAGGTGAAAGTTAGATGATATATCTTAATACCCTAACATTTAGATTTTGGCTTACACAAAACTTTTGTCCATATAGTACCATCTAGCTATTGGTATATAAAGATGCAAGTTAGATGTTACAATTTAAAACCCTATAAGTGGAGTATTAGAATTATCCACATCATATAAGTCATTTTGTGTAGGGTTTTTTCAGTGGATTTTATTTTGTCGAACATGCATTCCATTCCCAGTGTTTATGGTTTAATTAATGTAGGTTAAGGTCAATGGTAACCCATTTATCATAAAGCTAAACTTTATTATTTAGTGGATTTATTGACAACTTTTTAGGGGCACGGAGCATCCTTACCAAGTAACTTGCCATATTCATTACAAAAACCTAAGTTTTTTGCTTGCGATGTAACATGGCATGGATCCTCCTTACCTTATGGAAAAAGACTACTGCAGTGATTCAAATTAACTTCAATATTAGCTACTAGAAATTATGCTTTCTAATATACCAAGTGTTAGTTTTGATGTCGATGAGTCATAGCTCATATCACAACCAAACTTGGAGAAAAGGTTTGGTTTAATATATCATGTTTATGAGTTCCTAATTTGAATCTCAGGTCTAAATTTTAGCGTTTAAATGATAAAAGTATATATATCTGTTACATCAATTAGGTATTTCCTAAATGTATTTATCTAGTATTTATCCTTATAAAGATGAATTATGCTTTAGGTTTCCATTTTCCTAATAAAGTGAGATTATTTGAAAAGCATCATATCCAGCTATATTATATATTTGAAGTTTTCCAGTATGTATGTAATGATGTGCATTTACTTTAGGTGCACTGACCTAGGTCAAAATTAGAATGCAAAATCACTCTTGCAAATACATTAATGGCATACATGGAGGATTTGTATAGTTATTTTGTATTGGTTACTCTATGATATAAGCCAATTGAAGGAAAAAAAATACTCTCATGAGGTTGACTGCTAAGTGACTCCTTTCGCCACTAGCGGTTTCAACTATTGTTCCTCTCTAGATTTGTAAATTAAGTGAAGGATTCTTTTGGTACATCTAACTAGAACCGTGATACCTTCCTAGGGCAGGTTTAGTTGTGTATTGAGGATGAGGCTGCTATTGTTGTTGTTTTTATTGCTAGATATTTGATCCATCTGCCAATTTATATTCATTATATGTATTTTTTAAGGATGGCAATATCTCCAATATTTTGTCCTTGTACTCAACCACACATATTTAATCATAGATACAAGTCAACTGTATGGCTAGAGCATAATGCAAAATAATGGTGGTATATCTTTATAGTTGTGCATATTTTGTATAGTTGATAACAACTACATTAACATTTTACCTTGATCATTCCTTCATAGTATTTAACATGATATTTTACCTACTTAACAATTAATATTGACATGTCTCTATTGGTGCATGATTGCATGGTATTGGAGGTGCTCTTAGGGGAGGAAGACATATTGAAGGTGAAGGTACTATTGCAGGTGCGAGCTCTCTCTTCTTGTTCGGTTTGCTTTCTTGCTATATATGAAAAATATTATTTAGCATGTATTTTGTTCATGAAGTTCTGGACACGAATGTTGGAGTATGGTTGGATAGGAATGGCTTTGTTACTGCTTTAGATTATTTGCAAAAATCTTCAAATGATCATGCTACTTCTTTTTTGGTGGTTTATACAGTTAGGAGATCCTTGCTAATATATTGGCATGTCTTTATTTTATTTGCAGGTCCTTCAAAAGTATTCTGGATTTACTTAAATGATGGACGATGACTCTTATGATAGAAAATATTTTGGGTTAATTTTGTGAATATTTAATAGATGATTCAAAAACATGGTGTAGTGCTTAACATTTTTGGTTCATAATTTTGTATGTAAATGGGTTCATTTGTAAGTGATGGTGTGGGTGATGTATTGTAGTTTGGATTACTTTGTAAATGATGGTAAAGGATGCTTAATGTTAAGCTTTTCTGTTGTTTACCAATTGAACATTATATTTATATATGGATTTTGTTGTCTACTACTTAATGCAATATGTTTTTCTATTATATAAATGATAGTAAAGAATGCTTGATGTTGTTAAGTTTTTTTGTATGGGAGCTCCGACTCTTGGAGATATGCCCGAGGACAAGCTCAACAACAACCATGATCATATGAATTATGTTATATGTGTATTTAAATTGTATGTTTATAGCTAGTAAATGCAAACAATAATTTCATAAGTATTACTTTTGGGACGGTTATGTAGTTGTCCTAGATAAAAATAACATCCTTTTATGACGCTGGCAATTTTTTCTAGGACGGATGTTATTCGTCACAAACTCTTTTATTTTGGGATAGTTTAGTAAAATGTCATAAACATATAATAATTTAAACTCTTTTGGTGCGCTTAGATTTTTCGACCCTAAAAACAAATTAGGATGGTATTTTTTGTCCTAAAACTTTTTGCCACGCCACCCTAATAGCACTGTTACATTATGTCCTAAAATTTGTCCCAAATTACTGTTTATGACTGATTTGGGCCTTTTTAAGACAGAATTTGGTGTCCCAGAAAGACATTTTTTTTGTAGGTATAGGACTTTCAATGGCTCTTTCAACTGGCTGATAGCAGCCTCATTGATCGCCAACTCAGTGGCCACCTCAATTAGCGCCTCAGTAACCGGCTCGTCAATGACCTCATCAACCTGTTCTTCTTTGGTCTCCTCGATCATCTCTCCAAGGACCATATCGGCCAACTCCTCAATCGCCTCCTGGGCCGCTTTCAGAATGACCTCATCAACCAACTATTTGATAGTCATTTTAACCGGCTCTTTAATAGCTCGACCGGCTAATGCTTCAACAGCTTCTACGATAAACCCTTCCATGGTCTTTTCGACTAATCATTAGGACGAATCCCTGATGTTAGCCAAGGGTAGGTCCTCGACTGCATGATCCTCCTCGCCTCCCGGCACGTCTGGATTATCCTCATCCCTTTCTTCAGCACAAGGAGGAGGCACGGTTGAGGGATCCTAAGCATTGCCTTCGGTATCCCAGGCTACTGGGCCTATTACGAGTACAGACTCCGGAATCATGCCTTCGGCTACCGCCAGACTGATCTTGGGTATCTCCAGAGGCTCGTCCATAGTCGGCCCTACGAACGTTTTCTGCTGCGGCGAAGCCAATGGCTCCGAAAAGCCCCGAGTCTCAAGAGGAGAGACGTCCTCCGAGTCAGTAGCTTCAGCAGCTGTAGTCACCTATTCGGTCCTTGTGACCCAATATACCTCTGGGGCATGTTCCTCAGGAAGTTTCCTGAGTATCTCCGACCATGTAAACTTCGTCTTTTTCTTCGCCAACACAAGCAAAGCCGTGATAAGCAGAAAGCATGGGATAAAAGTCCGAAGAGAAAGCACCAAAGAGTACCTGTGAAGGAGGTTCAACGGGTAAAGCCCTCTATTCCAACAAGGACCGTCGGGAGGGTCCGCACCACAAAGGTATAGCCTTTTTGGTTCTCTTGACAAGAGGAGGGCTCACCCCCGAAGGAACTCGACACTTCAGCGGGTTACAAAGGGGTGCTTCCTCCTCTCTTCCCTTCCGTGATGAACTAGAACCGTCTGTGGATCTACTCTCCGACGACGCAAGCCCTTAGAGGCGCTCGAGGGCTGACCGAGGTGCCTCAAACTTCATCCCCTCGAGAAAGCTTCATTATCGATGGTAGTCCGATGAAAAGTTGTTGGAAATGCGAGCCTCCTCGTGCATCGCGTGGATAGTAAACTTCGTTCAAGTACATCCGGCATTGTAATAGCACCATGGCCAGGTGCAATCCAGTAGGCTTCCTTCATAACCAAGACAAGAGCTTAGGTTATACGTTATCGTCTGACTGTAGTCGAACTATCGTACAAACCGACTTGACAAATAGGGTTCTAAATATACCCGATTCAGATTATGATACACCACGTGGGAAGGGAGGATAGACTGTAACCAATGAAAAGTGCCGAGAGTTAGATCACTATCCACTAACACGTCATTTGCAAGGTAAACCTCGTACGAAGGCAAAATCTTGTTGAAATTATAGCCGTCTAAACGGCCCAACATCTACCTACATATGGAGATGCCTTGATAGAGCCATTTTGCTCGGTGATAGTTACATAGCGTCGCATCCCCTTTCTCATAACCATCGATAGTGCTGGGGACTATCAAACCGTGGGGGTGTCATGCAAACTAACCCATCAAGTAATGATAAGGGAGCTCAACCTAAGGGAATCGTCTCCCTCGTGGCACTCTATTATCCTCTTCGAGCTCCCGCAGGCCTTACAAGATATCACATGCCATAGCCGGGAGCAAAGCCAATGAGTGTCTGAAGGCCAATTTCATAGCAGGCATAATGAGCTCCCGACTGACCCGTCCAACGAATCCAGAGCCACCTGGAACTACGCCTTTTCGCATCCATATCATCAGAAAAGCGGCCAGCATCACTTTCGAACTTAAAGCAGTTATTTTCTGACAAATGTAGTAGGTTTTACCTCGGCATCTACTGAGGGAGCAGATACCCCCGCTACGGTGATCAGATCTTCAACCTCGTCAGCAGTATATGCCCTACATGTGGTAAAATGAACCGTCCCCAGCATCGCTGGATGTTTTCCGAAGATATAGTCCATCCTGGCTTTGATATATGGTTGAGTCTTCGTCCCGTCCTGGCGCATGCAAACTTGATGATGGCAAATCAATTCTTTTTCCACAGCCATCATTTTGGGATATTTGTTTTCCAACATTAAAAACTCTTCTTTACAAGGAGTATATTCCTCATATGGCTCGTCGCCCCACAACAGCTTCAAGATGGCTCGCATCTCATAGAGGGCCAACCCATCTCTCTTTGCGGAGTGAAGAAAGCCATGGTAGTGTAGTTGTACATCTCCAACAAGGCCGTGAATAGGGCCTGATTGATCTCTATACCACGTTCAGTAGCCCTGATAGCACGACGCAAGCCCATACTTTGCAGATCCTCCTTGAACCTACCCAGTACCCATTGGGTTAGTTCACGCCATTCTATCCTAGGATGAATCAGCCTTCAACCTGGAAGTCCTTTTTCGGGTACGTACATCCCGTCGCTTGAAGCCTATTGGCAAAAAAAGCCTAGAATGGATGTACCTCTGTGGTAAAATTACTGAATAGATGACCACAGTGTAATACATGCAACGTATATGATGGACCATCACGTGCACTCTTAAAAGTATTATTTCCCTTAGAATGTCTATCCACATGGATATGGCCTGTCATTAAACCCCTTGCCCCAGCATCGCTGGATGTTTTCCGAAGATATAGTCCATCCAGGCTTTGATATATGGCTGAGTCTTCATCCCGTCCTGGCGCATGCAAACTTGATGATGGCAAATCAATTCTTTTTCCACAGCCATCATTTCGGGATATTTGTTTTCCAACATTAAAAACTCTTCTTTACAAGAAGTATATTCTTCATATGGCTCGTCGCCTCACAACAGCTTTGAGATGGCTCGCATCTCATAGAGGGCCAACCCATCTCTCTTTGCGGAGTGAAGAAAGTCACGGTAGTGTAGTTATAAATCTCCAACAAGGCCGTAAATAGGGCCTGATTGATCTCTATACCATGTTCAGTAGCCCTGATGGCACGACGCAAGCCCATACCTTGCAGATCCTCCTTGAACCTACCCAGTACCCATTGGGTTAGTTCACGCCATTCTATCCTAGGATGAATCAGCCTTCAACCTGGAAGTCCTTTTTCGGGTACGTACATCCCGTCGCTAGAAGCCTATTGGCAAAAAAAGCCTAGAATGGATGTACCTCTGTGGTAAAATTACTGAATAGATGACCACAGTGTAATACTTGCAACGTATACGATGGACCATCACGTGCACTCTTAAAAGTATTATTTCCCTTAGAATGTCTATCCACATGGATATGGCCTATCATTAAACCCCTTGCTCCATGGTTAGATCCTATTTCATGATACGTCAGCAAAGCAAAAGAAAACCGAGAGTGTGAGGTGCCAATTGTGTTAGCCCAATGTTTATACTATAATTTTGAATATTTCTAATCAGTTAAGTTTAACATAATGATGTCACTAATATTCATATATTTACTATCATATTGCTACATAAACTTAGTATTGTCCTAAATGTCCTATATCATATTGTTATGCTTTTATCATACTACATCATATTGTTTTGTTCGTCTAACATGTACTTGTAGTAAGCATGATCAAACCAGTACATATGCAATGAAGATTGATGGGCCAAAAATGGCGTTATACAAGAAGATTACTCTGAACTGCCTAATGACCTATCCGTAGTCTCGCATCGGGGGTTCGGGGGCCAAGTCCCCGAAAGGTATTCGGATTTCCAGATTTGTTTTCTCAAAGATGTCATCAAAGGGCTATTAGTTTTTCTAATTTATTATATATATTTCCTTTCTTGAGTCTAGATTATATTGTGAGATGAGATCACTGGCATTTAGAAGTTTATCCTGAACCAAAACAAACCTATATTTGATCCCAAACCAAACCAGAATCCAAAAGCCTTCCTGAACCAAACGATTCCCTAAAAACATAGTAACCGAATCCCTTGGGATTACTCCTGGCCAGCAGCTTTTCCTATTCTTTTGGATCTGCAATGTTCAAAATTATGAACGTTAGCCTACCGAGTTCTGCCCAAACTCTGTCATAGAAAATCCTACAAAAAAGAAGAATTTCCCATTTGTACTCACTCATTCATTCTTTATCTTCTCTATATATTCCTAAGCTTTCTATCTACTATAAAAAGCTTAAATCTTCAAATCTCCAAGACAACTCCCATTCTTCTTGTGCCAGTGGTTTTCGATTATGAGTATTCAAGTTGTATAAGCTTGGCGTATAAAAGTTTTCTTCAGAAAGGTGTTTGAAGTTTGTACGTGGCTTCGGATTAAAACACGACGGTGTTGAAGATTGTTCATGGGCTTTGGATTAAAACACGACGATGTTGAAGTTGGCGTGTTCTTCGGAGCAAAGCACGCGGTGTAAACTCTATTCAAAATAGTGGATTAAATAGTGGGCAAGAGTTCTCGCGAAAGGACTAGTCCTCTCAGAGGAAAACCAGTATAAACCTTGGTATTTGCGTTTGCTTTTCTCAACTAATTTACTTTATGCATTTACTTTTATACTGCCTATTTCATATTTATTTATTTACTATGATAAATATTTTTAAGTGGTGATTATTATTCTGCTGCACACATGCACTCTATTCACCCCTCTAGATGTGCCCAATTGGTCTTACAGATTGATTGTGCTCAATTGGTCTTACAGATTGATTGATAGAACAAACAATAAGAGACAGTCATTCTCGAAGTACCAATTCTTATTTATCTCTAAGAGATCGGCCTCTTCCAGAATCAACTGATCGCCAAAAAAGAACCAAGGTTTCAGCATCTCGACATCATCAGAGGGGAGAGACAACTTGCCTCGATCCATCATACAACGGTGTAACGCCCCAGTCCCAAAATACGTAGGACTAACTATGTAGACATGCCAGCTGCATACATACGAAGAATACTCCAATATATGGAATCCTCGTACGTATACATAAGCTGTAAGAAATAATAATCATAGGCTACAACACAGAATAACTAATCTCATTCACAACACACAAAAGATAAATGAAAGTGCATAATAGATAAAATAAATGAGTCAAAGATGTAGCCGGGTGGAAACAGATCCACTACCAAATAACTACGATAATAATTTCAAACTGGAGTCCGACCTCCATAAATAGAAATAAAAGAAATAATAGAGATGTCCACTACAAGTCTCATAACATAAATAAAGAGCTAAATTTCGGAAGGCGGTGCCTCATTGTCCGCAAGGGATGTATCGAGAGCAAAACCGTACTCTTGGAGAAAATCGTCTAAGCCTGGAGAATTCACCAGGTCCTCAGCGGGACATAACAAGATACAAGAAAACAATATGCCAATAAACTATGATATATAATAAAATAAAATGATGCATGCAACAAGGTGCTTAGCCGTTCTACAGTGATAATGCAGTTAAGAACAAACCTCCAACACATGAGTACTCTGGCTATAATAGGTTTGGTATGGCCCCTTCTATGGGGACCAAGGACCTCAAAGCATGACATTCCACGAACATCAGAGGCCACATGTACATAATAAAGGGGTAAGCAAGACCATATCTCCAGCGGAACTTCCACTAATAAAGGGAAGTACATACTTGGCCCATACGCTAAGGAACTATTCTCCCTACCCAGTGCCTATCTATGTCATCTCCATAACATACATGAGCCTCTACTAACTACAAAGTCCACTAATCATGTAATATATGTTGGCAGTTACTTCCTAATCGTCGTATGTCTCATACGTATCGATGGCCAGTCAACTATGCAAGTTCGTATCTTACATGTGACTCACAACTCATGATAAAGCAAGTGTCAAGGCCATATGATAAATACCAATATCTCATCTTCAGTGGATAGTCAACTAATGCTAAGTCAATGCAGAAGGATAAAAGACTAAAACGACTAATGAAGTCGCCTGCACCCAAGTATGACTTGGACGCATAATATGATATAAATAGGCAATATAAGAGTAAACTAAATAAAATAACAGAAATAAATTGATAATAAATAATAGAGTATAGTGGCAAGGTATTTTGCCTGAGGGTGGTGCACAGAAACAACAAGTCCAATATTCAGAATGGTAGCACACAAAGTCAAATCCCGCAAACGACTCCGGCTGCTGAAATAAATATCACGAATGTTTTTAGTAAAAAAGATATGTCTAAAAATGTATGTCCAAAATTCCAATTTTGGACACAGAAGCAAAATCATAATTTCTGCTTAAAATTATGTCCGTCGTTGGACCCATTTTGCACTAAAAAGTGTGCCAGTGCCTACGGTCTCTAAAGTCACCAAACTAAATGTTTGTGGGATCGGTTTGATGATACAAACCCAACCAAATGTCCAAATTTGGATTCCGGTTGGCCGTGCACAAATTTCCCCGTTAGATCGGGTAGTGGGCTTGCCAAAATGACATTCCGGTCGACCTTCTCAGAATCGGACCAAACTTGGCATACAAGACCAGAAAAATGATACGGTCCTGTTTGTGCAAGTTTTGTCTCGAGGTGGCGGACGTGCACAAGCTTATGGCCTACTTTGCAAAGGGGCCGATATGGGGTATCTCGACGGATATGCTTTGATTTCATCATGCATACATAACAAAATTGAGTTTTGTCGAATCCCACACGTCGACATCATCTATACTTGTCTTCTGTTGCTTATGTGTAGCTCCCCTTCTCAAAAATTTTGAAATATTTTATTACTTATTTTATTAAAATGGTGATTTTTAGAATTTTAGAATTAATTAATTAGTTAATTATTACCGTAGATAATTTTAGTCATGATTAGGAATTGGAGTACAAGGTGATTAGAAATCGTGGCACGGGTAGCATAGTTGCGTGCTTTGACTAGGGTATTAGCCCTGGTAGGGAAGGCCGAGCCATAGTGATGTCCTAACTAGAAAAACCAGGCCAAGTTGTGACATGACCATTATAAATAGTTTAATTATTCATTATTAATATTATTTAACGTTTAGGAGACCGGTTGTATCAAAACTAGTCCGGACTGGACCCAAACTAAGCTCAAGCCCAAGCAAGCATATAGTGAGACCAAAAACGTCCATGTAGGTGGGCAGATGTGTATATATATGTATTGGCAGTCTATTTTATAGCCTAGTGATAAATCCTATAGTAGAATATTTAATATTGCATATTATGTATTTTATTTTTGTTATTATTAATATTGCTATTAATTGTATATATATATATATATATATATATATATATATATATATATATAATTATTACTAGCTGTTTCCCTATCTTCTAGCAAATAAATATAGAAAGGTAATATATATATATATATATATATATATATATATATATATATATATATATATATATATATATATATATATATATATATATATATATATATATATATATATATTTCAAGCCCCAGATGAGCGGCTTCTGGGCGTGGATTCCGCTGGTTGGAGCCTGCCCGTCCCCTAATGCTCCCCCTCCGGCGCCTAGGCGGAGGTCGGCCGCCGGCTGGCCCCCCCATTCCCGCCTCCAGCCCTCCCCCCTTCCCGGCCTCCTTGGCCCTGGCAGCTGGCCGGGCCTCCCTCGGTTTCTCCCCCTGGGGGGAGCTCCTTTCCCCTTGCTGCAGCCGGCCGTCGCTTGCCTGGCGTGCGGAGGACCCCCTCCCCTCCTCTCCTCGCGTCGTCGCTTCCTCCGCTCTCGACGGCGTAGGAGCCGCCGGGCTCAGCGCCTTCGGCCGGCCCCGGGTCCCTCTCTTCTCGGCCATGGCTCTAGTGGTCCCCCTCGGCGCCCAGGCCCTCCCCCCAGCGATTTCTCTCCGGCAGTCGGCTCCGCCGCTGCGCCGCCCATCCCAGTAGCCACAGCCTCTCTTTCCGCTCCTTGCTCGCCTCCCCTTGCTCGAGGCGTCCCGGCGGCACCGGAGCCCTTCCGCGCTCCGCCTGTTCCGGGACTCGCGGTCCCTCCGGCCGAGGTGACCCCGGTCCTGCCAGTCGCCTTACTCCCGGTTCCTCCCTCCAGCCGAGGAGACCCCAGCCCTGCCAGTCCCCCCCCCGTCTTGGCTGCTGACCCCTCCGCCTCCGCCCCCTCTCCGTCTCCCCCCGGCGCTTTCTGGCATCATCCGGCCTATTCGGGAACGCATTGGGTCCCCGACCATCCCCAGGCGGAGGCGTTCCTCCTCGCTTGGGGAGCGAGTCGCCTCCCCTAGCACTCTCGTTGGTGGCTAGCCTTCTCGGTTTCCCCGGCCGGGCAGGTCCCTTCGCCTCCGTCCCTCCTCGTCTCCTCCCGGCGCCTGGACGCCTCCCCCGCCGCAGCCCGGGCTCTCACTGTGGTTTCAGCCCCATAGTGCTCCCTCCATCTCCGGCTGAGCGTCGCGGTTGGCTGACCGCCCCTCGTGGAGAGATTCCCCCTCCGTGCGCCGCCCTCCCCGGGCCTCATCGGCCGCAGGCGCTCCCTACTCTTCGTTCTGGCCCCCGCAGGGGCCTCCGGCCGCACTCTGCGGTCGCACCCCCAGGTGCTGCTCGGCGTGGTCGCCCGCCCGCTTCTCGCCGGCGCCCTCCATCTCCTTTTGGCAGCGTATCGCTCCACCTCCCCTCGGGCCTAGCCGCCTCCCGCCGAGGCCCCCGCCGGCGCGTCTCCCCCCAGTGCCGATCCCCTTCTGGGATCGTTCCCTCTCGGCGGCTCTCGCTCCGAGTCTCCTCCGCCGTCGTGTCTCCCCCCTCGCCCGGTGGCGTCCTCCTCCTCCTCCGCCGGGTGTGGGCCCCGAGGCCTGCCCCCTCGGGCAGAGCGATTGGCCCGCCTCCCCACGCGTCTTGGGCCCCACGCCCCCCAGCGCACCCCTCAGGCCTCGTGCGCGCGTGGGTATGCTCCCCTCGGGAGCCGCGTGTGCTAGCCACGTGCCCCCTCGCCCCGGGTTTCGTGCGTTTTCAATTTTCAAAATTTTGTGTTCCGTGTTTTGGTCTCCTGCGTGGGACATGATGTTGGTTCTGTGTTGCGTGTTTTGGACTCCTGCGTGGGACAGGGTGGTGGCTCTGTGATGTCTGTTTCAGTTTTATTTCAATAAATCTTCCTTTTAAAAAATATATATATATATATATATATATATATATATATATTTCAAAAGACCCCCCCTTTTTTTTTCAAAAGACCCCCCTGTTGGTTCGTTTTATGTTAGGGCACAGTATTTAGCGACGGATTAGCGATGGATATATATCCGTCGCCAGGCCGTCGCGATACTGAAGGCACAATATATTAGTTTGCCGATGGATAATCCGTCGCTATGTGGTCGCCAAATTTTGCGCCAATGTTTTCTAACATTTTCCCGTAAAATATTGACAACTGGGCGACGACATAGCGACGGGTTATTTTTTCGTCACTATATGTCCGACGATATAGCGACGGATTTTTGACCGATATTTACCCTTAAAACTAAAAAAAATAATTGGCTGCAATTCGACGGAAGACCATCGCTGTTTCGTCGGAAGTTCGTCGCTAAATATCCGTCGCTAAAGTGCTATATTTTGGTAGTGCTCGTTATGGAAAGGCTTCTTTAGAATCAAGTCCCATATTCAGCGGGTTGCGCCTCGAGGATAGACTATGCGGCTGAGTCGGAAGAGACCTCCCATTGCACTGTTTTTCATGCTGCACTTGTGTTGGTTTTGGCTTTGGTTTTCTGAATGTATTTTCATGAATATTTTCGTAAATTTTTTCATGGCTTGCATTTTGAACTCGTATTTATATATCGAACTCCTTGAATAATAAAGTGTTCTAATCAGTTGCTTGTGCAATTTTAGGTAATTGCGTAGGCGACGTCTAGCACGACCAACCAGTTTCTCGCCTCAAGGAAGACTAAGGTGAGTGGCTGGTACCCTTCTTCCCTCGATCCATTTCTTCAATGTATTGTCGATACCAACATATGTTATGCTAAGCTGTAAATGCAATAAACAAAGGCCTATTCCAATGAACCGTTGTATGACATTTCACGTATATGGACTATAGAACTGCTTATCATAGAACTGTTCATATGCTTGTTTATAATATGCTTTCTATCACACAATGTTCAGCAAAAGGGAATGAACCAACGAACATACTGTGCAAAATGACAAGGCGAGATACGTCGAGTTAGGTTAAGTTTACTATGAATCATAAACCATGCTTGAATAACTAGTTTAATCTAGCACGATTATTGACAACTTGTATACAAGGTCATTTGTTTCATTGAACGGTAACCCGGGCCACGAGTCCGCTTCGGCCTAGGAGAAAACACGGTATAGCCGAGCTTGGTTTAAGCAACGGGTAATTCAGGGACTTGCAACGGAGCTTGCTACTTGCGTTGAAAGGACCCCATCGAACCAGGCTATGTCCATGATGGCTAGTTAATGGTAGTGACCTCCACATCATACACTTAATATGAATTGATATCAAAATGACAGGAAAGGCGTTGGTAACTTTTATGTGCACGGCATGCTCTGCGTACGTAAGCTCTAGCGTAATTTATCTTATTTATGTTTCATCAAACTGCTTGCATGAAACTGACTAGGATGGCTAGAAAGATCACTAAATATACTGCATGATTCACCTAATTTTTTGAACAAAATAAGAGTATGGAAATAATTAGCCACTCGCCAGTACACGTTGATTGTACTGATCCTCACTCTCTACAGGTGCTACAAATCAGGAGGAGCGTACCGCATGACTGAAGACAGTGCTCGTGCATTTTAGAGCTTCATCTGTGCATGCAAAGCCTTGAAATAATCTTTTTTGAGTACTTCACCACTGTCCAAGCTAAGATGGCTCAACTCTCCCCTATCCCAGGTGTCTGCATGCTTTAGTTGTATAAAAGGGTGTGATGTATGGAATGACTATCTCATCGATGTTCATTTTGTAATGAATTCAGTTTGTAGCCAGTATGACACCTTTGTATCTGTTTGCCATTAAATATCAAGAACAAAAATTACAGACGAATTGAACTTGATTGCAAACTCGCTTGTACAAGAGAAAGCCTAGAAAGAAATCCTAGGAAACAATCTAAGTACAATTGTTTAGTTTTTGATTCTGGGGGGCAACGATGGAGGCTCGGAAAAGTGTAGCAACACTACCTTACTCCTTGGACTATCTAACACGGTTCTTGCTCTTGAAGAAATTGCCCTTTGTAGGTTGCCAGCCTTGGATTGCCAACCTTTAGCATGGGTGAGGTACCCTGCTATTAATAGTGATCCATGCAGTAGCAGATTTTTTGGCCGCATAAAGGGCCATGTGGCCACGTGTCTGTCACAGTACACAAAGACTGGATCTTGGGCTGCCAGCTGGAGGGGGTTGTTGAGATTTTGTTAAAGCGAATCTGGGTGGTTGAGTCTTGGTCAAATTGCCATGTGTCCCCCCACAATAGAGTAAAATCAATCTTCTGTGGCCCGGATCAACTTGGCCGCATGCGGTACCAAGAGTCTTTCTTTTGCGGCCTGGATCGGCTTGGCCGCATGAAATCTCAAGAGCCTTCCTTTTGCGGCTCGGATCATCTTCGTCGCATGAGGTCTCAAGAGTCTTCCTTCTACGGCTCAAATTGGCTTGGCCGCATGAGGTCTTCAAGGGACTTCCTTCTGTGGCTCGGATCATCTTGGCCGCATAAAATCTGAAGAGTCTTCCTCCTGTGGCTCAAGTCCACTTGGCCGCATGGGGTCTCCCAGAGCCTTACTTCTGCGGCTCGATTTTACTTGGCCGTATGGGTTCTTCGAAAGCCTTGCTTCTGCGGCTCGAGTCAACCTGGCCGCATAGGATCTTCGAGAGCCTTGCTTCTGCGGCTCGAGTCTACTTAGCCGCATGGGGTCTTCGAGAGCCTTGCTTCTGTGGCTTGAGTCAACCTGGCCGTATAGGGTGATGATCCGCATAAACACAGACTGCCTTGGTGGTAGAGCCAATGTCTTGTGGCAGTAGTAGTTGATGGCGGCTTGGGTACAGTGATGTCATGGAAAGGGCTTCTCATACAACAAGGTTTCTTCTCTCTCCTTACATTTGTGAATGACCACCTCTCGCAAGTCGAGAGCAGATCGATCTACCTTTGCATCTGTTTTGTGGGCCCGGGTATCCCGAGCGCCCGGTACATAGGTATCATATTTGCTTCCTGATCTGAGGCTAGTAAAAGTACTTACTCTCGATCGTTGTAGAAAGATTTTTGGGACCATCATATTTGCTTCCTGATCTGAGGCTAGTAAAGTACTGCGCTCGAATGTTATAGGGAGACTTTTGGGACCATCATATTTGCTCCCTAATCTGAGGCTAGTAAAGTACTGCGTTCGATCGTTGTAGGGAGACTTTTGGGACCATCATATCTGCTTCCTGATCTGAGGCTAGTAAAGTACTGCGCTCGATCGTTGTCGGAAGACTTTTGAGACCTATCCTGTCCGTTAGCCCTGGAGGACTGGACGCGGGTGGTTCTGTACAACTTTTTATCAGGAGCCCGTATAACAGTTAATGGTGCCCGCTGATGGTCTGCAGCTTGGACAGTTGACTGGGCTTATTGGGCCTGTACTGCCCTAGACTTCTTCGACTTAGCACCCGAAGGTGCGTAGTAGGAAGAGTCCAAGTTGGAAGGAGGGAAGGGAAGTTGGTGCCCTTTTCAAAGGAGGAAAGGGGGCTCTATATATAGAATGGAGTGAGCCCTTTCTTCTTCTCCTTTCCGATGTGGGACTAAAAATAATATCCTATTTTCCATGCTTCTACAAGCCCCCCTTCAAAGTTTTCAAATTACAAATTTGGAATACTTTGAATAAGAAGCATAGAAAGTAGAGCTGTTTAGGTGTGACAATCCTATCAGAGGTAGCATGGACGTGATAGGTTTGGATACTTCTGTTGGGGATTTTATGTGGACTTATCATCTTTGGCGTACCTTGGTTTTAGGTACAGATAATAAGTTGAGAGAGGGAACCAACATATTTACTCAGAGGTGATATGGACGTGGTAAATATGAGGTTGATGGTAGAGCTTTCCTACTCAGAGGTGATATGGACATGGTAGGAGTAAACTCGGTGAGGATACATATAACAACTCAGAGGTGATATGGACATGGAAGTTCTATGATTGATGCGCCACAATGTAGGGGTTGTTGCACGGGATGTTCACTCAGAGGTAAGGTAGATGTGGTAAATATTTGTTTTTAGCATCATCTGCTTTGTAAGGGGTAGGAAAACAACTTAGAGGTGATTTGGACATGGTTGTTCTACTACTGGGGAGTGAATGCAACGGAACAACTGGGCTCCAGAAGCATATGATTGTGAGAGAAGGGGTGCTTGTACTAGATGACCTAACACAACATTTGTGATCGACAGAGGACATCCCATTTGGGGGACTTTTCGTGGACCTATTACCCTTTTGTGCATCTGTGATGCGAGTAAATAGATTCGAAATAATTTTCAGTGGACCTATTAACCTTTTGTGCACTGGTGGTGCGGTTAATAGATTTAAATGATTTTGTGGACCTATTACCCTTTTGCGTACTGGTGGTACGGGTAATAGATTTGAAATGAAACCTAACATAGGTAATATGGACGTGATAGGTTTCGTAGTCTTAACACCATGCCTTTTATCACAGGTTGGATACAAGTGTTAAGTCAAGAGACCATCGGTATCAGAGGTAATATGGACGTGACACACGATAATCCTAAAATTTTTGGTGGACCTATTACTCTTCTGTGCACTGGTGGTACGAGTAATAGATTTTAAGACAAAACCCAACAAAGGTATTATGGACGTGATATGTTTTGTGGTCTTAACACCATGTCTTTTATCTTGGGTTGGGTACAGGTGTTAAGTCAAGAGATTATCTATATCATAGGTAATATGGACGTGATAAAGATAGAATCTATGGGGGCATAGAATGACTCAGAGGTAATATGGACGTGAAGGGTTCTATAAATAACAACTGTGGAGGATTGTCATGGAAAGGGTGCTTCACTCAGAGGTAATATGGACATGGCAAACATCCTTCTACTAGAATAACAGTTCATAGTTAATATGGACATGGCTGTATTCTAGGAAGTTATAACAAATTTGGGGTTATCGTAACGGGGGTGACTACTTAGAGGTAATATGGACATGGTAGACACCGTTATAGAAGGACACTTCAGAGGTGATATGGACGTGAAATGTTTTCTATGTGGTCATGATGACACAGAGTCTTCACGGGAGATGCAACTACTCAGAGGTGATATGGACATAGTAGATGCACAACAAGATGTAAGAAAGCAATCCAGTGGCAATATGGTCGTGGAGGGCTTTACTTATTAAGATTTGGTATAGGAGGGTTGAACAAGTTTTTACCAGGATCTGCGAGCACGTATGAGGGCGCAGGAGCTCCTGTTGGCATTGCTGATGAAGATGGGTTTCGGGGAAGTTGCGTCCCCTAAGTCGCTCTGGACGACATTCCTCGGTGGGAGGCTCTCGCTGTTCGAACCGCCATTCCCATTGAGAGCCAGGTGTTGAGCTTAAGGCTCTTCTTCAAAGAAATTGAGTGCCTGGTCTTCTTCCTCTGCGGGATCGTTTATGGAAACCATGTTGACGAATAGTACCTTCTGTAGGTCTCAGTTATTGGAGGTGCCGCCACTGTTGTTGTTATTGGGGGTGGTACCAGGATGTTTGCCTTTGTCCTCTCCATCCGGGATGTGTAATCCCAGATGGCGAGCCTTTTTTAACTTCGTCTTCGCATTGGTGGCGCTTATGATGAAGGTCGTCCAATCCCTAAACTGATCTTCGCCCATCCAGAGGCTGATTGCGGGAAGCAACTTCTTCTGGCATATTTTAATCAAGGAGCTTTCGGGATTGCCTTGGGGCAATCTCATTGCGGTTTGGCAGAACCGCTCGATATAGTTCCTTGTTAGCTCCCTCTCCCCGTGAGCGACGTCCATGAGAGACGAATTTGTCACATCATGCCCTACTTCGTAGAATCTCTCTAGGAACAAGCGCTTGAAGCCGTCAAAAGAATAGATGCAGTTGTCCGGAAGGTTCCGGTACCAATCGAACGCGATCCCCTCCAATGCTCCGATGAATAATCATATGAGGATGGCGTCGCTATGCGGCAAGTAGTCGGTTGTGACCTCGAAATAAGTCATGTACTGACTAGCAGAGGTCTTCCCGTCATACGATTCAATATGAAACAGTTTGTACCGTGGTGGAAAAGGAACATCTCTCCATGCAACGGGATATGGCTGTCGTATTCTTTGGTCCCGAGAGGAGTCTCGGGCATTGAACATTGCTCGAAGCTCCTGGACTTCCCTCTTTGCATCCCTGGCTTCGTTTGCAGCTGAAGGAACAGATGCTCCTAAAGGATTGTCACCCAAAGGAGGAGCGGTCGTGTTTGAGTCCACATTGACTGCGGGTCCCAAGCTTGTTTGTCCAGGCGTCCTTACCGGTTGAGTCGGCAAGACGGCTTTGATTTCGTCTACTGAATTGGCCAGGGACAGGAGCATGGCTTCAAGTACTTCTAGACGTTGTCGATCAGTAGGCCCTTTATGATCATCGCCGGCCATAATGATTGTCCATACGTGGGTGGACACGGAAGGAACCGTAGAAGAGGTGCTCTCCATGTCGTACCCTCGTACCGAGAAATCGTTAGGGAACATCAAAATGTCCTCTTCCTCGTACTCGGAAGGGATGCCACCCCCTGCGCAGGAAGCCGCATCGTCTTGGCGAAGGCGGTCACCCTCGGGGACGTCCAAGTCTGTTGCGTAATTCCAGTGGATCGCTACCCCCTGTATATGCTCTTGGAACATCGGGTTGTCGCATATATTGAGGGGACTGCTACCCCTAGCTTTATTTACCCCCGGGGAGGTCGAGGGTGCACCCCCGGGTGTTGGAAGCTTCTTTCTGGATCGAGTGTATAGGTAGACACCCCCTGTGGCTGTCGGCGGTAATCCTCCAGATGAGGGTTTCCTTACAGTGCTGGCTGAGATTGTTGGGTTGGAAAAGCCTGTCTTCTTTCCTTCCTTGCTGGGAAGAACCTTTCGAGTTGAATTACAGGAGGCGAAAGGAAATTCCTCATCTTTCGGAATTTGCACCTGTTCCTTAAGTGGTTGTCGGACAGGTGCTAGCTGGTGCAGTCGTTGGAAAATGGACTGCCGATCTTCAGGTGCTGCCGACTTGTCGCAGCAGCAGTTGATGATGACCTAGGTGCAACGACATCCCGAAAAGGGCTCATCACATGCCAAGGTTGCTTCTTTATCCTTGCGTTTGTGAGTAATCACCTCTCTCAAGTCGATAGCAGACTGATCTACCTTTGCATCCAATTTGTGGACTCGGGTATCCCGAGCACACGGGTGCGTAGGTATCATGCTTGCTTCCTGATCTGAGGCTAGTAAAAGTACTTGCTCTCGATCGTTGGAGGGAGACTTTTGAGACCCACCCTGTCCGTTAGCCCTGGGGGACTGGACGCGGGTAGTTCTGTACAACTTTCCATCAGGAGCCCGTATAACAGTTAACGGTGCCTGCTGACGGTCAGCAGCTTGGACAATTGACTGAGCTTGTTGGGCCCGTACTGTCCTAGATTTCTTCGATTTAGCACCTGAAGGCGCATAGTAAGAAGAGTCCAGATTGGAATATTCCACATTCTCAATGGGCCGCATGGAGTCGTGCTCGCATGAGAGACGGTCGAACACAGAGCTTCTGATAGGGCTGCATGAGACACCCTGTCTGTGGCCAGGATTGGCTACCATATGGGCCATCTGCCTGCCGTCAGAGTTGACTGCCGCATGGGCCATCTACCGATGACCAGAGTTGGCTATCACATATGCAGACTGCTCATCTCTCTTATGCGGCCTCTTTCTCGTCCGCATGGATTTCCCTTGTGTCCCCAATAACTCAGCATTACAGTGTTTTCCTTTGCTAGATTTGGGGACAGTGGGGTTCTCCGCGGTCGGAAGAAAGGCCGCAGAAGAGCTTTGATCACCGTCTTAGGCCGCAGAAGGAGCTTCTTCGAGAACCTGGTCGGGGGGCAACAGTTTTGCACTTCGACATCCTGCAGGTTCTCTTTGGGTTGGCTCGCTTCTGCGACGGGCTGTCGCTCCCTTCAGAGAGCATTTCTTCGAATGCTCGTTGGTCAAAACGAACCACGAGCATTTGCTGCGTAGAGCCAAGCTTGGACGCATCAGATTGCATCACCAACTTCTCATAAGAGGAGAAGGAAGTCCCCAGCAGAGTCGCCATCGTATTTTCCATTAAATATTAAGAACAAAAATTACAAACGAATTGAACTTGATTGCAAACTCGCTTGTACAAGAGAAAGCCTATAAAGAAATCCTAGGAAACAATCTAAGTACAATTGTTTAGTTTTTGATTCTAGGGGGCGACGATGGAGACTCGGGAAAGTGTAGCAACTCTGCCTTATTCCTTGGACTATCTAACACGGTCCTTGCTCTTGAAGAAATTGCCCTTCGTAGGTTGCCAGCCTTGGATTGCCAACCTTTAGCATGGGTGAGGTACCCTGCTATTTATAGTGATCCCTACAATAGCAGATTTTTAGGCCGTATAAAGGGCCACGTGGCTACGTGTCTGTCACAGCACACAAAGACTGGATCTTGGGCTGCCAGCTGGTGGGGGTTGTTGAAATTTTGTTGTAGCGAATCTGGGTGGTTGAGACTTGGTCAAATTGCCATGTGTCCCCCCACAACAGAGTAAAATCAATCTTCTACGGCCCGGATCAACTTGGCCGCATGCGGTACCAAGTTTCTTCTACGGCCTGGATCGGCTTGGCCGCATGAAATCTCAAGAGCCTTCCTTCTGTGGCTCGGATCATCTTGGCCGCATGAGGTCTCAAGAGTCTTCCTTCTGTGGCTCAAATTGGCTTGGCCGTATGAGGTCTTCAAGAGACTTCCTTCTGCGGCTCTGATCATCTTGGCCGCAGGAAGTCTGAAGAGTCTTCCTCCTGCGGCTCAAGTCCAATTGGCCGCATGGGGTCTCCAAGAGCCTTGCTTCTGCGGCTCAGTTTTACTTGGCCGTATGGGTTCTTCGAGAGCCTTGCTTCTACGGCTCGACTCAACCTGGCCGTATGGGATCTTCGAGAGCCTTGCTTCTGCGGCTCGAGTCCACTTAGCCGCATGGGGTGTTCGAGAGCCTTGCTTCTGCGGCTCGAGTCAACCTGGCCACATGGGGTGATGATCTGCATAAACACAGACTGCCTTAATGGTGGAGCCACTGTCTTGTGACAGCAGTAGTTGATGGCGGCTTGGGTGCAGTGATGTCTTGGAAAGGGCTCCTCACACATCAAGGTTGCTTCCCTCTCCTTACATTTGTGAATGACCACCTCTCGTAAGTCGAGAGCAGATTGATCTACCTTTGCATCCATTTTGTGGGCCTGGGTATCCCGAGCGCCCGGGTGTGTAGGTATCATATTTGCTCCCTGATCTGAGGCTAGTAAAAGCACTTGCTCTCGATCGTTGTAGGAAGATTTTTGGGACCATCATATTTGCTTCCTGATCTGAGGCTAATAAAGCACTGCGCTCGATCGTTGTAGGGAGACTTTTGGGACCATCATATTTGCTCCATGATCTAAGGCTAGTAAAGTACTGTGCTCGATCGTTGTAGGGCAACTTTTGGGACCATCATATTTGCTCCCTGATCTGAGGCTAGTAAAGTACTGCGCTCGATCGTTGTAGGAAGACTTTTGAGACCCACCCTGTCCGTTAGCCCTGGGGGACTGGACGTGGGTGGTTCTGTACAACTTTCCATCGTGAGCCCGTATAACAGTAAACGGTTCCCGCTGACGGTCAGCAGCTTGGACAGTTGACTGGGCTTGTTGGGCCCGCACTGTCCTAGACTTCTTCGACTTAGCACTCGATGGGGCGTAGTAGGAAGAGTCCAAGTTGGAAGGAGGGAAGGGAAGTTGGTGCCCTTTTCAAAGGAGTGAAGGGGGCTCTATATATAGAATGGAGTGAGCCCTTTCTTATTCTCCTTTCCGATGTGGGACTAAAAGCAATATCCTCTTTTCCATAATTCTACAGTATCGAGTCTGTAATATGATGTTCCTTATCAATAAATCTAAAGTTCTTCTATATAATGTGTTTAATTTACTCTGTGCACTCTCTCGTTGTTGTGTTTCGGATAACCTTATGACTATGCCTTGTGCGATCGCAACTTAGGTTCGCACGGCATTACGCCCGGGGGACGACTATCGATTCTACGGAATTGGGGTGTGACAGATACGGGGTCACTGGGGTCATTAGAGGAACATTCTCCTCCTGGGTAGCTACATCACCAGATATGATGGCCAAGGTAGAGGTGCATCCGCTTAACAGTTCATATTACTGGTACGAAAATAAGGTTACGTTAGAAAATATTCAAGCATGAGGCAATTTCAAGCAATCAAAGAGAGTTTAAATTTTTTTCAAGTCAATGGAGGTAATAAGTTGTGGATGAGATACTATTGCTATTCCTAGATGTTGGCTTGTTGGACACAGTCATGTAATCTAATAATATTTTCGTAGACCTGCATGGGCCACCACAAAAACATGTAACGCTCCAGTCCCAAAATACATAGGACTAAGTATGTAGACATGCCAGCTGCATAGATACAAAGAATACTCCAATATATGGAATTCCCGTACGTATACATAAGCTGTAAGAAATAATAATCACAGGCCACAACACAGAATAACTAATCTCATCCATAACACACAAAAGATAAATGATAGTCCAGAATAGATAAAGTAAATGAGTCAAAGATGTAGCCGAGTGGAAACAGATCCACTACTAAATAACTATGATAATAATCTCAAACTAGAGTCTGACCTCCACAAATAAAAATTAAAGAAATAATAGAGATGTCCACTACAAGTCTCATATTATAGATAAAGAGCTAAATCTCGGAAGACGGTGCCTCATCGTTTGTAAGGGATGGATCGAGAGCAGAACCGTACTTTTGGAGGAAATCGTCTAAGCCTGGAGAATTCACCAGGTCCTCAGCAGGACGTAACAAGATACAAGAAAACAACATGCCATATAAACTGTGATATATAATAAAACCTCCAACGCATGGGCACTCTGGCTATAATAGGTTTGGTATGGCCCCCTCTATGGGCACCAGGGACCTCAAAGCATGACATTTCACGAACATCAAAGGGAAACATGTACATGATAAAGGGGTAAGCAAGATCGTATCACCAGCGGAGCTTCCGGTAATAAAGGGACGTGCATATTTGTCCCATACGCTATGGAACTGTTTTTTTTCCACCCAATGCCTATCTATGTCATCTCCATAACATACATGAACCTCTAATAACTGCCAAGTCCACTAATCATGCAATATCTATTGGCAGTTACTTCCTAACTGTCGTACGTCTCACACGTATCGGTTGCCAGTCAACTACGCAAGTTCGTGTCCTACATGTGACTCACAACTCGTGATAAAAAAAGTGTTAAGGCCATATGAGATATACCAATACCTCATCTTTAGTGTATAGTCAACTAGTGCTAAGTCAATACAGAAGGAAAATAAAAGAGTAAAATGACTAATGTAGTCGCTTGCAACCAAGTTTGACTTGGACGCACAATATGATAGAAACATGTAGTATAAGATTAAACTAAATAAAATAACAGAAATAAATTGATAATAAATAACTGAGTATAATGGCAAGGTATCTTGCCTGAGTGTGGGGTACATAAATAGCTAGTCCAGTACTCAGAATGGTAGCACGCAAAGTCAAATCCCACAAACGACTCTGGATGTTGAAATAAACATCACGAATGTTTTTGGTATAAAATATGTCTAAAAATGCCTGCCAAAAAGTCTAATTCTAGACACAGGAGAAAAAATCATAATTTCGGATGAAAACGATGTCCGCTGTTGGACCTGCTTTGCACCGAAAAGTGTGCCAGTATCTACGGTCTCTAAAGTCGTCAAACTATATGTCTATGGGACCGGTTTGACGATAAGAACCCAACCAAATGTCTAAAGTTGGATTTCGATGGGTCGTGCACAAATTTGTCCGTTGGATCGGTCGCGGGCCCGCCAAAATGACGTTCCGGTCGACCTTCCCAGAATCAGACCAAACTTGGCATACAGGACCAGAAAATTGATCTGGTCTTGTTGGCACAAGTTTTGTCTCGAGGTGACAAACGTGCACAAGCTTATATCCTACTTTGCAAAAGGCCGATACGGGGTATCTCGATGGATACACTTTGATTTCATCGTGCACACACAACAAAATTGAGTTTTATCGAATCCCACACATCGACAACATCCATACGCGTCTTTCGATGCTTATGGGTTGCGACCACATCACCCGGTTTGTCGAGGCGCACGCCGTATCGGAAAGTTTTTCAAGTTTCTACAGTTTAAAAAAAATAGTTTTTCGTCAAATTGGGAACCCGATTTCTCGGCGCACAGTCATCGAAATTGACTTCTGTAAATTGAGTTCTATAGCCCTATAGGTTGTCTACAACTATCTCCATAGGGAATTTTAGGTTGTCAATACATCATCCCATAAACAACTTCCAAATAGGGTTCCAACAATAGTTTCGTTATTCTATTTTCTGTGATTTTTCTTGATATTACAAGAATTTTCATAAATTAATTAGGACAACCCAAGTCAATCTATTTGAATAGGTTTTGAGGGGTAAAGTAGGCTCCCTACAAAAAATTTTAAATTTGAGAATAATGGAGCGTAAATATAGGGGTTGGGTCGGAAAGGCGGGTCCCTAGCGGTCGGACGAAAGAGAGCACCTCAGTTTCCTGTGGTTTTGGGGGCGACGCTGGTGATCTTGACAGCTTCGGTTGTAGTTGCAGGTGATCAGGGAGGGGCACCGGGATTGTGGGATTGCTCTTGACGAACTCACAATGCTAGGGCTTCCGTCGATTACATATATATCTTTTTTTTTGCTCATACAGGTCCGAGGGTGGTTTTGATAGGGATTAGGTTTTTAAATCCATTCTGATTACAAGTGTATATGGAATCTTATAAAGATTGCTATTCGGATTTAGGAGGTAGAGATTTGAATTGATTCTCTGATAAAATTTTACTTGGATAGAAATAAGAGAAGAAATCCTTCACTCTATTCACCAACGGGTGAATTTGAGTGGTTTCATATCGCAATAATTTAAATTCATATGTTTTATTTTATTTTTACATCTAATACAATATATGAATATTGTATGTAGTCATCAATACATATGTATGCATATGTAGACAACAGTTAATAAGAAAAAAATCCTAAATTTTAAACTCAGTAAATACCTTTATAAGTATATTTCTGACTTGAGTATACACACATACATAATATATGTGTATTCATATATATACATAATTACCTATACATATAAGAATGCCAAAAAAATCAAAAATAATTTCATAAAATTTCCAACACTCAAGGAATTAACTTATCAATATTTGGTAAATAACTTGTGCAATTATGCTTTAACTTTATTTACATACTACTAACAACTACTATATAGTATTTAGGTATAAGAAATTCATATCATTAATAACTAACTATTGATAAATATGAAAATGCCATAAAATATTAAAAAAAAATATTACCAAAAATTTATAAAATAGGGGGTTTATAGGCGAAATATACATATTGTTGATCTCGTTTCATAGTCAGTCGCACTTTCGGTTGACCTTGGGCGATCAACTTCTTGGCGGGATTAACGAGCGCCTCGTCGATATTTACGCCTAAGGCGTAGACCGTTGAGTCAAAAGGATATCAGCGAAGAGAGGCGTGGATGCGGGAACTACACATGAACAAAGTGTGTCAAAAAAATACAGGTATCTTCTTGAAGAAGTGCGAAGGCACTGCCTAGCGGCATTGTGCCTCTGTAGGTAAGAATCCGTACAGTCATTGTGCAAACATCCGTACAGGCACTACAAAAAGTTGCACTGCTTTACAGCATGCGAGCGCCAGCACAGGAAATTAATAAAATAGCACTGCGCAAGTGATCCTGCGCATCTGCGAAAACCTCAACACATCTTATAGCCATCACTTTTAAAAGTAACGACTATGCGCATTGGTTGATAGAGCTTTAGCATATCTTCGGGCACCACTCTGAAGAATGGCACCCTATGCGCATCAACAAGAAAAAGCTTTAGCACATCTTTGGGATACCTGCGCATCAGCAAGAAAAAGCTTTAGCACATCTTTGGGACACCAATCCAAAGAATGGTACCCCATGCGCATCAACAAAAAAAAGCTTTAGCACGACTTCGATACGCCACGTCGAAGAGTGAATGCCTATGTGCATCAGGAGTCTAGGGTGTCAGACACCTACTTGCAACCGGTGGTCGCATGTCTCCGTGTACTCCGGCAGCCACGATCGGAGCATGCTCGACAACGACGGCTTCTAAGGACGACTGTCTCCCTGTAGCCGTCGTACGCTCGTCGTGGCCTCTCCGGCTTGTCTTGTCGTATCCCCTCTAGTTTGTCTCGTACTCACCGCAGCCTCTCTGGCCTTTTTTGTGCTCGTTGCTGTTCTTAGCCTTCTTTGTGCTCGCCGCAGCCGTTCTGGGAGCTTTTGGGGCTCTCGACTTCTTGGAAGCCATTGCAGAAAAGTTAAGGATTTGAGGAAGAAAAAAACTCTGACAGAAGCTTCGTTGGAAGGGAAGGCAGGAAGCAAATAAAATTTTCTCTCTCTAAATAACCATTACTTATAAGAATTGGCCACGTCAGCAGATAAAAAACAAAACCCTTCATATTCGAAGAGACTCTTCGAACGTTGGGAATTAAAATCAAGATCTTGATGACTGCTTCCTAAAATCGAGGAGTTTTCATTAACTTTCAATGAAACGATGGCTCATGGCATTTAATGCCGAAAACTAAATGTGACGATAGCCTGTCAGCAAACATCATGTGCATAGGCCACATGTCATTTCATGCTTCTGTTCAAAGTGTTCCGAACTTTTTAAGTTCAAAAACTTTGAAGGGGTCTTGTAGAAGCATGACGCAGCAGTAACAGAAGCGCAGATGACAACAGTGGCTGCATATAGTTCACAAAAGCGCAGAAGACAACAGTTGTTTGAAAGCGTAGCAGATAACAAGTTACAGGAGACATACAAAGATGGTGTATAAAAAGAAGTTCTTTATTAAAATCATGTCTATAAAGATCTATTACATATTCTTCATGATTACATATAAAGACTAAACACCTAAAGTCTACAAATGTGCAATCATCAGAAAGCACACAGCCCCCCAAAAGTGCAGTAGTGTCAGAGCAAATCACTTCCTCGCCAGAACGAGCCACTTCCTAATTAGACGCGGTAGAACACCAATATGGCTAATGAAGCAGTTATTGGTTCGAACGAAGAACATAACTCTTACTCGCAACACCGCTCACGACTCTTCCAGCATAACAGGGCACACAGCCCTACCCCAATATGGTAATGAAGCCATTATTGAGCGAGGCAGAGTACAACCTGTGGCTCTTCAGGTTGGCAATCAATCCAAACCCGGTAGCTTGGATGTGAAGCCCATGCATGTTATTTAAATTTTTTTGGTTTTATTGGTTGTTTTGTTTAAGCCAAAACCCCAAGCCCGATAAGTTAAGCCCATGACACTTAGACTCAAACCCAACCCCTCTTACTCGTTCAAACCCACGACTCTATTCTCCCGTAGATCCTATTCTCTCGCACCACTACTCGCACCCCCATCCCCACCCTCTTCTGTACGTAACCGATCACAGAAACTCTCACCCATCCCCTACACCAAAATCCTTCTCTCTCAGAAACCTCCCCCACTTCCCAAATTTGGAGGCACCCCCGCGTTTGTCTCGTCATTCTGTTCGAATCCGGACTGCTCTCCCCGTCGTTCCGAACTGCGCCGAACCTACGCCCACAGCTGCAACCGTCGTTCCAGGTCGGCGCCAGCCCCGTGTCAGCTACCAGTCGCCGCCCCACCTCGCGCGGACCCTCCGCGCGCACTAGCAGCCCGTGCTAGCCCGTGCAGAACCCCCTGTCATGGCAGCACCTCTGCAAGACCCTCGTGCGCTCGCGACCTCGTGTCCGTGTTTTCCGCGGTCCCGTCGACTTTTCGACGATCTGTTTCGAGTCTGAGGCATCCCCTAGGTGCTCCTTCTCCGTTCCGGTAAGTTTTTGTTCCAAAAACTCTCTTTCTTTTCTGTCAGAACCTAATTCCGGCCAATTAAAGGAATAAAGTTCTGTCAATTGGAATAGTTAGTTTAGAATAATTATTTTATTGTATTTGTGGTGTGGATTAATTAATTAAATAGTTTAATAGTTATTATCTGTTAGATTATAGGAAGGCATGAGATTAAGTTTAGTAATGATAAATTGTAGGATTGTTGTGCTCTTTTAATTAAAGTGGTTAATTGTTAAGAAATAATCATGGTAAAAAACTAGTTTTGTGCAATAAATAGTAAATTGAGGTTTTTCCTATTAAAAAGATTTAGTTACTAATTATTGTAAGGATGTTTTAGAAATCAGATTTCTAATTAAGATTATTACATTCATTGTATATAAGTTCTAATTAGAAATTACGTTTTATTAAAAGAGATAATATATTTGGTTTAAATTAGTTTTAGTGGTTATAATCAAAAATGTGTATTTTGGTTTATTAAAATATAAAAAATGAGATTATTAATATAAATGTTTTTACTAGCAAATAATTAGTTTTTTTAAATAAATGAATTTCTTTTAAAATACTAAAATACTCATTATTGTGTGACTTTGGACCAAAAAGGTATTTTAGTAATAATACCCGGAGATAATTTCTCGTTAACTAAAATATTAAAATATTAGATGTAGTAAAACCATATTTTGCGTAATTTGGTAATTGTAAAAAAAGACTAACTTCTATAATAAAATTTAATAATTGTTTTCTTGCCCTTAATTAATCATTACGGTAAAAATACGTATTGTCCACTAAAACGATTATTTTGTCACTTAGTAATAGTCAACACTTTATTCTTAAAACATAAGAATATTTTCTATATTAATAACAAATTAAGTTATTTTCAACCCGACCAGACTTAGCCTTAATTAACCAGTTAGTATTGTCCTGAAGGACTAGAGTGTAGTAAATTCTAGTTATTAAATCCGGTGTTACGATTATGTAGGGTTCAGGACCTAAGTTCGAGGACATCTACAGTCGTCACTATAGTACTGGAGACATCAAGGCAAGTGCATACTTATCTAAACTCGGGTTTTAATTAATAATTAATTTTGTTGCATGATAGAGTACTGTATCGACACCTGACTTATGGGATCCCTCTCGGATCATACCGACTGCATACTGAATCAATTACTTGACTGCTTACTGAATCATTGACTCGGGGATTGGGAGAGTAACGTTAACACCTGTGGTCAAAGCCCTTTTACCGAATCACTGTGGATAGCGGAACCCAACCCACTTGGGCCAAAGTCGGACTGTGTTCATTAGAACACTTACTGCCTCCAAGCCTAACCGGCCACAGGCTGTTACGTGCTCTAAACACTACTGTAGCTAGATTATTTTACTTTTCAGAGTTTGCTGCATAACTGTTTTATTATTATTATTTAAAAATCATATTTCCATAATAAACTCCTTTTTGTCTCGTCTTTTAATTATTGAATAAAATGCTGGAATGGATTTGTGTGTCTTGCTCCCTCCTGACTGGAGACAACATATTTAGGTGATTGCGACGATGAGGAGTTGACTTACATTCCTATTATGGGCCCGACCTGGGTTCTGAAGACTTAGCTGAACCAGGATCGAGAAACCAGGAGTCCTAGTTGCACCATTCTGTTTAGTTTTTTTTTCTTAAAAATTATGTGACTAGGGTTCATGAGAGGATTGAGAGAGTTTAGTGCATTGGACTTTTGGTTAAGGAATTGAACTAGCTAGTTACTAATCTTGGCCCAAAGCCCACCATGAGAAACCCTAACCCTAGCTCTTAATTAGGACAGCCACAACAGCCCAAATTAAACCTAATTTCAGCCTATAAAGTCTCTCTTCATACCACTTGCCTATTTTAGAACACCTCCTTGTAGGAAACCCTAATTCTTCCCCCTTTTATCAAATCTCCCCATTCCTCCACCAAATTGATCCCAATCTTTTGCACTTGATCCCAAATCTGAAGTAGAAGAAGAAGGAGGCTAGCTTGCAAGGAGAAGAGCTCATTGGAACATAGTTTGAGGAAGAAGACTTTACTATTTGGGGCTTTTTCTTGGAGATTGGATCCCTATAGGTAATTTCTACAAATTCCCCTAAAACCCTGGTTTTATTCCATAGATGCATCCATCAGGTGTCCCCTAGCTGTAGGTGAAGTTTGGTAGGAATTAGAATTAGTTTGGTGTCCGTATCGGACACGTATCAATGTCATTGTTTAGGTGTTTGACGAAATGCCACATAGAAATTTATTTCAGTAATTTTCAAAACTAATTTCATGATTGTGTAGCCCTATATAAGTGATTTGAAACCCCCAGGGACTGAGCACAATTTTGTGTCCAAATCTGGACACGAACCTGTGCACGGGACTGCGGCACAGTGCCCTGCTACCCGACCCAGTTTGCAGAACGACACGTCATGTGGACACGTGCCACTTGGCACAGAGGTAGGGGCAACCTTTCTCAGCACACCCTCGAGTTTGACACGATCTCATGTCGTGTCGAGGAAGCACAAACGAGCTCATTTATAAAAGGACACGAATGAGCTCCGAATCTATCCAAACTTGGCTAGCAACCTCTAACCATGGAGTGGAGGAGAAATGAAGAAGATTTGGTGGAAGAAGGGGTTGATTTGGAGATGAAATCAATGGAGGTTCATCTCTAAATTAATTGGGGAAGAACAAGAGAGAGAAAGTGGATAAAAACAATGAATGAAGGAGTGACTCACTCCTTATCCCCCCCATAGGTGGCTGCCCAAAAATGGTGAGGTGTCCCCTATTTGAATGTCCAAAATGCCCTCCACTAATCTATTTGATTTAAATTAGGAATGGGTTAAAGGTTGAGGTCAATTTAGTCTAGTTTTAAGTCTCTAATTAAACTAAACCTATCCATAAATAATTAGTCTAACTACTAACTAAAATTAATATCATGTGGACTAAAATTAATATCATGTGGGCCATGCCTAACTGGTGTGTGGGTCCCACTAGAGTTAAACTACCCCCTCCCCGTTTCAAGTTGGATTGAGTTGAAATTCAAACCCGACTCAAATAACCCCAAAACAATATCATAAATAATAAAATAAATTTCAACCCCAAAATAATATCGTAAATAATAAAATAAATTTTAAAAATATTCAAAAATATAAAATAACAAAAATACCCCTATTTCTAAAAACGGGGTGACAAATCTATCCACCTTAAAAAAAATTCGTCCTCGAAATTAAAACAAAGCAATCACAGGAAACACATGCAAAAAACAATCTCATTCAAATACTTTTAAAAAAAATCAGCAATAAAAAAATCTCTTTGAGGCACATCAAACATTTGTAAATAAAAACTGATACGTGTCCGATACGGACACAAAACCATCACAAAATCACACCTTCAAAGGTCAAAATCAACAATCACCAACGCAATAAATATCAAAATAATTCAAAGAGGTCAAATGCAAAATATCCTTAGGCCAGAAATGACATTAAAACATCCTAATCACATGGTTAGGCTCTAGGTCAAACAGTCTCTAGGGTTTCACTAGCAAAACATCAAAATCACAAGTCATAATTTTAAATAGTTTTAAAATGATTTTAAAATTACCAAAAATCATATCATGATTTAAATGTCAAATCAATAAATGATTAAAATTACAAAATTTCTAAATTACCCTCATTTTAGAAAACTGGCAGTTACAACAAGTCATGTATGTTGATACCTCTGAACTTCCGCTTTGATGTTTCGATTATCATATATCACGTCCATATTACCTCTGATATAGACAATCTCCTAACTTAACACCTGTACCCAGTTCAGGATAAAGACATGGTGTTAAGACCATAAAACCTATCATGTCCACATTACCTCTGTTGGGTTTTGTCTCGAATCTATTACTCGCACCACCTAGTAAAAGGGTAATAGGTCTATCAAAAATTATTCCTGATTATCGCGTGTCACGTCCATATTACCTCTGATACCGATAATCTCCCGACTTAACACATGTACCCAACCCGAGATAAAAGACATGGTGTTAAGATCACAAAACCTATCACATCTATATTACCTCTATTGGGTTTTGTCTCAAAATCTATTACTCGTACCACCAGTACGCAGAAGAGTAATAGGTCCACCAAAGATTATGCCTGATTATCGTGTGTCACGTCGATATTACCTCTGATACCTATAGTCTCCCGACTTAACACCTGTACCCAACCCGGGATAAAAGACATGGTGTTAAGACCACGAAACCTACCACATCCATATTACCTCTGGTAGGTTTTGTTTCAAATCTATTACCGCACCTCCTGTGCGCAAAAGGGTAATAGGTCCACAGAAGTTATCCTAATCTATTACTCGCACCATCGGTGCACAAAAAGAGTAGTAGGTCCACAAAATATCATTCAAATCTATTTGCTCGCATTTTCAGATGCACAAAAAGGCAATAGGTCCACAAAAAGTCCCCCAGTGGGATGTTCTTTATCAAAATGCTGTATTAGGCCCTCTAATACAAGCACCATAGATACTACAAGCAAAGAGTGGAATGAATGTATTCTTCTTATTCAAAATTACATTCACAAGACTACATCTCAAAAAAAGGGGAAAAGGGAATTCGCTACTCATCAGCAACACATAGCTTGGTGAGAATGTCTTCCAGCTGCACAGCTGAGCGCTCAATTCTCAGTCTGGCTCGGCGTTCATCTTCCTGGGATAGCTTTTCAGCATCTTCAAGATGTGCGTGAGCCTGCCAATTGTCCTATACCTTCTTCAGTGCACCCTCCAGAATGGCATAGGCTCGTGTGACTTCATCGGTCTCTTTACAGATCCCTTTCTCTCTTGACGAGTGGCTTGGAGCTGAGACTCCAGAGATATTAGCTTGGCTTAGAGCTGGAGGAGCTGATCATTAGTTTCAGTTATATCACGGATGTGGTTTACTCACGAGCTAAGCAAATCTCTCCCTTGTGGCTCAACTTGTCGTATTTGAGAGAGAGCTTATGGATGTCTTTCACCAAGGTGGGCCTGGTCATTTCCAGTACAACCTTCACCTTTTCTACGACTGTTTTGAGAAAAGCACGCTCATGTTCCACTACAGCGGGCATATCGACCTGCTGTAATTGTTGTAATTGGGTTAGGCGTTGATCAGCCTCTACCAGTTTATGATCTAAAAGGGTAGCCATCCCTTCTCCACTTGGGAGCGTCTTCAGCAGTTCAATCTGACCGCAGGCACAATAGCGAGCTATGACAAACGACGTTCCCCTCCTTAAAGCAACCTCAACCCCCCATTTCAGATGACGATAAAAGCTATCGACTATGTCCTTTGATGACTCGTCTAAGTTCTCCAAAGAGGATGGCGTCGAAGGGATGGCACCTAGGGAAGCTGAAGGCATCTGGGAAGGAGGCACAGCAGAGCTTGATGACCCTGTTAGAAGAGAAACAAACTCCGAGCGATGTGATCTCTGCGCAGCGGCAATCTCCTCCTCCGCGGTCCGAAGAAGCTAAAAACTGGGCAGAGCAGAAAGTTCAACATCCGGGGAAAAGGCAGTTCTGATCGATCCCGCATCCAACAAAGAGGTTGAAGGAGCCGGGACTTCCGTACTCAATACGGTGGAAGGACCCTCAACTCGAGCTGGAATGGGAGAAGGAACACTTCTTGCTTGTACCAGGTCAGCCCCTGGATCATCTATCCCTTCCTCCACGGTCACATCCACCATCGGTAGGGAGAGGCAGGTCCTGTAGGTCCAGAACAACCAATAATCAGCTTGACCCGAAGAAGATGAAATTGAAACAAAAAAATCTCCTTATCGGTAAGAAAATGACATAGCTTACCATAGGTGAGGGGCAAAGATTGGGGCTCAGTCAGAGTAGTCTCAGCTCCTCCTGCCGCCTCGCCAACTCCAGTAAGGTCAGCAGAGGCACCCGAACCATCCATGTCTGCCTCCTCAGCCCCTGTCACTTCGGGTAGAGACGTAATGATATCAGTACCAGTTTGTGAGGACCCCGTAACTCCAGGGTCGGAACCCAAAGAGAAAACCACATGGGCGGCATCTAGTGATAGAAGGTTCGATTCCTCCTATGCCTGCAAAGGAGAGCCTTCAGATAACATCCCAAGGACAACATTGGGGCTTGTCGTGAAAGAACTTACCCCCATGTTTGGTATCATTACCTATTTCCTCGACGGCAAGCCCACGAAACCTAGCCGCAACTCGCTTCTGGGAACGAGGTCTATTAGCGACAAGAGATTCAGGCTTGCTTCGTTTACATGGATGATTCGATACAGGGGAAGGCACACGCATAGCCAAAGGACTTGCAGAAGGCAAGAGATCTTCCGAGTTATCTTCCTCCTCCTCGTGCTATCGGAGTCAGAATCGGAAGCTTTCCTCTTTTCCTTCCTCGTCCTCTTATGGGAGTCCCTCGATCGCTCCTCCAATTTTGTACCGATAATAAAACTGGTACGGGGATCAAAGTCATTGGGAGGTGCATTCACAGACACATGACGAAGGGCCGCCATATATGCGATATGCCCCAAAGTCTCGACGTCAGGCAGGATGAAGCTGGCCTGGGTATGGATCACCGAATAATAGTGCTAGGCCCGGATACCATCCAAGACGCTCCCTTCGAAACCCAGGCAAGGGTTAGGGTTATCCAAATATAATTGGCTATACCTGTCACTCCCCGATCCTAGAATACGTATTTTAATACGTAAACCGATAAATTGTAACTTTGTATTTATACGATATTTATATGCTGTATTTCTTCATGCATTTCCCAAAATATTCGACAAAATATTGCTTCGTAATTTATTTTCTGTATTTGGGCCTACAGTTTTGGCTCATTTGGGTAACCTATTCTTGGTTCACCAATGGTTCATCATGAACCCCTTGGTTTATCATGAACCCATGGGTTCAAGATTCTATATAATAACTCATTATTCTCTCTCCTCTCATTTATTTCCTCTCATTTATTTTCCTCCACCAACCAAGGCAAGTACCAACTTGCTCAAGAGATGGATCCATAAATGATGTTAGTGTTTTCTTACAAAATTATTTGCCAAAATATGTTCTTCTCCTCATTCTATACTAGTTTAGAACTTGAAGTTTTCCATTTTGAAGCTTTAATTTTTGTAGATCTAGGTTTTAACCATTTTCGGATCTTATTGGTTTTGATCTAGCAAACTTCATTATTTTCAAGTTTTGATGGTTTTATGTTGTAGAGAATTTTATTCTACCCAATTTTGACCTTTGAAAAGTTGGATTTGGACTATTTTGACCAAGTTATGGACTTTTGAAGCTTTGGGTTCAAACCATGGAGTTCTTGCTGATTTGGAGAAGACAGTGAGCAGTGTGCGCGAGCTCTTTAGCTTGCACCACTGAGCTGCGCGCGCTCTTTAGCGCAGCGCAGTATGGACCCCATACGCTGCCTTTTGGAAGCGTATGTCTGGCATACGCTGCCTTGACAAGGAGTCGTATGGACCTCATATGCTGCCTTGACAAGGAGTCGTATGGACCTTATACGCTGCCATGACAAGGAGTCGTATGGACCTCACACGCTGCCTTGATGAGGAGTCGTATGGACCTCATACGCTGACCTGAGCGTAGGCTGACCTGAGCGTAGGCTGACCTGAGCGTAGGCTGACCTGAGCGTAGGCTAACCTGAGCGCGCTCTGACCTGGACTCCCCTATACCTTATATTTTTATATGTATAATATTGTATATATATGTAAATGTTTGTGTATGCTATATCCTTACGCCTTTTGTCCTGAGCATGATATGAGCACTAATGTGACCCCGGTGAACAAAGTGTTCCTATCTGATACTTGTACCTGAATGTCCCAGTTCTCGTTCATGCTCGACAAATGACTCGTAACTCCACGTGGCATATTTGCAATGATGCATTACACCAAGGAGGGTAGAACATGTTGACATACTGATTGACATGGATCCTCTTTTGGGGTACTCGTACTTGAGTACGACATTTAGGAGGATAATCATGCAGGCCACAGCATGTGAGTCCAAGATTTCACCTAGGGTTAAACTAGGCAACTAAATATACTAGATACATGGGAAGGGCAGAATCCCGAGATCGTGTTACACCAGCCGCCTTGAGATATTGTCTTGACGCGCCGGCTGGCCTCCACGGATACTGTGTCATCCGCAATGAGCGGATGACTGTATCCGATTAATTCCTGCTATATATATAGTCTTGGCAAGGTGGCCTTACGAGGGACCTGTGCTCAATGACACCTGTCTACGCGAACCCCTGGGTTGGCTAGCCTTGCTGGAAAGATACGATCTGAGGATTTTAAAATAACATGATGCGAGGATAACCTCGTTGTTTTCCATAAATAAATTCCTTTATTTATTGTGTATCTGGGAAAATTACAACTGTAGGAATCTGATCTAGAAGACGACACTTTATCCCTTGGACTATACGAAGAAGAAAAGCTCTCAAAATTTTGACAGTAGATAACTATGTATCTCTACAATGAATGAGAAAAAGAACTCTATTTATAGAGTCAAAAATAATAACTGAAAAGATAACTGTCTTCACAGCCTGTGCTTAGTTGAAAATCACGCAGGATTTAACATACGCAAGGTTGTGAGCAGTTACTGGACATGGCCTGTAACTGTTGGACACATGGCAATCATGCATGAGTCGTGTGCAAGTTACAGGACACGCAGGCGAGAGATCAGTGGCATGGCTGCCACGTACTCCAATTTGATGAAATCCACGCAGACTTGTTGAAGACGAAATCCACGCAGACTCGGGGTAGAAAGCTTCAAAATCCACGCAAACTTGGAGCAGGAAACTTCAGGATCCACGCAGACTTGAGGAAAAAAGCTTCAAAATCCACGCAGACTTGAGGGAAAAACTTCAGAATCCACGCAGATTTGAGGGAAAGCTCAAAATACACGCAGACTTGAGATATGACTGCCAGCTGTCTTGATTCAGCGTGCCTCGACTGACACAAAATCTCTGATAGTGATTGCTTTTGTCAGTCGCATTAAATGACAAGAAGCTCTTTTGGTACGCCAACTTGACGAAGGTTGAGTCTTGCTGAAGAAGATTTCGAAAATCACGCAATAGACGGCTGTGATCTCTCGAATTCTGTGCATACGTGGCATACGAAGAGACATTCTTCGACTGTTGTGCTGTCAGTTATAATTACTCTCTGACAAATGATGAGCTGTCTCCTCAGCGTGATTTATAAATATTGTCTGGATCAACTGAGCGTGACTTTTGACTTTGCCCTGATCAACTCAGCGTGACTGTCATTTTTAAAGGCCTACAAGACCCCCTTCAAAGTTTTCGAAAAATTGAAAAGACTTTAAAATTTTCAAAATAATTTGAAAATAAGATGATAAAATGAAATCAGTCATGCTGAGATGACTTTTAAAGAGATTTTTACTCTAAAATGATTGGGCTGTTTGGATTCTGTGCAGTTAGGATCCCGTATCAAGCTCCTAAATCGAGGCAAATCATGATGGGCCGTTTAGAATTCTTCATGAGCTTATAAATACGCCATATATGATCTCTTTCTTTCTTTACTTGCATTTGAGAGAGAGAATCCATAGAAGAGAACTTCAACTTTCTGACGAACTCCTTCTTCCCCGACTTCTTTCTCTTCTTTTCAACAGCAATGGCTCCCAAGAAAGCCGATGCTCAAGCCAAGGGAAAAGCCCCTGCAACTTCTTCGCGTGCTACTACTGATAGACTTCCTCGACAGGAAGTCCCGCAAGCTCCTATACATCGTAAGTGATGGGAGAACACGAAACTGTTGAAGACGATGAAGATGAACTCCAAATAGAATTTTTTAGGATCTTTAAAACAAATATGAATGTTTAGAAATATATCCCCCCCTTTTTAGGGCAAAGGATATTAACACAGTATGCCCCTCTTTAGGGTTAGCCATACTTCACATCTTCGTGTTTACGAAGCTCTGTGTTTCACGCAAAATGGAGCATTACTCCATGACTATGCGTGACTTTTCAATTTGGCAGAAAATGTCGATGTTGAAATAACTCACGCAGCTTCCATGACGACTCTGCATGATTTTTCAGATATTGGCCAGAGAATGTCAATTTTGAATTATTCACAGCAGACTTCTGAGAGTCATCTTTTGGAGAGATGTAGTCTTGATCTGTCAGAGTATTTTGTCATTTCACTAGATGTGATTCTGCAATGATACATGACTTTCATCCTAATCTGTCTGAGCTTTGCGTGAATTAATCATCTGCGTGAATAAATCACTCAGCATGTCACAGTAGTAGTATCCATATAGAGTCTGCGTGACTTTGAATTTTCCTTTAAATACTGTGATACAACACATAGACATAGATATATCTGACTTTTGTCTTCTGTCATTTCCTGTAGTGAACATCCGAAGTGAAGAAGCAGATTTTGAAGGGTGCTTGTGTATCTCATTTAAGCATGATCTATCTCATATAACATTCCCTCAATTTGATCTTCCTGAAGAAGAAAGACTATTACTGTTGGCCATCAAGACCATACAAACCTACTCTGCTGATGAATGGACAACCTTTCCAGAGTCCTGGGATCTGGTATCCCACAAGAAACCAGCATTCTTGTTCGGAGATGCTATAGCACAAAAATCTCAGCCGAAGGGCATCAGGAAGAAGGTATGCTTCTGCTTTGAGGGGGATGTGAAACAACCCATGTATTGGCCAAAGGTTTCCCGGGGCTTGTCAATCATGAGACTTATGCATGCCAGCTATCCGAGAAAGATGTCCTGGTATTTGACAGAATATCAGCAGGCGAAGGCAAGCCGTATTATTTACAGGAAGGAGGGATTCTTTAGTGCCCTGGAGGACCATGTATCAGTGTTTCGGGGTTTGAAGCCTGGATGCATACCACCAGAAGACTCAGCCATATTAATGCCGTTCAGGATGCCCATTTTCATAAACGAATTCATGTCTAACAAGAATGCATTCTATCCCACCGACTCGATGCCGAGGATGAACGGCCTAATGAATCAGGAGAATGTGAGATGGAAGACTTTGGTCAACTGGGCTTTGGAGAATTTCGCGACTGAGCTGAAGAAGATAAATCTCTATGATGCCATCGTCAATTCATCCTACGGCTTCAAGCCCAACCCTTTCCTATTCTTGGCTTTGGTTGAGAGATACAATCACAGGACGGGGACCTTTATGACTCCGAAAGGAGAGATGGGCTTCGCCCTTCATGAGATGGAATACATCTCACACCTGCCTTCAGGCTCGCTGTCGTATGAGGAATATGTTCCTACGACAGAGGAACTGAACTTTCTGTCAGAGAAGAACCCAGAGATGGTCCATCTATTTGAAGAGATGATGTGCCATTTTGGCACATGTACTCTATATTACAAGGGTTCCAAGGATGAAGCTGGCAACCACATTCAGAAGTGGATGTCCTACCTTTTCATGAACCGTGAAAAGGATGAGAAGAAAATAAATGAGAAGAGGTGGTATCAGATTAGCAACTTCAAACCTCTTTCTGAAAGTGAAATCACTTATTTGCTGGAGAAATACGACTGCAAGGATTTCACCATTACTGAAGATTGGTACGAGTTCAAAGCTGGAACCACTTTCAGCTCTTATGTGCGGCAGAGTGGCAAGAGTCTGTCAAGGAACGGTCACTTGGCCGGATTCCTATCTCTGTGGTTAAGGAGATTCATCGTTCCCGGCTCCAGTTCCTTGGACAGGATACACAGAGGTGTTATCTTTGCAGCGGTACGCCTTGTGTATGGTTACAGGCTGGATTTATTATCAGCGATAACCTGCAGACTAAATGCAGGTCTTCGGAATTTTGTAACTACCATGCTGTCTGCTCAGAGGCTGATGACTGAAGAATTCCCAAGGATAGAGATGCCTTTCACATTTTTATATGGTTGGCTTCTCCTTCATCATGATGGTCTGATACCTCCAGGGGCAGGAGGGAGTAGTAGTCTTTTTCTGGAGAGGTACTCTGGAGAGACGTTCTGGAAGGTTCACACCCTCCCAGAATGCAGAAATGTATTGAATAGGGTGTCACATTGGTCGATCCAATGTGTCCCTCCACCATCGGGCTATGAGAGTATGCCCTTAAATATGATGGACGGAGATATGGGAAAACCGACTAGATGATTTAGCCTTCCAATGGTTACAGAGGATCCGGCCTTCTCATCTAGTATATCGTCACGAAGAAATGGCATATCTGGAACCATATTTACCAAGCCGATTTGCCAGACAATTCGGGTATGACCAACTCCATATTGGAACGCCACTACTTGTTTATCTGCTCGTAAGAGGACTCATTGACGGAGCTCGAACTTGGAGATATTTTGCAGCTAGAGATACAAAGGTCGTATTCTCTATGCCTAATCCTTTGTCTAGCTCGGGGCCAAAGATGCTTTATACGTATGCGCGTTTCTATGTGTCGTCGAGCACTTTCAGACCGAGTTTCAATCTGAAGACCTTTGTTGCAGAGGATGATCCAGCTCCATCGAAGAGGTCAAAGAAGAAAATTGTTATTCAGCACTTTCCTTCAGAACCCGAAGATGAGACAACAGAAGTTGAGCCTCCCTATGAATTATTCCAGGAAGGAAATTTTCCTGATGAGGTCCTTCCTCCTATATTTATATCTCTTTCTAAGAGGAAGAGAAGTGACGAATCTGAGACCATCTCCAAGAGGAGTACTAGGTCTCAAACATCCAAGAATAAGAAGAAAGGGGTCTCGATGACTGCTACTTCATCTTTGGGCGGTATATCAGTTGATGAAGACGATGCCGCTGATAAGGACGAAGAGACTGATAAAGACGACGCTCCTTTGATAAGGAGGTCGAGAGGCAAATATGTTAAGAAGTCTGTCAGCAAAATTAAGGGCAATAAACTCCTAGAACAATCATGAGTGGAGGAGTTTTGCCAGAAATCAACGAAGCAGCTTCTACTGAGAAGACCGAGTCTGATGATGAACAAACTGAAGTAGAATCTGCTCAAGCTCAGGAAATAACTGCTCCAACCGCAAGTGGAGTGGCTATTGAACCCTCGGAGACGAGGATGATCCCATTTGAGCATGGGACTGAGGGTGTCATTCAGGCACTGGATGACCAGATTAATTACTCTGAAGAAGAACCAGCTCCAGAAAAAGTGACAAAACAGTCAGAAGTTCCTGAAACTCAAGCTGAAGAAAATATTTCTTCGGCCAGAGGCGATGAAAACGTGTCGACGTCTGAGCTATCAGCTGCTGATGATTTGTTGAAGAATGTTTGTCAAGACATCATTCTTCGAACCGATGTTCCAAAGAGGACTGAACCGGCGGCAGTCAACACTGAGCTTGCTATCGTCGTTGTCCCTGAGACTCATGAAGATGTGAATATCATTGACTCTGAATCAGAAGATATCTTGAAGATAAGAAGAAGAAGAAGAAGAAGCTGAAGGAGGAGAAGACTGGCATGCTGGCACCTCTACTCCTTATGATGAAGACAAAGTCAAGGGGAACAGAATGGAACTTAGCCCTGAACCTGCTCAATCACCGAACAACACTCTAGCACCCAGTAATTCTGGAGCTGAAAGCAGCCATATAAAGCAGGTATCGGATACAATCATGGACCGGCTGCGAGAAGAAGCAAAACTCCCTCCACATACCGAGTATGAACCTCAGCCAGGTAGAACTTTATTTCAAATTCTGTTTCCGCTGTTTCTTTTTTTCTTTAAATGCTGATTACATTTTTCTTTAACTGTAGGAACTGCTGCAGCAATGAGTTCGACTCATGCTCCGCTTATCCAGGCTGATGCCGATGAAGGGAATTCACACTTAACTTCTCCAGTGGCACATACTTCTGTTCCGAGGATAGTGAATATTCAAGCTTCTTCTTCCATGATGACAACGACTCCTGGATTTGAGACTGGGTTAACAAGAACTCTAGGAATGTATTCAGATATCATTTACTCATATCTAGATACATATTCCAGACGTTTCTTGAAGGATAAAGCTATGCCATTTTCTGATCTTCGAACTATGGTTAAGTTCCCTCTCATGGCGCTGCGTCATGCTGGTTGTGAATCTCAGTACATCTTCTTCAAACATCTCCTGGATGAGTTGGAAGTAACTATCCGAAAATACTGGGAGACTAAGAAGGAAGATCTTCAATCTTTAACTGCAACTGAAATTAGTCAACTAGAGCATGAAGCACAGTCCCAACAAGCAGCTCTTGAAGCATTTCTTGCCTCTTCTACTGAGAAATTAGTAGAAAAGGGCGAAGAAATATTAGCTACTCGTCAAAGAGTAGAGCTTCTGGAGAAGGATAAAGCGTCCAAGACTGAAGAGCTGAAAAAATTGAAAGAGGAATTAGCTCGTCTTCAAGAGCGCATTGCTGCCATGGAAACAGATCAAGCTGAGGTTGCTACTGCTTATATCTCTGAAGTTGAACGCTGTGAGACTCTTCAGAAGGAACGAGAACAGATGCAGACGGAACAGATTGAGGAAGTCAGCCATCGCCAGTCTACCATCATTACTTTTGATGAACAGAATATTTCAATTGTAGCAGCAGAACGAGTTAGAAAAACTCATGAAGAGAAACTGACTGCTGTTCTAGATCGTATTAGGGAGCTGATAACTCCAAATGAGTGAATCTCTTTTATTTTCACTTTGACTTGTATTTCATGTTTTGATTCTGGAATGAAAGTAAATAAAAATCCTTGATCTGATTTTTGGTTTTGCTGTTTTGATAATGATAGATTCATAGAAAATATGTTCAGAGGTAAATAATACATGACATATTTTAGTAGAATAGAAGATACAAACAAACTTTGTAACTCTATCAAATGATATTAAACCAGAAATGATCTTAGTTTAATACTGATTGGAAACAATAGAATTCAGACATAAAAATATCTTTGAACTCAATTTTTCATGATCTTTAGACTCGGAAATCAAAAGACTAGATGAATGAACGGGTTAACCGTCAGATTATAATGAACGGACGAACCGTCGGATAGATGAACGGACGAACCGTCAGGTATTAATGAACGGACGAACCGTCAGATGAACGGATGAACCGTCAAGTATGAATCACTTTTCAAAACAGTCAATAGAAACCATATTGGAAGACAGAAGGTTGCAGTAGAAGTCACCGATACTCGTATCGGAATCCCAAGAAGTGGTACTAGAAGAATCAGATCTCTTATCTTCGTCAGACTCGGGATCTTCATGGATAATATTGATAAAAGGAGTAGGAGCTGTATAGCCCAATCCGCATTTCATTTTTCCATATTTCAGAGGAGGAATACGAATAGGCATTTTTCTTCCTTTTCTACTATTGAGGCCACTCCTGAAGTCATAGCCCATATTTTTGATGATGTCTTTAAATTGCTGACTATAACGACGTAGTTGTAATCTTCCAGTATCATCATTTTTGTCTTCATCTTCTAAATCAGAAGGACTTTGGGGCCCTTTGTAGAAGAATATTGGAATGTCTCTGGCTTTCTGCTGGGAACTAGAAAGTATGAAGATTGTACAGGTTCTAGGGATACATCTGTATGAACAGTCTGTACAACCCCTATGGTTATTGTGTTCAAGTCATCTAACAAATGTAAATAACTATGAACATAATTACACACATCAACATACTGCAAAGATGGAGATTTTTCATTAAATGTAAAAGCAGCAGTATTTACATTGGGAGAAGGCTGAGCCTTAGAGATTTTAGCCAAGTCAATGACTAAAGGGGGAGAAGTAGAATGAGAAGAAGCGTTGTTTCGATTAAGATCGATAACAAATGGCTCAGAAGAGGTGAGCTCCCTTGAAGCTTGAGATGGAAGAATAATCTGCCCTCCAACTGGAATTAGCAGAGTATCCTATTTCACATGTGAAGATGCAGGAATTGCAGTACGCCCACTGACAGGAATAATCATTGTGTCTTGAGCAAACGACTGAGGTAACGAAGAAATTCGTCCAGTCACCGGAATGATGAAAGAACCTTCTTCAGAGAGTTTGGGAGATTGTTGCTGAGTAGTTCGACTCGACCTTTAACAGGAATTATTAAGGTCTCATTTTGTGCATCCTCTTTCTCCATAGCTTGTATGACCCTTGTATACTCTTCTTTGTACATTCGGGAATCATTGAAATAGGCTTCAACCCCATGGAAGGGATTTATGTCAGCAACTTCTTTTTGTACTCTTCCATTGCTATCAATGTATTTAAAACACTGATGAAGAGTAGAAGGCACCACATTATTTTCATGAAGAAAGGGCCTCCCCAGAAGAAGATTATAGGATCCGACGATCTCGATCACATAGAAAGTGACTTTGGATCTGAAATTACCTATTTGAAGCTTCAGATGAATCTTTCCCAAAGGTTCGCTTCGGCTTTAATTGAACCCAGGATAGTAGTAACCGTCTTGGAGAGTTTATGAAGAGGGATTTTTAGTTCATCCAATAAACTCTTTGGCATGATGCTTATAGCAGACCCTGGATCAATGAGGATACGATCTATCTTCATTGTATCGATATAACCGGTGTAGTAGAGAGGCCGATCATGTCGATTATCCTCCAGTAGCATGTCGTCTTGTGTAAAAGTGATATTTGGGATAATCTCCTGTACACTGTTGCAATGTAAGCAAGTGGCAGGTTCCACATCTGGCTTCTTCAATTGTACAAGACAAGAGTCAGCCTGTAGAAGTGCTTCACTTAACGTCTCCCGAGTCTCTTTGGAAAGACGTAGAAGTTCAAAGAGGGACATTCTAGCTGGAGTATTAGCAAGCTGAGCTAAAATGTCAAAATTATAAGGCTTCTGAAGTCCAAGAGGAGAGGACTTCTTGATTGGCTTATCGAACCGAGCCTGTTGTTTGCCTTTCTCCAGAGCTGTAGGCTTGGGAGGAACAGGTTCAACCGGTGTAGTTGAAGGAACCGGTACAGTGGATGATTCTTCTTCAGGAGGAACATTAGGAGCATCTTTATCAGCTGGAGGGATATCAGGAGTATCCTCAGGATTCTTGGAATAATCCTTTAGATAAGGTTTTCCCGTTCGAGTGGTACTAACAAGTGCTTCTTCTTTCTCGTTTGGCTCTGTGTCAGAGGTAGACCCAAGAGATGTCATATGACATGTGTCACGCCCCAGTACCGAAATACGGAGACGGACTAGGCCAGCTACTCCATATGAGGTACGTAACGTCATACGGCGATCGTGGCTATCGAGAGACGAGGGGGTACATGCTACAATCAAGTCTCCTATGGTCCCACAGAGTTCTATGTCTCAATCAATCAAGTCAAATCAGCAATTAAATGAACATTAAAGATAAAGCAGTAAGGCGTCCCCGACGCTTCATCAAAATGGTCATGAGAGACTAGCTTTATAATTTAGCTATCTCAGAGAGTCAGGAGTACAAAATTATACACAGCTGCAGTCTGTTTAATTACAATTATGTACTGAGGAGAAGAACATGTTTTGGCAAATAATTTTGTAAGAAATCATTAACAAAATTTTGGATCCTTCTCTTGAGCAAGTTGGTACTTGCCTTGATTGGTGGAGGAAGTAAATGAGAAGAAGTAAAATGAGAGGAGGAAGAAGGAGATGAGTTATTATATAGAATTCTTGGACCCATGGGTTCATGATGAACCAAAGGGTTCATGATGACCCATTGGTGAACCAAGAATAGGTTACCCAAATGAGCCAAAACTGTAGGCCCAAATACAGAAAATAAATTAGAAAATAATATTTTGTCGAATATTTTTGGGAAATGCATGAAGGAATACAGCATAATAAATATAGTATAAATTCAAGGTAAATATAATTTATCGGTTTACATATTAAAATACGTATTCCAAGATCGGGGAGTGACATCTCTACCCTTCTTAGAAAAATTTCGTCCTCGGAATTCCAGCCAAGACAGGATAGTAAAATCAGGGCAAGTAGGGCATAATCATATACAAGTTAACTATCATAGCAGTTATTATCATACATCACAAAGTACAAAACAAGCAGGTGCAGATAAGCATGGAATCGTGTCAATAAGGTACAAAAATATACCTTATCAGTCAAACAAATACGGATACCGAGATCTGATCTCGTCCTCGCGCTCCCAGGTTGACTCTCCCGGAGAGTGATGGTTCCAAGAAACACGGACAAGGCTTATCGTTCGATTCTTGAGTACCTTCTCTCGCCAGTCTAAAATAGATACGGGTTGTTCCTCGTATGTTAGATCGGTACCAACGACTAACTCAGAATGATCGAGGACATGACTCGGATCCGGGACATACCCACGTAATTGGGACACATGAAACACATCATGTATGCCAGTTAACGAAGGCAGAAGGGCAAGTCGAGAAGCCACATCGCCTTCCCGAGCGAGAATCTTAAAAGGACCAACGTATCTTGGACTAAGCTTTCCTCGGGTTCCAAATCTGATGATACCCCGAGTAGGCGAAATCCACAGAAATATTTGGTCGCCAACTCTAAACTCTAGAGGCCTACGATGCTGATCTGCCCAATGACGATGTCGGTCCTGCACAACTTGAAGGCGTTCTCTGACCAACTTAACTATCTCCACAGTCTGCGTGATCATCTCTGGCCCCAACAACTTCCGTTCTCCGACGTCGTCCCATGCCAAAGGGGACCTGCACTTCCTTCCGTACAATGCTTCGAACGGGGCCATCTGAATGCTAGCCTGATAGCTGTTGTTATAGGAGAAGATGAAGGTGATCCTCCCAAGATCCACCAAAGTCCAAGGTACACGACCGTAGCATATCTTCTAACGTCTGGATGGTTCTTTCTGATTGCCCGTCGGTTTGTGGATGATAAGCAGTACTGAATCTTAACTTGGTTCCCAAACTTTGGTGTAAGCTCCGCCAAAAATGGGAGGTAAACCGCGTATCCCGATCTGATACTATACTAACTGGAACACCGTGCTGCCTTACTATCTGCTTCATGTATATTTCTGCTAACTGCTCAGTAGTTTGTCCAACTCGGAAGGGAAGGAAATGAGCGACCTTCGTGAGTCGATCTACTATTACCCAGACTGGATTCTTACCAATCGGGGATCTAGGTAAACCGGTCACAAAATCCATCGTGATGTGCTCCCATTTCCATTCTGGGATAGGAATTGGCTGTAGCAATCCTGCTGGTCTCTGCTGCTCGGCCTTCACCTGCTGACATACCAGACACTTGGATACAAATCTTGCTATCTCTCTTTTCATGCCATTCCACCAAAAGAACTGCCTGATATCTCGATACATCTTCGTTCCTCCTGGATGAATGGAGTAAATAGAACTATGAGCTTCGGACATAACTTCTTGCAGAAGGTCTCCATTCGGAACACAGAGTCTATTTCCAAACCTGAGCGTACCATTTTCATGAATTACTAACTCCTTCCTACGGCCTGATTCACACTCCGACCGCAACTTCTGAATCTGTGGATCTCCTGCTTGTGCTGCCCTTATCCTCTCTACTAAGGTTGATTGAATCTGTATACTGGTCATTCTTCCTATATCCTTTGGCAAAACTACTTCGATTCCCATACTCTGAAGATCTTCTAGAATATGCTTCTGCGAGGTCAAGATAAAGGCACTGTCTCTCCTACTCAGTGCATCTGTAACTATATTCGCCTTGCCTGGATGATACTGGAGATCTAAGTCAAAATCCTTCAGTAGTTCTAACCATCTTCTTTGCCTCATATTCAAATCTCGTTGCGTGAATACATATTTCAAACTCTTATGATCAGTATAGATCTCTACCCGATCCCCGTATAAATAATGCCTCCACAACTTGAGTGAAAACACCACAGCTACTAACTCTATGTCGTGAGTCGGGTAATTCTTCTCATGGTCTCGAAGCTGCCGAGATGCATATGCTATCACCTTTCCGTGCTGCATCAATACACATCCAAGTCCCTTCCCTGATGCGTCACAATATACTGTAAAGCCTCCCGCTCCTACTGGAAGCGTCAAGATCGGGGCTGAGATCAATCTCTTCTTCAATTCTTCAAATGATGCCTGACAGCTAGCTGACCAAACAAACTCTACGTCCTTGTGCGTCAAACGCGTTAAGGGCGCAGAGATCTTGGCAAAGTCCGCCACGAACCTTCTGTAGTAACCAGCTAATCCTAAGAAACTTCGCACTTCTGCAACCGTTTTCGGGACTGGCCAATGCTCTACGGCCTCAATCTTCTTCGGATCTACTGACACTCCTGCCCCAGAAATTACATGCCCCATGAACGAAATGTGATCTAACCAGAATTCACACTTGTCGAGCTTCGCATAAAGTTGATGCTCCCTCAATGTCTGCAAGACAGTCCTAAGATGTTTCTCATGCTCCTCTTCACTGCTGGAATAGACAAGAATGTCATCTATGAACACCACCACAAATTTATCCAAATACGACAGAAAGATGCGGTTCATTAAATCTATGAATACTGCGGGGGCGTTGGTTAGTCCAAAGGGCATTACTAAAAACTCATAATGCCCATATCTAGATCTGAATGCTGTCTTCGGTATGTCTTGCTCCCGGACTCTTACTTGATAGTATCCTGACCGAAGATCGATCTTGGAAAAGACGCTGGCCTTGCTCAACTGGTCAAACAGGTCATCAATCCTTGGTAGTGGATACTTATTCTTCACTGTTACTGCATTCAGCTTGCGGTAGTCGATGCACATCCTCGTCGACCCATCCTTCTTGGGAACTAGAATCACTGGCGCGGCCCAGGGCGATTTACTGTCTCGGATGAATCCCTTAGACTTCAACTCTTCTTCATGTTGATACAACTTATCCTGCTCTGACGGCGACATTCTGTAAACTCTATCTGTAATAGGCCTCGTTCCAGGGTTCAACTCAATGCTAAATTCTACCTCTCTGACTGGGGGTATCCCTGAAAGCTCATCAGGGAAGACGTCGAGAAAATCTTCGACCACTCTTAGAATCTGTCCTGGCTCTGACACTGCTGCTGAGATGACGCCTCCGGCCTGATTCTTCAAGGTTCGAGTAAAGATGAACTGCTCCATCCCAGGAATGCTGAATATGACCCTACCTCCTCTACAATCAATTGTCGCATGACTGTCTCTCAACCAGTCCATGCCAAGAACGACATCAAAATTCTCCATAGGGAATTCAATCAATGATGCGGGCAGTAAATGCCTACACACCTCTACCGGACATGAAAAGTGCACTCTGCTAACTTCTACGAGCCCATTGCCTATGAGTATATCCATCCTCTCCGACAATACCTCAAACTCTAATCCGATCCGTGTAGCATATTGTGCAGAAATGAATGAATGAGTAGCGCCTGAATCAAATAATGCTACAGCGGGAAATGAGGTGACGAGAATTTTACCTGCCACCACGTCACTAGACGCTAAAGCCTCTCCCAAGGTCAATATAAGAGCTTGGCCCCGTAGAGCCCCTTGTTACGGCCTTCCTCGACCATGCTGTTGCTGTCTCTGAGGGCCTTCGGCTTCCTGTACCTGGCAAAACATCTGTGCCTGTGTTGGTAGACGCTGGGCTAGGGGCCTTACTGCTAATACTGGCCCTCCACTCGGGGTTGCCACCGGAGCTGGCAATGCTGGAAACTGCTGAGCTGGCCCTCCTGGCCTCTGCATCACAGGACAAGTGGAGATACGGTGGTCTGCACGACCACACCTCAAACACAAGCCATTCGCTGTCCGGCACACCTCCCTCGTGTGCCCTGCCTTCCCACAGAATGTACAGCCCTGGGGTGCTCCCTGATGTTGTTGTTGGTTCCTCGGCTGCTGATGTCGAACTGGCGCTGTAGTAGTTGACATGGCCGTCCTCCGCGGTGCTCCTGCATCATGAATACGTACATCGGGTGCTGGTACCGACGTTCGCTATACTGCTCCTACTCCAACCTGGGAATGAGATCTCTTCTGACCTCCTGTCCTCGATGCCAACCTCTGCTGGGTAAGCTCGTGCCTCCGAGCGGCCGTCAAAACAGCGTCAAACGTCTGGTAGTCATGTCCTTCCACAAGCTGTAATAGTTCCAAATGAAGTCCCTGCTGGAACCTCATAGCTTTCTCTGGCTCCGTTGCCACCATTGCTGGTGCGAAACGGCACAATCTGCAGAACTCTGCTGCATACCCATCTACGGTCTTGCCTCCTTGCTTGAGACTGATAAACTTCTGTTGGAGCTCATATCGAGCTACTACGCCAAAATACTTCGCCTTGAATCTGTCACTGAAGGTGGTCCAACGAACAGGGCGTCTTGTACCAACTTCTTCTGAGGCCCACCAGTCGCGGGCAAGATCCTGAAGTACTAATTTGACCTGATCAACCTTCTCATCATCTAAAACCTTGGCTGCCACAAGAATGGCTTCAATGTCTTGAATCCATGCATCCGCAGTGATGGCATCCTCCGTGCCATCAAAATAACTCGGGTTCAAGCGACGAAACCTTTCTGATGCTCCCGAGTCAACCCCGGCACTCCTCTCAAGAGCTAACTGAATCCCCTGGTTCAGCAACACGTTCTGCTCCTGCTGCCGAGTCTGTTGCTGTTGGTGAGTGACAAGAATCCCTCGGACGATCTCCAGGAGTGCTACGGTATCTGGTATTGCCGTCGCTGCTGGTGCTGCAGGAGTTCCAATAACCTGCGGCTGCACTGCCTCTGGTCCCACTTCTGCTCGTGCCTGTACTGGAGAAGGTTCTCTCCCCTGTTGCTGCCCAGTCGAGCCATGCTCTTGCAGCTCTTCCTCATAGGCCTCACCCGCTACTGAGAATGAAGCACCCCTATAGAGAAAGATATAAGATTATCAAGTCCGAACGAAGAAGATTTCGAGGATACAAGTCAGGTTAGAGATCAAGGCAGGAACAGAGAATTCGAAACAGAATTTCAAGGGGAACAAGTTTTGATTGAGACTCCTAATAATTCGCAATACCCCACAAGTCTGAAAATCAGACCTGCATGGGCCACCACTGAAACCTTGTCACGCCCCAGTACCGAAATACGGAGACGGACTAGGCCAGCTACTCCATATGAGGTACGTAACGTCATACGGCAATCGTGGCTGTCGAGAGACAAGGGGGTACATGCTACAATCAAGTCTCCTATGGTCCCACAGAGTTTTACGTCTCAATCAATCAAGTTAAATCAGTAATTAAATGAACATTAAAGATAAAGCAGTAAGGCGTCCCCGACGCTTCATCAAAATGGTCATGAGAGACTAACTTTATAATTTAGCTATCTCAGAGAGTCAGGAGTACAAAATTATACACAGCTGCAGTCTGTTTAATTACAATTATGTACTGACACAAAATATCAAGTAATCCGGCTAACAGGTGCCGGTGGCTAAACGCCGCAAAAGTATAAGCAGGAGTGGTGGAGAAAAAACCCACTCGAGTCCCCGAACCGCCATGCTCCTAGTATGCACCATGGATGTCAGGGAGGAAGATCGTGTCCTCTGGCTCTGCTACGAGATCTGGCCAAACAAAACCAGCGGGGTCAGCCCCGAATAGCAAGTACCGCCAAAGAGGCACAAGAGTTAAGATTAAAACCCAGCTAATAGAATGACTGATAATAGCAATACTTATGCTACTAATATAGGGTGGCGCAACATCTTTGAGCCCATATGGCACCCTTACAACCAAACAAGGACAAAAGGTGCCGCATGGAGTCGGGACGTGTCGTACTCTATAACTTTCACATAAGTTAAAAGGTATAAACAATAAAATCTCCTGATCGTGACTTTGGTCGATAGCCTATCGCAGCACAATAACCAACCCAACAATCAAACAAGAACATGGGTTGGATCATGTACCATGATAGACCATGTTTTTCAGTCATTCACAGAAGTAGCACTTCACAACCAAAATAAGTCTTCCGTTCATAACTTCAGTCCACAGCCTGTCATAGTACGATAACCAACCCAACAATCAAACAAGAACATGGATTAGATCACGTACCACAACAGTCCGCTTCCCTCGGATATTTGCGGAAGGTAATAGGATACAAGCAAGTCGTTTTCACGGCCAATCAAGTCTACGAGTTTCTAGTGGGACGAGGTTATCCTCGCGTCATGTTATTAGAAAATCCTCAGATCGTATCTTTCCAGCAAGGCTAGCCAACCCAGGGGTTCGCGTAGACAGGTGTTATTGAGCACAGGTCCCTCGTAAGGCCACCTTACCAAAACATGTAATATATAGCATAAATTAATCGGATACAGTCATCCGCTCGTTGCGGATGACACAGTATCCGTGGAGACCAGCCGGCGCATCAAGACAATGTCTCAAGGCGGCTGGTGTAACATGATCTCGGGATTCTGCCCTCCCCATGCATCTAGTATATTTAGTTGCCTAGTTTAACCCTAGGTGAAATCTTGGACTCTTATGCTGTGGCCTGCATGATTATCCTCCTAAAGTCGTACTTTAGTACGAGTACCCCAAAGAGGATCCATGTCAATCAGTATGTCAACAGGTGCTACCCTCCTTAGTGCAATGCATCATTGCAAATACGCCACGTGGAGTTACGAGTTATTTGTCGAGCATGAACAAGAACTGGGACATTCAGGTACATGTATCGGGAAGGAACACTTTGTTCTCCGGGGTCACATTAGTGCTCATATCATGCTCGGGACAAAAGGCGTAAGGATATAAAATGGGCATATAATGTCTAATAAAATATCAAAAGCGTACGCACAAAAGCACGCACGCTCATGGGAAGCTGCGTGCGTGAAAGTCACGCAGACTCACTCACGACAGCGTGCGTGAAAAGTCACGCAGGCTCAAGGAGAGAGCTGCATGAAAAGTCACGCAGGCTCAAGGGGGACAGCGTAAAAAAGTCACGCAGGCCCAAGGGAAGAGCTGCGTGAAAAGTCACGCAAGCTCAAGGGGGGAGCTACATGAAAAGTCACGCAAGCTCAAGGGAGAGTGCTACATGAAAAGTCACGCAGACTCATGGAAAAGTGCTGCGTAAAAAGTCACGCAGACTCAAGGAAGAGCGCTGCGTGAAAAGTCACGCAGACTCAAGGAAGACACGCTTCCAACAGGAAGCGTGCTCAAACAGGAGCACACTGCTCACTGTCTTCTCCAGACAGCTAGAACACCATGGTTAATCCCCAAACTTCAAAACATCACAACTTGGCCATCCGAACTCCAAATCCGGATTTCCAAAGTTCCATCTTGGGTGAAATGGAATTCTCTTCCACATGGAAGCATCAAAACCTACAAAACTTCAACGAAAATAGATCAAAACTAAGGAAATTCGAAAATGATTAAAACTTAGATCTACAAAAATCAAAGCTTCAAAATAGAAATTTCCAAGTTCTAAACTAGTATAGATTGAGGAGAAGAACATGTTTTGGCAAATAATTTTGTAAGAAATCATTAACAAAATTTTGGATCCTTCTCTTGAGCAAGTTGGTACTTGCCTTGGTTGGTGGAGGAAGTAAATGAGAAGAAGTAAAATGAGAGGAGAGAGAAGGAGATGAGTTATTATATAGAATTCTTGGACCCATGGGTTCATGATGAACCAAAGGGTTCATGATGACCCATTGGTGAACCAAGAATAGGTTACCCAAATGAGCCAAAACTGTAGGCCCAAATGCAGAAAATAAATTAGGAAATAATATTTTGTCGAATATTTTTGGAAAATGCATGAAGGAATACAGCATAATAAATATAGTATAAATTCAAGGTAAATATAATTTATCGGTTTACGTATTAAAATACGTATTCCAGGATCGGGGAGTGACAACATGATTTAATCTTACCAGCCTTCTTGGACTTTCGAGAAGTAGTCTTTTGAGGAGATTCAAAATCTGCCACTAGATCAGGATGAATCCACATGATTTTCCCTGTTTCCAAAGTGACTGGCACTAATCCTTCAGATTACGGAGGAGGAATATTCACTATTTCAAGAATTGCCTTGGGAATAGGGACAATCCTACTTTCAAGGAGTTGAGGAGGGAAATCTCCGAATTGCATAGAGACAACGTTGGAGGTGACGGTCTTTTCTTTTGGAGTAAGAGAGATAGCTCCAGATTTAATCATTTCTTGGATCTTTCCTTTCAGTACATAACATGTACAAATTGTATGACCCAGCATTCTGTGATATGGGCAGTATTTGGGATGATCTGTTTTACCAGCTTCATCAGGTTTCTTGATCTCAGGTAATTGTATCTTATTACCTTTCAGCAGACATTCAAAGATACCAAGGACATCGTCGTCATCGAAAGAGTATTCTTCTTTAGGGCGAGGTGTTCTTGGTTGTTGAGTTGTAGGAGTTTGAACAGTTGATGCATCTTTGCTCTGAAGATTAACTTCAAGAGTTTCTTTTCCCTTGCGAGCATTGTTTTTATTGTTAGTACCTTGACCTATTTTTTTAGGAGTCATCTGCACTCCTAAACCTTTGAAGGTTTCAGCACTAATTTCTGCGGCCTTGGCACTAACTATGAAAGAAGGCCAGTCTTGGAATTGGGTGGATCCCGTCCACATGCTAATGATTGGCAACAAGTTTGATTTGCATGTGTCGATGGTGACAGCATCAGGGGTTCCAAGAGGCATCTTCAGAGCTTCTCTTCGAAACCGTTCAATGTACTCTTCTGTAGTTTCATTATTTTTCTGCTTGATTCTAATAAGAGCAGACATAGTCATGTCATTGAGCCCTTCATAGAACCGTTCAAGAAACATCTGTTTGAAACCGACAAATGAGGTAATGCTCCCATCTGGGAGACTTCTATACCATTCATAAGCCGTTCCCTTGAGACATCCAACAAACACCCGAGTAAGGAGGGCGTCGCTTGGTTGCAGTTGATCAGTCATCACTTCAAAGTGATTAATAAACTGACTTGGAGAAGTGGTTCCACCATAGAATGAGATAGTGGGAGGCTTGTATTTAGGAGGACACGATACTTGCTTCCATTCTATCGGATAAGGTTGTTTGATGCCTAACCTTTGTAAACCATCCTTCTGTTTGAATGCCTCGAATTGAGTTTTGAGATTCCTCAATTCTTCATTAACAACTCCGGAAGATTGTGGAGTTGTAACTTGTAGAGAATAGTTGGGAGGAGGAACAGCATTGTAAGCACTACCCCCAGCTCCAGAGAGACTAGGATTTGGTTGAGCATGTCCAGGAGTATTGGATTGTACTGCTGGAGGAACTTGTACTGGACTCATATCAGTGTCAGTTGGTATGGCATCTGGTACAGTCTGTCGATTTTGCATCTGTGTTGCCATGAGTTCATACATCGACTTCATAGTATCAGCCATAGACTTCATTTGTTGTTCCAAAGAAGCAATTCTTCGATCTTTGAGGAGTCAAGGAAGAAGAAGGTTCGTCAGTATTCCCATTAACCATATAAGTTATGACTGTACGAGGGATTATTGATAAACTGGTAGATGTTGTTTGTTCTGAATCATTGCTTTGTGCATCAAAGTCAATTATAGGAGAACTACCCCTAGTAGGAAGAGGTGGGAAGTTAGATTCTCCAAGGAATTCAGAATCATCTTCAGATATCAAATTTCTTTGACTAGAAGCTAAGGCTCTTGCTCTGGTATTTCTATATACTCCATCTGGACTATCAACTCTACCCCCAGCATCCCGAGAGGTCATATTGACAGAAGCAAACAAAGGCTCATCTTCATCAGGCATAGGTTCACACTGAATCCGATTGAAGATAGATTGTCGTTTAGTTTGACATCTGCATTGCATTGTGACTCTTGGCTGGAAGTCACATTCATGATCAAGATGGTCATGAGCCATTGATTGACATCTGCATTGAATTATGACTCTTGGATAGAAGTCACATTCAGCATGGTCCTTTGTCACTGAATTACTCATTCTCTTCTGTTGAAGATGTTCTCGTAAATCTATTTATGAAGATTGAGGAGTATATTTCCTGTTCTTGGGTCTTGATGGCTCTTGATTATATAGAGAATGATTAATATAAGCCACATAGTTTCTTGCATACTCTGTATCTGGATCTCTTATCCTTGTTTCGAACTGGTATGGTTTCTTAATACTAGAAGTGTTTAGTTTTGTTCTTAGATCAGTTGGAGGTAACACATTAGTTTTGGAAACATGGAGTTTTCCTTCCATTGATCTGGATATTTGCAGAGAAGGAAAAGTTGAACCACCCCCTTGATTAGGAGATGGTAACAGACCTTTTCTAGGCAAATTCTGTGCCCAATTCAAAGAAGTCATAGAAGAAGACATTAAGGAATGTTTTTTCTTAGACTCATTCAAGTTTTGAGACATTGAATGTCCAGAAGGAAGAGTAGTCAAAAGACCATCTCCTTTTCTTTGACTAACAAAATTGTCAGTCAAAGCTGTTCCTGAAGTAAAAACTACAGGAGCAGAAGAAACAACTAAAGAGTTATTCCTTTTCGAAGGGACTTTGTGTTGAAGACCACTCCCAGTTCTAGTAGAACTTGGCAAAGAAGAAGAGATAGCTAAAGAGCTATTCTTCTTAGATGAAATACATGCTAAAACAGGCTTGGTTAAAGAACCAGTGCTGTTGGCGTGACTTTTGATTTTGGAAATACACGCTGGAACAGATTTGGCTAAGGAACCAGTGCTGTCAGCGTGATTGTTGATTTTAGAATTACACACTGGAACAGACTTGGCTAAGGAACCAGTGCTGTCAGCGTGACTTTTGGGGTTGAAATTGCACGCTGGAACAGATTTGGCTAAGGAGCCAGTACTGTCAGCGTGACTTTTAATTTTGGAGACACACACTGAAACAGATTTGGCTAAGGAGCCAGTACTGTTAGCGTGATCTTTGATTGCTGTCATCTTTGAGTGCACAAGAGTGTGCGTGCTTGCAGTAGAGTTCTTGCTAGTGTTAGGAGTAGACACTGTGGCAGAGACTTCACCATTGGCTGCCAATTGATTCTTAGGGACATAGACAGAGTGTCCCTTCGACTTGGCAGTGATGATGGAGGCTGTAGTGGGCTTACCACTCTTAGCCCGCTGTATTTCTTCATAGGCGAGTTGATCGAATTGGATCGTCATCACCTTCTTCGTCGAGCCGATTGACGAAGTGTCGCATTGAGTTGTTGCCATCTCAGAAGAGGAGATGGTTTTCCCCAGCAGAGTCGCCAATTTATTTTCCATAAATAAATTCCTTTATTTATTGTGTATCTGGGAAAATTACAACTGTAGGAATCTGATCTAGAAGACGATCACTTTATCCCTTGGACTATGCGAAGAAGAAAATCTCTGAAAATTTTGACAGTAGATAACTATGTATCTCTACAATGAATGAGAAAAAGAACTCTATTTATAGAGTCAAAAATAATAACTGAAAAGATAACTATCTTCACAGCCTGTGCTTAGTTAAAAATCATGCAGGATTTAACATACGCAAGGTTGTGAGCAGTTACTGGACATGGCCTGTAACTGTTGGACACATGGCAATCATGCGTGAGTCGTGTGCAAGTTACAGGACACGCAGGCGAGAGATCAGTGGCATGGCTACCACGTACTCCAATTTGATGAAATCTACGCAGACTTGTTGAAGACGAAATCCATGCAGACTCGGGGTAGAAACCTTCAAAATTCACACAAACTTGGGGCAGGAAACTTCAGGATCCATGCAGACTTGAGGAAAAAAGCTTCAAAATCCATGCAGACTTGAGGAAGAAAACTTCAGAATCCACGCAGATTTGAGAAAAAGCTCAAAATACACGCAGACTTGAGATAGGACTGCCAGCTGTCTTGATTCAGCGTGCCTCGACTGACACAAAATCTCTGACAGTGATTGCTTTTGTCAGTCGCATTAAATGACAAGAAGCTCTTTTGGTATGCCAACTTGACGAAGGTTGAGTCTTGCTGAAGAAGATTTCAAAAATTACGCAATAGACGGCCGTGATCTCTCGAATTCTGTGCATACGTGGCATACGAAGAGACATTCTTTGACTGTTGTGCTGTCAGTTATAATTACTCTCTGACAAATGATGAGCTGTCTCCTCAGCGTGATTTGTAAATATTGTCTGGATCAACTGAGCGTGACTTTTGACTTTGCCCTGATCAACTCAGCGTGACTGTCATTTTTAAAGGCCTATACTCGTCCCACTAGAAACTCGTAGACTTGATTGGCCGCAAAAATGACTTGCGTGTATCTTATTACCTTCTGTGAATAACTGAGGAAAGCGGACTGTCATGGTACGTGATCCAATCCATGTTCTTGTTTGATTGTTGGGTTGGTTATCGTACTATGACAGGCTGTAGACCGAAGTTATGAACGGAAGACTTATTCTGGTTGTGAAGTGCTACTTTTGTGAATGACTGAGGAACATTGTCTATCATGGTACATGATCCAACCCATGTTCTTGTTTGATTGTTGGGTTGGTTATTGTGCTGCGATAGGCTATCGACCGAAGTCACGATCAGGAGATTTTATTATTTATACCTTTTAACTTATGTGAAAGTTATAGAGTACGACACGTCCCGACTCCATGCGGCACCTTTTGTCCTTGTTTGGTTGTAAGGGTGCCATACGGGTTCGAGGATGTTGCGCTACCCTATAATAGTTGCATAAGTATTACTATTATTAATCATTCTATTATCTGGGTTTTTAATCTTAACTCTTGTGCCCCTTTGGTGGTACTTGCTATTCGGGGCTGACCCCACTGGTTTTGTTTGGCCAGATCTCGTAGCAGAGCTAGAGGACACGATCTTCCTCCCTGACATCCATGGTGCATACTAGGAGCATGGCGGTTCGGGGACTCGAGTGGGTTTCTTCTCCACCACTCCTGCTTATATTTTGTGCGGCATTTACCCACCGGCACCTGTTAGCCGGATTACATGATATTTTGTGTCAATACAGAATTATAAATAAACAGACTGCAGCTGTTTATAATTTTGTACTCCTGACTTTCTGTGATAGCTAAATTATAAAGCTAGTCTCTTATGATCATTTTGATGAAGCGTCTGGGACGCCTTACTGCTTTATCTTTAATGTTCATTTAATTGCTGATGTGACTTGATTGATTGAGACATAGAACTCTGTGGGACCATAGGAGACTTGATTGTAGCATGTACCCCCTAGTCTCTCGACAGCCACGATCGCCGTATGACGTTACGTACCTCATATGGAGTAGCTGGCCTAGTCCGTCTCCGTATTTCGGTACTGGGACGTGACAAGGTTTTAGTGGTGGCCCATGCAGGTCTATTTTTCAGACTTATGGGGTATTACGAATTATTAGGAGTCTTAATCAAAACTTGTTCTCCTTGTAATTCTGTTTCGAATTCTCTGTCCTTGCCTTGATCTCTAACCTGACTTGCATCCTCGAAATCTTCCTCGTTCGGACTTGATAATCTTATATCTTTCTCTATAGGGGTGCTTCATTCTCAGTAGCGGGTGAGGCCCAAGAGGAAGAGCAGCGAGAGCATAGCTCGACTGGGCACCAGCAGGGGAGAGAACCTTCCCCAGGGCGGACACGAGCAGAAATAGAACCAGAGGCAGTGCAGCCACAGGTTATTGAAACTCCTGCAGCACCAGCAGCAACGGCAGTACCAGATGCCGTAGCACTCCTGGAGATCATCCGGGGGTTCTTGTCACTCACCAACAGCAACAGACTCAGCAGTAGGAGCAGAACGTGTTACTGAACCAAGGGATTCAGTTAGCTCTTGAGAGGAGTGCCGGGGTTGACTCGGGAGCATCAAAAAGGTTCCGTCGCTTGAACCCGAGGTATTTTGATGGCACGGAGGATGCCATCACTGCGGATGCATGGATTCAAGACATTGAAGCCATTCTTGTGGCAGCCAAGGTTCCAGATGATGAGAAGGTTGATCAGGTCAAATTAGTACTTCAGGATCTTGCCCGCGACTGGTGGGCATCAGAAGAAGTTGGTATAAGACGCCCTGTTCGTTGGACCACCTTCAGTGAAAGATTCAAGGCCAAGTATTTTGGCGTAGTAGCTCGATATGAGCTCCAGCAGAAGTTTATTAGTCTCAAGCAAGCAGGCAAGACCGTAGATGGGTATGCAGCAGAGTTCTGCTGATTGTGCCGTTTTGCCCCAGCAATGGTAGCAACGGAGCCAGAGAAAGCTATGAGGTTCCAGCAGGGACTTCATTTGGAACTATTACAGCTTGTGGAGGGACACGACTACCAGACGTTTGACGCTGTTTTGATAGCCGCTCGGAGGCACGAGCTTACCCAGCAGAGGTTGGCATCGAAGACAGGAGGTCAGAAGAGATCTCATTTCCAGGTTGGAGGAGGAGCAATACAGCGAACATCGGCACCAGCACCCGGTATACGTATTCATGATGCAGGAGCGTCGCAGAGGACGACCGTGTCAACTACTACAGCGCCAGTTCGGCACCAGCAGCCGAGGAACCAACAGCAGCGTCAGGGAGCACCCAGGACTGTACATTCTGTGGGAAGGCAGGGCACACGAGGGAGGTGTGCCGGTCAGCGAATGGCTTATGCTTGAGGTATGGTAGTTCAGATCACCGTATCTCCACTTGTCCTGTGATGCAGAGGCCAGGAGGGCTAGCTCAGCAGTTTCCAGCGTTGCCAGCCCCGGTGGCAACCCCGAGTGGAGGGCCAGTATTAGCAGTGAGGCCCCTAGCCCAGCGTCTACCAACGCAGGCTCAGATGTTCCGCCAAGCACAGGAAGCCGGAGGCCCTCAAAGGCAGCAACAACATGGTCGAGGAAGGCCGCAACAAGGGCCAGGCTCCGCGGGGCCAGGGCCAGGCTCTCACATTATCTTTGGGAGAGGCTCTAGCGTCTAGTGACGTGGTGGCAAGTAAAATTCTCGTCACCTCATTTCCCGCTATAGTATTATTTGATTCAGGCGCTACTCACTTATTCATCTCTGCACAATATGCTACACAGATTGGACTAGTGTTTGAGGCATTGCCGGAGAGGATGGATATACTCACCGGCAATGGGCTCGTAGAAGTGAGCAGAGTGTGCTTTTCATGTCCGGTAGAGGTGTGTGGGCATTTACTGCCCGCATCATTGATTGAATTCTTTATGGGGAATTTTGATGTTGTTCTTGGCATGGACTGGTTGAGAGACAGTCATGCGACAATTGATTGTAGAGGAGGTAGGGTCATATTCAGCGTTCCTGGGATGGAACAGTTCATCTTTACTCGAACCTTGAAGAATCAGGCCGGAGGCGTCCTCTCAGCAGCAGTGTCAGAGCCAGGACAGATTCCGAGAGTGGTCGAAGATTTTTTCGACGTCTTCCCTGATGAGCTCCCAGGGATACCCCCAGTCAGAGAGGTAGAATTTAGCATTGAGTTGAACCCTGGAACGAGGCCTATTGCAGACAGTGTTTACAGAATGTCGCCGTCAGAACAGGATAAGTTGTATCAATATAAGGAAGAGTTGAAGTCTAAGGGATTCATCCGAGATAGTAAATCGCCCTGGGCTACGCCAGTGATTCTAGTTCCCAAGAAGGATGGGTCGACGAGGATGTGCATCGACTACCGCAAGCTGAATGCAGTAACAGTGAAGAATAAGTACCCGCTACCAAGGATTGATGACCTATTTGACCAGTTGAGCAAGGCCAGCATCTTTTCCAAGATTGATCTTCGGTCGGGATACTATCAAGTAAGAGTCCGGGAGCAAGACATACCGAAGACAGCATTCAGATCTAGATATGGACATTATGAGTTTTTAGTAATGCCCTTTGGACTAACCAACGCCCCTGCCGTATTCATGGATTTAATGAATCGCATCTTTCTGCCATATTTGGATAAATTTGTGGTAGTGTTCATAGATGATATCCTTGTCTATTCCAGCAGTGAAGAGGAGCATGAGAAACATCTTAGGACTGTCTTGCAGACATTGAAGGAGCATCAACTTTATGCGAAGCTCGACAAGTGTGAATTCTGGTTAGACCATATTTCGTTCCTGGGACATGTAATTTCTGGAGCAGGAGTGTCAGTGGATCCGAAGAAGATTGAGGCCGTAGAGCATTGACCGGTCCCGAGAACGGTTACAAAAGTGCAAAGTTTCTTAGGATTAGCTGGTTACTACAGAAGGTTCGTGGCGGACTTTGCCAGGATCTCTACGCCCTTAACGCGTTTGACGCACAAGGACATAGAGTTTGTTTGGTCAGCTAGCTGTCAGGCATCGTTTGAAGAATTGAAGAAGAGATTGATCTCAGCCCCGATCTTGACGCTTCCAGTAGGAGCGGAAGGCTTTACAGTATATTGTGACGCATCAGGGAAGGGTCTTGGATGTGTATTGATGCAGCATGGAAAGGTGATAGCATATGTATCTCGACAGCTTCAAGACCATGAGAAGAATTACCCGACTCACGATTTGGAGTTAGCAGCTGTGGTATTTTCACTCAAGTTGTGGAAGCATTATTTATACGGGGATCGGATAGAGATCTATACTGATCATAAGAGTTTGAAATACGTATTCACGCAGCGAGATTTGAACATGAGGCAAAGAAGATGGTTAGAACTGCTGAAGGATTTTGATTTAGATCTTCAGTATCATCCAGGCAAGGCGAATATAGTTGCAGACGCACTGAGTAGGAGAGACAGTGCCTTTATCTTGACCTCGCAGAAGCATATTCTAGAAGACCTTCAGAGTATAGGAATCGAAGTAGTTTTGCCAAGGGATATAGGAAGAATGACCAGTATGCAGATTCAGTCAACCTTAGTAGAGAGGATTAGGGCAGCACAAGTAGGAGATCCACAGATTCAGAAGTTGCGGTCGGAGTGTGAATCAGGCCGTAGGAAGGAGTTAGTGATTCATGAAGATGGTACGCTCAGGTTTGGAAACAGACTCTGTGTACCGAGTGGAGACCTTCGACAAGAAGTTATGTCCGAAGCTCATAGTTTTATTTACTCCATTGATCCAGGAGGAACGAAGATGTATCGTGATATCAGGCAGTTCTTTTGGTGGAATGGCATGAAAAGAGAGATAGCGAGATTTGTATCCAAGTGTCTGGTATGTCAGCAGGTGAAAGCCGAGCAGCAGAGACCAGCAGGATTGCTACAGCCGCTTCCTATCCCAGAATGGAAATGGGAGCACATCACGATGGATTTTATGACCGGTTTACCTAGATCCTCGGCTGGCAAGAATGCAGTCTGGGTAATAGTAGATCAACTCACGAAGGTCGCTCATTTCCTTTCCTTCTGAGTTGGACAGACTACTGAGCAGCTAACAGAAATGTACATGAAGCAGATAGTAAGGCAGCACGGTATTCCAGTTAGTATAGTATCAGATCGGGATACGTGGTTTACTTCCCATTTTTGGTGGAGCTTACACCAAAGTTTGGGAACCAAGTTAAGATTCAGTACTGCTTATCATCCACAAACTGACGAGCAATCAGAAAGAACCATTCAGACATTAGAAGATATGCTACGGGCGTGTACCTTAGATTTTGGCATATCTTGGAAGGATCACCTTCATCTAGTGGAGTTCTCCTATAACAACAGCTATCAGGCTAGCATTCAGATGGCCCCGTTCGAAGCATTATACAGAAGGAAGTGCAGGTCCCCTTTGGCATGGGACGACGTCGGAGAACGAAAGTTGTTGGGGCCAGAGATGATCACGCAGACTGTGGAGGTAGTTAAGTTGGTCAGAGAGCACCTTCGAGTTGCACAGGACCGACATCGTCATTGGGCAGATCAGCATCGTAGGCCTCTAGAGTTTAGAGTTGGCGACCAAGTATTTCTGCGGATTTCGCCTACTCGGGGTATCATCAGATTTGGAACCCGGGGAAAGCTTAGTCCAAGATACGTTGGTCCTTTTAAGATTCTCGCTCGGGTAGGCGATGTAGCTTATCGACTTGCCCTTCCACCTTTGTTAACTGGCATACATGATGTGTTTCATGTGTCCCAATTACGTGGGTATGTCCCGGATCCGAGTCATGTCCTCGATCATTCTGAGTTAGTCGTTGGTACCGACCTAACTTATGAGGAACAACCCATATTTATTTTGAACCGGCGAGAGAAGGTACTCAAGAATCGGACGATAAGCCTTGTCCATGTTTCTTGGAACCATCACTCTTCGGGAGAGTCAACCTGGGAGCGCGAGGACGAGATCAGATCTCGGTATCCGTATTTGTTTGACTAATGAGGTATATTTTTTATGCCTTATTGACACGATTCTATGCTTATCTGCACCTGCTTGTTTTGCACTTGTGATGTATGATAATAACTGCTATGATAGTTAAATTGTATATGATTGTGCCTTGCTTGCCCTGATTTCACTATCCTGTCTTGGCTGGAATTTCGAGGACGGAATTTTTCTAAGAAGGGTAGAGATGTCACTCCCCGATCCTGGAATACGTATTTTAATACGTAAACCGATAAATTATATTTACTTTGTATTTATACGATATTTATATGCAGTATTTCTTCATGCATTTCCCAAAATATTCGACAAAATATTGTTTCGTAATTTATTTTCTGCATTTGGGCCTACAGTTTTGGCTCATTTGGGTAACCTATTCTTGGTTCACCAATGGTTCATCATGAACCCCTTGGTTCATCATGAACCCATGGGTTCAAGATTCTATATAATAACTCATCTCATTCTCTCTCCTCTTATTTATTTCCTCTCATTTATTTTCCTCCACCAACCAAGGCAAGTACCAACTTGCTCAAGAGATGGATCCATAAATGATGTTGATGTTTTCTTACAAAATTATTTGCCAAAATATGTTCTTCTCCTCATTCTATACTAGTTTAGAACTTGAAGTTTTCTATTTTGAAGCTTTAATTTTTGTAGATCAAGGTTTTAACCATTTTCGGATCTTCTTGGTTTTGATCTAGCAAACTTCATTATTTTTAAGTTTTGATGGTTCCATGTTGTAGAGAATTTTATTCTACCTAATTTTGACCTTTGAAAAGTTGGATTTGGACTTATTTTGACCAAGTTATGGACTTTTGAAGCTTTGGGTTCAAACCATGGAGTTCTTGCTGATTTGGAGAAGACAGTGAGCAGTGTGCGCGAGCTCTTTAGCTTGCGCCACTGAGCTGCACGCGCTCTTTAGCGCAGCGCAGTATGGACCCCATACGCTGTCTTTTGGAAGCGTATGTCTGGCATACGCTGCCTTGAAAAGGAGTCGTATGGACCTTATATGCTGCCTTGATAAGGAGTCGTATGGACCTCATACGCTGCCTTGACAAGGAGTCGTATGGACCTTATACGCTGCCTTGATGAGGAGTCGTATGGACCTCATACGCTGACCTGAGCGTAGGCTGACCTGAGCGTAGGCTGACCTGAGCGTAGGCTGACCTGAGCGTACGCTGACCTGAGCGTAGGCTGACCTGAGCGTAGGCTGACCTGAGCGTAGCCTGACTTGAGCGCGCTCTGACCTGGACTCCCCTATACCTTATATTTTTGTCCTGAGCATGATATGAGCACTAATGTGACCCCGGTGAACGAAGTGTTCCTACCTGATACTTATACCTGAATGTCCCAGTTCTCGTTCATGCTCGACAAATGACTCGTAACTCCACGTGGAATATTTGCAATGATGCATTACACCAAGGAGGGTAGAACATGTTGACATACTGATTGACATGGATCCTCTTTTGGGGTACTCGTACTTGAGTACGACATTTAGGAGGATAATCATGCAGGCCACAACATGTGAGTCCAAGATTTCACCTAGGGTTAAACTAGAAAACTAAATATACTAGATGCATGGGGAGGGCAGAATCCCGAGATCGTGTTACACCAGCCGCCTTGAGATATTGTCTTGACGCGCCGGCTGGTCTCCACGGATACTGTGTCATCCGCAACGAGCGGATGACTGTATCCGATTAATTCCTGCTATATATTATGTCTTGGCAAGGTGGCCTTACGAGGGACCTGTGCTCAATGACACCTGTCTACGCGAACCCCTGGGTTGGCTAGCCTTGCTGGAAAGATACGATCTGAGGATTTTGAAATAACATGATGCGAGGATAACCTCGTCCCACTAGAAACTCGTAGACTTGATTGGCCGCAAAAACGACTTGCGTGTATCTTATTACCTTCCGTGAATAACTGAGGGAAGCGGACTGTCATGGTACGTGATCCAACCCATGTTCTTGTTTGATTGTTGGGTTGGTTATCGTACTATGACAGGCTGTGGACCGAAGTTATGAACGGAAGACTTATTCTGGTTGTGAAGTGCTACTTCTGTGAATGACTGAGGAACATGGTCTATCATGGTACATGATCCAACCCATGTTCTTGTTTGATTGTTGGGTTGGTTATTATGTTGCGATAGGCTATCGACCGAAGTCACGATCAGGAGATTTTATTGTTTATACCTTTTAACTTATGTGAAAGTTATAGAGTACGACACGTCCCGACTCCATGCGGCACCTTTTGTCCTTGTTTGGTTGTAAGGGTGCCATTTGGGTTCGAGGATGTTGCGCTTCCCTATAATAATTGCATAAGTATTACTATTATCAATCATTCTATTATCTGGGTTTTTAATCTTAACTCTTGTGCCCCTTTGGCGGTACTTGCTATTCGGGGCTGACCCCGCTGGTTTTGTTTGGCCAGATCTCGTAGTAGAGCCAGAGGACACGATCTTCCTCCCTGACATCCATGGTGCATACTAGGAGCATGGCGGTTTGGGGACTCGAGTGGGTTTCTTCTCCACTACTCCTGCTTACATTTTGTGCGGCATTTAGCCACCGGCACCTGTTAGCCGGATTACATGATATTTTATGTCAGTACAGAATTATAAATAAACAGACTGCAGCTGTGTATAATTTTGTACTCCTGACTTTCTGAGATAGCTAAATTATAAAGCTAGTCTCTCATGATCATTTTGATGAAGCGTCAGGGACGCCTTACTGCTTTATCTTTAATGTTCATTTAATTGCTGATGTGACTTGATTGATTGAGACATAGAACTCTGTGGGACCATAGGAGACTTGATTGTAGCATGTACCCCCTAGTCTCTCGACAGCCACGATCGCCGTATGACGTTACGTACCTCATATGGAGTAGCTGGCCTAGTCCGTCTCCGTATTTCGGTACTGGGGCGTGATAATACCCGAATTATCGAGAATACCGACTGGGTAGGTATGGCTCTAGGTATACAACATTGCGGTTGTGGTACACCAGATGTGAGGGATGGATACTCAGCAACTAGCGAAATAGTTTTTCAGACATAGCCTGGGGTGTAACAACGCTATCAAGGTGAACGCGTCCCATCTCTTCCTCAGTGAAAGACGAAACTGACACAAAGAAAGAGTATCTATCCACCCGTGCAAGAGCGGCTCGGCAGTCAAGAAAACTGGTACAGTTCCAGGGCATGTAGCGATAGTGGTAGATGAAGGCATCGTCACTTGTCGTATTGCCCTCCGGACCAGGTCGCATCAGAGAGAGGCAATGCATCAACAACCACCCTATTAAATAATGATACGGCAGCTCGATTCTGTTGAGGGGTTTTGTAAGATCATGAGCGATAACTTTTGATGTAAAAATACGACGACCCCTATGGATGCTGCATACCATAGCAGGAAGCAGAGCCAACTTGTCTCCAAAGACCAGCTTTACCGTCGAAAGGATTAGGTTGCGGCTAATCCTCTCAATCGAACCAGAGCCCGTCGAAACGATACAAACCCTCAACCATATCATCAGGTATCCAGCCAAGATGGCCTTAGCAGACAGAGGCTGGGTATCATGATAAAAATAGTTAAAAGTGTTGCTTAGGCTCCCAAATCTGTCACCAGCAGCACAGGCCCTCTTAGTGCTTTGCACCTGAGCATCCACCTGTTCCAGAGATTGGGGACTCCAAACAGCAACTCGACCGGAGGCTCTAAGGTTAAAAAGATAACCAATCTAAGCCTTAGTATGAGGAAGGCTCCCTTCCGAACTATCGTCCTTTTTTTAGATATTTGCTGACAGGTACTATGGTGACATAGCAATTCCTGATAAACGGCAAGGAATCCAGGATACCGCCGCTCCAATTCCTCAAACTCTTTGTTTGTCGGGGTATACTCCTCATAAGCTTCATCGCCCCAGGGCAATTTGGACACACTATGCATCTCATGAAGAGCAAGCCCCATCTCTCTACCGGGAGTAAAGAAGGTCCCCGTCCGATAGTTGTACATCTCAAGCAATGCCATAAATAATTTCCGGTTCATAAACAAGCCATAGCAGGAGCCCCTAATGGCGTAATAGAGGCCAATCCATCGTAGGATGTCCTCATACTCCACCAGGATCCAAGAAGTCAGATTGACCCATGGAGGGGATCGATGCTGCCAGTTCAGTAACGACATCTCCCTGCAGGGTATGACCCTTTATGAGCAATCCGATTCAAAAAGGTATCAGCCTTAGAGAATAGCATGTTGGGCTTCAGTTCGTTGATGAGACTGCCAGAAGCCAGCTCAATGATGGAGTAGCTCATTGTTTCCCTTACTGCAACCACTGACCTCGTAGGGTTATTAAAACAGATATGGCCCACGAAAATCCCCCGCTGATCCAGAGTTAGAGAACCCGGTATCTTCCTCTCAAAAGGTACCATATTGAAACCTGATAGAAGAAAGTGGCACTCCATTAAGGGTATGTGAATTGCTTCCCCCTAAAAATAGAAGTCCTAGCTCTCAAATGTCTCTATGATGCTCGGGTCTGAAATAATCAGGGCAACCCCGAATAGAAACATAGGCTTCAGATGAATGCCATTCAATTGCCCGGAGTTCATCATGCTAAGTAAAAGAAGGACTAGCTTCTGATCTCCCTCAGCCGATCTTCAGGTTGATTTTGGGTGATATGATTCGACACACGTTTGACTATCTGGTCAAAACTTACACCCAACGCAGATTGGGCATATCCTATTAGGAGCTCCCCCGATGGAGCTGTGGACAAGTTTACTAGAAATGACAAAAAAAAATAAAGTTAGAAGAAGTTCATTCTTCAGCTATGCGGCCTAGCCAAATAGAACCTATGCGGCCTAGTTATGAGGGATGCGTGGGCGTCTTAAAGAACATGAGACGCATGCGACTCGGTCATACAGTGCTCATGCGGCTCAGTCATGAGGCACTTATGCGATTTATGCGGCTCAGACATGAAGAACTCATGCAGCTCAGTCATGAGGCACTTATGCGGCTCATTCATAAAGTGCTCATGTGGCTCAGTCATGAGTTACCTATGCGGTTCATACAGCTCAGTCATGATGTGCTCATGCGGCTAAGTCATGAGGCACTTATGCAGCTCAGTTATGAAGTACTCATACGGATCAGTCTTGGGGCACTTATGCAGTTCAGGTTCAAATGTGTAATGCTTATGCGGCTCAGACCATACGGCCCTATCATACAGAACACATACGGTCCAAATGAGATAGGGCATGCATCGACGAAGCTTAAAGCACAGAGGCAATATATGACAGGCCTGCGCATAAAATATGCGATATGGCCATTCAAAATCTCAGTCGTCGTCTTCCTACTGTCCTTACCCTTGATAGGGGGTTGCACGTCGGAAGAATGGAAGGAGAGTCCACTGCTCTCGACGGAGAGGCAAGTCCCTTTCTTTTGGCCGCATCACCAGTCGACTTGGAAGCTTTTGGAGCCATGGCTAAACTGAGACAGAAATAATGATGATGATAAAGGAAAAGAAGGTGAAAGAGAAAAATCTCTCTCCAAATGACCCCTATTTATAGAGTTTCTAAAAAGTGCCGCTTCGATTCTCGAGATCATTAAAGATAATGACGACGTTTGGGGATTTTATCCCTAGTAACCGTCCGCTTTATCTCGAAAAGAGAACCCAAATCCAAAATCAAATCAAGAAATTAAATACAGCCGTGACAGCTGGAAGGCTATATGGGGTCTCTTTGCGGCTCAAGATTTCCTTGCGGCTCAAAATTTCCCTGCGGCTCAAGGTCTCTCCTGACTTGAAGACTCCCTGCGGCTTGACATATCTCCATGCTTCTTATTCAAAGTATTCCAAATTTGTAATTTAAAAACTTTGAAGGGGTCTTGTAGAAGCATGGAATAGGTTTCTTGCGGATCACAACTGGTAGCATGAGTACTTTGGGCCAAACTGGTCCGCATAAAGGAGAGCCGCATGACAGATTCGATACCCCATGCGGTCCGTCTGCAATCAGACTGATTGGAGCCACAGAAGGAAGATATGCGGCCAAGCTGATCAGTCCTTCTGATAAAGCTGACAAACTCTGTCAAAACTGACAAAAATGATAGCTTTGACACTCTGACAAAAAGATAAGATGTGATCAGACAAAATGTTATGTCACTAAAAAATAGGGTTCATGTGCTTAGACATAGTCATGTGGCCAGAAGGATTGCTACAAGCCGCATGAACCTTATGCGGCTCAACTTATGCGGCCCTAAAGTCTCTAAGCTTCATGCGACCAAGGGTGACTGTAACCTAAGCCGCATGAGCTTTATGCGGCCCAAAATACAGAATCTATGCTGCTTAAAAGTCTTTAAGCTACATACGGACTAAGGAAGACTGTGACCTAAGCCGCATGAGTCCTATGCGGCCCAGTATGGCCGAAAACTGAAAGACTTATGCGGCTCAAAATGACTCCAGTAGATTAATCCTATCCTGCGATAGGACACGTGGCAGGCCGACCAAGTCTCAACCACCTAGATTTACTGCAACAAAATCCCAACAAATCACCAGCTGGCGGCCAAAGAGCGGGTCTTTACGTGCTGTTGTAGCCACGTGGCCACAGGCCATCTATGCGGCTCAAAACATATATCACAATAAATAGCAGGGTACCACACCCCTGCAAGAGGCGGGCAACCTATGAAGGGCAATTTCTTCAAGAGCTAAGACTGCGTCGGATAGTCCAAGGAGTAAGACAGAGTTGATACACTTTCTCGAGCCTCCACCGTTACCCCCCAGAATAAAAAACTAAATAATTGTAATTAGATTGTTTACTAGGATTTCTTTCTAGGCTTTTCTTTGTACAAACGAGTTTACAATCAATTTCAGTATTTCTGTAATACCTGTATTTGATATTTTAATGGCAAACATATATATCTGAGATTTTGTGATGATTGGATATTGTGGAGTTGTTATCTTAGACACTTAGATTCTTCCTCTTATTTTATATTTTATTGTGGATTTAGATCTTATCTATTTATCTTATCATACTTTCAACCTTAGCTGTGATTGAGTTGTACATTTCTATATTGTCCTACATTCGAAGAGTATATATTGTACAGGTACCTTATAATTGTTAGATGTATGTGACCTAGGACAACATTCTACCGCCGATACTACGGCGTAGGCTAGACGTACCCACTTCTCGTGCCCCTACACTGGGTGCGGGTCGTGACATGTTTTTAATGGTGGCCCATGCAGGTCGAGTTTATGTAGTGGTATTCGAACTAGAGTATCACTACAGCCTGTAGTAGGATTAGGATATATTTTTGAAGGTACTCGATCACACCTAAGAAAAACTCTTAATCTGATTCTTGTTACCAAAATCTTGTTGCATTATTTTCTTCTCTTGAAAATAAACCGTCCTCCCTTGATGTTATCGCTTCATTCTTCGTGATTGCCCTCTCGTTTGATCTGTCTTTAGGATGGTTATGGAGACACGATCTCATCGTCTCGATCAGGAGGACACCACTAAGGGGTCTGCCACTTCTCGTCCTGATCAACAGGACCCCGAGACTGCAGCTCCTGTTATGCCAGCTCAGGCTAGAATATCTGCAGCTTTTGGGAGTGTACCTCTTCCTACTCCGAGACTTTTCCCAGTATCCCAGACATTCTTCAGCAGCAGCCGCCGTCAGGATCAGAGGACGTGGCGAGGTTGTAGCTTCTTCTTCCAACAGATAGTGGAGACTCAGTGGCAACAGTTGCTCAAAAGGGGACATGACACTCATGGAGCCAGCAACAATGGAGGTCAGGCCAAGAGATCCCACATACAGATTCAGCATCAGTATCAGCAAAGGCCTGTTCAACAGCACTTTCAGGGCCAGAGACATATACTTCACCAACAGACACCCAAGCAGCAGCACATTAGTTGTACCTTCTACAAGAAGCTGGGTCATGGATGGAATGACTACAGAAAAAGACTAGGCATGTGTTTACTTTGTGATTCACCGGAGCATCAGTATAGAGAGTGTCCCAAGTTTTCGGTACGGATAGCTCCGGGAGCAGGAGCGAGGGTTCCGGTGAGCCAGTAGAAGGGACTACCCTTATAGGCTCAACAACAGAGATTCATGCAACATCAGGCTGTAGGAGGCCAGCAGGGACGAGCTTACGCTATGGCAGCTGAGGGTGCACAGGCAGTAGGAGATCTTATCACAGGTTCTGTTCATCTCGATTCCGTTCCTCCCTTGTCTTATCTTAACCATCTCGAAATTCAGTTCCAACAGATCTTGTTTATCGTTCTTGTTCGTAGATGAATCTGATTCTTGGTATTCATTATTGATTTAATTTTTTGCTAAGATAAATTATATGGGCTAGGTCGTCTAAGTTATAGAATCTAGTCTTCTACAGTCACATTAGCCAGCATGGCAAGGACCTACAGTCCGATTTTGGATATATTTCTCGGGTGTAGGAATTTAAGGTTTTTGCAGCCAAGCTAGCGGCAGAGCAAAAATTTTAAATACCATTTTTCTAGAAGTTTGTACATTAGTTGGGACTCTATGGTTATCATAGCCCTGCTTACTATTATGACGGGGATTCAGAGTACCAAGCTTTTAGATGGACGCATATGATTATTAGATCTCATCTTAAAAGTTTTTGAACACATCATCTCTACTTTTCGTTTCAGTCTTTCAAAAAAAATTTGTTGTTGTTTATTTTGTTTTGCTTTCTCATCATTTAACTTAGGAGTAGGAGTAGGAGTAGCTCTAACTGTTAGTATAATCCTCTATATAACTTTCTTGTTATGAATTTCTTTTAATGAATTGGTGATTGTGATAGGCCTTTTGACTTAGAAGTGATAGTGTAGCTCTGACCCTAGAATGGTAACCCTTACAGCCCTGCTTGATTCATTGTTTTCCTTATCTTTCCAGCCTGGCACCCATGACCATAGACTGTCCCACTTGCCCTATCCCTTATACTGTTTTGGCAACACAACTTTCGTTCCTATTTAGGTCATTTGACCATTTCCACTTTAATTATGATTATTTCATACATATTACCGTGACTTTTAATTTAGGAGCATAAGACTAGTTGTTTTCTCAAAACCAACTTCCCCTGCATGACCTATACATGAACCCCTACATTTATGACCTTCGTGTTCCACTCAGACACACCATCTTGTGCTCCATTTGCTTCATACGACTTTCCCGACACAAGACCCCATCTTGATTCACCCCATGGAGTCACTTCTATTTTTGACTCGAATTGGGAACACCTTTTTGACCTAACCTTCCGACCCAAATTCTGGATATGACCTATTTTAAGCCTACTGCCCATATTGGACTTGTTGACCCAGGGTGCTGCTAGATAGAAGCTTTGAACTTGATTGTTGGGGGTTGACCTACAGGATTACGACCTTCTTAATTTCGAGGACGAAATTAATCTAAGGAGGGTAGACTTGTAACACCCAATTTTCTAAATGAGGGTAAATTTAAAATTTTATAATTTTAATTATTTATTAATGGTATTTAAAATTTTGTTATGATTTTTAATTATTTTAAAACTATTTAATTCTATGACTTGCGATTTTGATATTTTGCTAGTGAAATCCTAGAGACTACTTGACCTAGAGCCTAACCATGTGATTAGGATATTTTATCTGTCATTTTTTTGCCTAGGGGTATTTTGGTCATTTTGAATTATTTAGATTTATTTTATAATTGTTTGATTGGTTATTGCTATGTTAGACTTTTGCTAGTTGTGACTTAAGAGACTAACCTATAGTTGACTTTGACTTTAGTGACTTAGTTAGCATGGTGTGGGACCCTAATCTAACTTAAGTTGGTCTTAGTTGACTTGAGTGTGACTAAGGTTCATGAGAGGATTGAGAGAGTTTAGTGCATTGGACTTTTGGTTAAGGAATTGAACTAGCTAGTTACTAATCTTGGCCCAAAGCCCACCATGAGAAACCTTAACCCTAGCTCTTAATTAGGACAGCCACAACACCCCAAATTAAACCTAATTTCATCCTATAAAGTCTCTCTTCATAGCCACTTGTCTATTTTAGAACACCCCCTTGTAGGAAACCCTAATTTCTTCCGCCTTTTATCAAATCTCCCCATTCCTCCGCCAAATTGATCCCAATCTTTTGCACTTGATCCCAAATCTGGAGTAGAAGAAGAAGGAGACTAGCTTACAAGGAGGAGAGCTCATTGGAACATAGTTTGAGGAAGGAAACTTTGCTATTTGGGGTTTTTTATTGGAGATTGGATCCCTATAGGTAATTCCAACAAATTCCCCTAAAACCCTAATTTTATTCCATAGATGCATCCATCTAGGTGTCCCCTAGATGTAGGTAAAGTTTGTTTGGAATTAAAATTAGTTTGGTGTCCGTATCGGACACATATCAATATCATTATTTAGGTGTTTGACGAAATGCCACATAGAATTTATTTCAGTAATTTTCAATACTAATTTCATGATTGTGTAGCCCTATATGTGTGATTTGAATCCCCAGGGACTGAGCACAATTTTGTGTCCATTTCGTGTCCAAATCAGGACACAAACCTATATACGGGACTGCGGCACAGTGTCCTGCTACCCGACCCAGTTTTCGGACACGCCATGCCACGTGGACACGTGCCACTTGGCACAGAGGTAGGGGCAACCTCTGTTAGCACAACCCTCAAGTTTGACACGATCTCGTGCCGTGTCGAGGGAGCACGGACACACTGATTTTGTACTGTACGCGCACGAACTGGATTTGGGTTCTGATATGGACCTCGTGTCCATCCTAGACACGTCGTGGTCCTATGTCAGGCCCCTAGACACGAAGCCCTATCCCTGGCGAACACGTGGACATGTGCACGAGGTGTCTCGTGTCGTGTGTCGTGTGTCGTGTCTACGAGTTTGTGTACTACGTACACGAGACTGCCTGTGCCGTGTTCACTGACACATTTCTATTTTATGTTTGGACACATTTGTGTCCAGTTCCCTGGACACAAACATTTCCTCCAGACTTGTATGCACACATTCGACACCTGTGTGCACTTTAATTTGATGTTTATTTGTAAATTTCATGTTAATTTGGGATTTTTTCCTAAACTCTAAAACTGGGTTCAGATACATGTTCTTCTTGTGTTTGGACACCTTCGTGTCAATTATTTTGGACACGTGGTCACCCCTGACACGTACACATGTGGGGGGGGGACACTTCTGTATACATGTCTTTGGGTTTCATATGAGAATTGATTTCGTTTTGGGTTTGAAATGATTTTACTGATACTTCGAAACTGAGAACTAAGGGTTGGAATGAAACCTGGATTTTGGTTTTAAGTTTGTAATTGCTCACTGATTTGATTTGGGTTTATTTGAAAGTTTGGGTTTTCGAGTTCTTAATACTGACAATCACTGGTACTTTGTTCCCTGTTTTCTATTTTACTTGATATTTCGAAAACTGGGTTTCAATGTTCGAAAACTGGGATTTGTTAATAGGTTTAGTTCGTTTTGGGATATTGATTTCGATTTTGGTTTTATAGACTTGGTTTGAATTAAATGCAGATTTTGATTTTGTTGCTTGATGTCTGATACTCGAAAAAACTGTGAAACTGTTTGGGTTCCCATTTGATGCATGAGTTTCGAATTTAGTTTCATATATCAGTCATGTTATTCCCTGTTAAGATTTTCCTGAGTTATAGTTCTTTAATATGCAATTGAGATTAATATTTCAACTGTGAAATCGAGTTGGTTTTAGATGTATTTAGGTTGATTGAAATTTGGAATTTCAATTTAGTTCAAATGAAATTATCTGATACTCGGGATAATTCAAGTTTGAACTAATGCATGAACTCAGGTTTAATTGTAAACTGAACTGAACACTAGCCTAATCTAACATGTAACCCCCTTACACAAACCTGAGAATTTATGTGAGATTGAAAGCTTGTTTTCATTGATACTTGATATATGGGAAACCTGGAAACTGAATGTAGGTTCACTTAAATTGTTCATTTCTGAGAATAGGATAACTGAAATGAACACACACCCTATCTCACAACTGTACACACACATGTAACCTATCATACACACACACATCCTATCTCACTCACAACTGTATACACACATGTAACCTATTATACACATACATACACACTCATATATATGCATGCACACACACATTACATGAATACACTTCAACCCCCTTTGCATAAATGCACTTGAAAACCCCCTTGCTACCACACCATATCACAACACACACACACACACAATCTATTATGCCATGTACACATATCAATATTGACACTTTGACACCACTCACTTGTCACTCATACTTGTTTACATTCCATTTCCTTGCCTCCCTTCCATTTTTCCCCTTCCTTCTTTTCATTTATTGAATGTATGAATGAATGTATATAATGTAATGCATGAATAATGTATGTATGTAATATGTATGTATGTAAATATGCATGTATGTAATGTAAGCATGTATGGATGTATACATGTATGTTATATATCCATGTATGTAATGTGTGGATATATGAATGCAATGCATGTATAAATATATGAATGCATATATGTATATATGTATATATATATATATTTTTTTATGTATATATATATATATATATATATATATATATATATATATATATATATATATATAAAATATATATATATATATATATATATATATCTGTGTGTGTGTGTGTGTGTGTGTGTGTGTTGCCTTTGGCATTGTATTTGTGTGTGAGTGGTAGGCTATACTTGGTTAGGCTTAGTGAGACTTGATTGGACTAGGCTTGACCTAGTTGACATAGTTTGACTAGTGTAGTTGACCAGAGTTGACCAAGAGTTGACTTTGGCCTAGATGACCTAGAAATCATATAGAATGCATTATAATCTTCCGTATTACCATTCTAGATATGTTGTGACCTGTGTTTCTCTGTTTAGGACCCATCTACTCTGTCTGGACATATATATTCATCGGATACTCAGGATACCAGGCGAGTACATTCTCTGACCGTTTCATACTTGATAGGATTTGCATTTATGCTCTAGATTACTTTACTTGATGCTGTTATGTTGTTAATACGGATTGGTACTATATGGATCCCTTCATGAGATGTTATCCTTCTCGGGAGCATCGGGTTACGGTATGTCATGTGCGTTTCACTTTCATCATGTACTCCGGTGCTTTCACCATTCATGTGTACCCTTGTGATTCATATACTCTCATGTTCACAGAGCCCTCATGTATATAATCGTGTACACCCATTTATGGGCCTTCATGTGATATCATGTGCAATAACATAACTTATCTGGATTCTTGTGTATTGATTGGGGTAGGGGGAGAATAAATGGTCATGTGAACAATTCCAAAGTAGTGTACTCATGTGTAAACTCTTAGATTACTCATGTGCAAATTCAAGCCGTTCACATGTCTATCTTATACTCTATATCACTAGCCACTGTTAGCTCTTTACTTATAGTAGATATTTCCTTACAGTCATCTCTTTTACTTCATATATTTTCTAGCATTTCATGTATATTACTCTATAGCATATTTACATATTCTGTCATATTATGAACTTCGCGAGATGTATTGTGCTAGCTTCTGTCCTGACTGGACCTGTTGAAAATATTACAGATGACATTGAGGAGTTCTGTCCTACATACTATGGAGCAGCCTTAGACGACACCTACGACTTGGACCTCCAGTAGGATCCATTAGCAGTAGATGCTGATACCCCCATAGATTAGGCTTTATCTTATTTTTAGTTGATTCTCATTTTATATATCTGAGATTTTGTGATGATTGGATATTGTGGAGTTGTTATCTTAGACACTTAGATTCTCTCTTTATTTTGTATTTCATTGTGGATTCAGATCTTATCTATCTATCTTATTATACTTTCAACCTTAGCTATGATTGAGTTGTATATTTCTATATTTTCCTCCATTCGGAGCGTATACATTGTACATGTACCTTATAATTGTTAGATGTATGTGACCTAAGATAGCGTTCTACCACCGACACTGCGGCGTTGGCTGGACGTACCCACTTCTCGTACCCCTACACTGTGTGCGAGTCATGACATAAACAAACCTTTGTGATGTTTGAATACTCTTGCTTTGTCCTTATTTCATTTAGACTTTAGTTGTATTTCCAAATATTGAATAAAATGTTTTATTTCCGTTTAGATATTTTATTCTGTTTGTGTTCACTGCTCGTTACAGCTTACTGTCGCCGTCTCACAATGGTGCAGGCTAGGCATGATCCAACTAGACCCATTACATTGGGATCAGGTTGTGACATGCTTTTAGTAGTGGCCCATGCAGATCAGTTCTGTAAATTGGTCTAGTCAACTTAGTTTAGACTAGCATGCAGTTCTGTAACTTGACCTAGGTCGAGATGAGACTCTAGAAAAAAAGACTCTAGAAACAACTAGAACACCTAGATTATTTTTACCCTGTTACATAATAGGGCTAAAATTATCTATTTAAATATCTATTTTTGTTTGCTTATAGTCCTATAGGCTACCTTGCTTATGTTTGTACCCAAACCTTTCAGGAGATGGCGAAAGGAAAGACGACTCGCTCTGGGCCTGCGGATGAAGAGGTCTCTTCCTCCGAGAACACCCCTACCCAAGCTCAATCAGACCCTTCTCCAGTTCAGCCCCGCAGCCGTTCTCGTGTTGCACGGACTCCCAGTGCTGTATATACCTCAACTGTGCATGCAGCTGCACCGATTCCTCCGAGACCTACACTCTTGATTACTGACGCGAATCCTCCAGCTGCTCCACCAGTGCCAGTGGACCCCGCCGAGCTCGTAGGCTTGCTACGAGGAGTTCTTGAGGCCTAGAGGGCTCAAGCAGAAGTTAATCGCGAGTAGACCACGATTATGAAAGAGGGCATGGAGAATGCTCACAATGTAGCTATGGCCGCGCTGGACTCAGCACAGTCAGAACAGAGGCCTGCCAAGGTAAGATTTGTATAATTGGTAAATTTTAGGTTTCTATTGGGAGAATATGGGTCTGACTGGCAGCTTATTATTCATGAGAAAGTTAGAGATATCGAAAGTTTCAAGAAGATGGATCCGCAGCCTTTCAAGGGAACTGAAGGCCTCATATACGCGGACGAATGGCTGGACGACATGGAACGACTCCTCAGCGTCGCTCGAATCCCAGTCGACCTTATGGTAGAGGCTGTAGCTCTACAGCTTCGGGATCTGGCCAGTATATGGTACCGAAACGATCCCAGATTCCAGACTGGAGGAACCTCTTGGAGTTCCATCAAGAAGCAGTTTAAGAGGAAGTTCTTTCCGGAAGCTGCCCTACAAGCTATGGGGAGGCAGTTCCATGACCTGAAGTAAGGGGATCGTGCCATTGAGGAGTACGCAGCAGAGTTCAACCGGCTCGGCAGATTTGTACCTCGCCTAGTAGCAGACCCGGTAGAGCGTGCCCAGAAGTTTGGCATGGATTGCGAAAGGAGATCCGCATTCTAGTTGCCGCCAATGGAGCTAAGACCTATGACAAGATGCTGAAGGTGGCCTAAGATATGGAGGCCAGTTCGTCTACTTGAACCAAGAGGGAGCACCCAGGATCCAATAGCAATCATCAGGGCAACTTCAAAAGGCCCAACAACAACAACAGACCTCTCATCATCAGCAGCCAGTAGCACCCAACAAGACGCCCCAGTACCAACAACAGAAGACAACCATCTACGCATATTTTAAAAGGCCTGGTCACACCGCAGACATTTGTAGAAAGAAGTTGGGATACTGCCTTACTTGTGGGTCTACCACCCATCAAGTAAAGGACTGTCCAACCTCATTCATCAGGACTGGACTTGGACCGCAGAGAGGTCCATTACCAACCCAGCAACAACGCTACAACCAGCAGAGGGTCAGGTAAGTTTTTGCCTTAGCCGTGGAGGAGCCTGAAGAAGAGTCGGAGGCTGAAGGAGATGTCATCGCAGGTGTTATTTTATTACATTCGCATCCGTCTTTAGCTTTATTTGATTCTGGAGCATCACAGTTTTATATCATCATATTTTATTACTGCATACCATATAGATGTAGGGTGTAGTAAGATGATCTATAGAGTAATTACCGGAGGAGGACCTATCCCCATTACAGAGACTTGCACCTATCCCATCACCATCTCAGGTCACACCTTCCGGGCACCCCTTCTAGTTATGCCTCTCCCTAACTACGATGTAGTCTTAGGAATATACTGGCTAAGCAAGCAACACGCCCTGATAGACTATCATCGGGGTTGTGTTATCTTTAGTCCACTTGGAGGACCTGAGTTTGAAGTAGCTCGAGCACCAAAGAGCATGGGGTGTGTCTCCTACACCTCCATCGTAGAAGATTCCGGAAACCTTCATCCCCTGATAGCAGAATTCTTAGATGTCTTCGACGACAACATTCTGGGATTACCCCCTGATCGAGATGTGAAGTTCACTATTGATCTAGTACCTGGCTCATCCCCTATTTTATAGCCCCAAGGAGGCCAAGGAGATAAAGGACCCGATAGATGAGCTGAAGGCCCAGAGATTTATCAGAGATGGAGCTTCACCCTGAGGATCACCAGTTTTGTTCGTGCCCAAGAAGGATGGAATCGTACGGATGTGCATAGATTATCGGGCATTGAACAACATCACCATCAAGAACAAGTACCCTCTGTCCAGAATCGATGATCTTTTCGATCAACTGATTGGAGCGAAGGTTTTCTCGAAGATTGACCTCAGGTCAGGATATCACCAGATCAAGGTACGGGTGGAGGATATTCCGAAGACGGCATTCAACACCAAGTATGGACAATATGAATTCTTGGTCATGCCTTTCGGACTTACAAATGCCCCAGTTGTGTTCATGAATCTCATGAACAAGGTCTTCCATGAGTATCTGGACCAGTTTGTCGTTGTCTTCATCGATGACATTCTGATCTACTCAAAGACCCAAGAAGAGCTTGAGAAGCACTTGCAGATTGTCTTGGAGACTCTAAGGAAGGAGAAGCTATATGGTAAGCTTTCCAAGTGTGAATTATTCTTAGATAAAGTAGATTTTCTTGGGCATGTTATCACAGGAGAAGGAGTATCTGTGGACCCCAAGAAGATAGCAGCAATAGAATCTTGGACAACCCCCAGCTCAGTTACGGAGATCAGAAGTTTCTTTGACTTAGCAGGATATTACATAAAGTCCGCAAAGGACTTCGCAAGGATCACTGAGCCTATGACGAAGCTAACCCGGAAGAACGAAGAGTTTTTTTGGTCCAAAGCATGCCAGGCGTCATTTGAGGAACTGAAGAGAAGGTTGACAATAGCACCTATATTGACGCTACCATCCGGATCAGGTGGATTCTCTATCTATAGTGATGCTTCAGGCAAAGGATTAGGCTGTGTGCTACAACAACATGGAAAGGTAATTGCCTATGCCTCCCGGCAATTACGGAATCATGAGAAGAATTACCCAACGCATGACTTGGAGCTAGCAGCAGTCATCTTCGCCCTGAAGCTTTGGAAGCATTATCTCATTGGCGAGAGGGTAGACATATATACAGACCACAAAAGCCTCAAGTATGTCTTCACTCAGAAGGAGCTCAACATGTGCCAGAGGCGGTGGTTGGAGCTTATGAAGAACTTTGACATCAACCTGCAATACCATCTGGGTAAGGCTAATGTCGTTGCTGATGTACTTAGCAGGTACTCGATGGCTATATTTTTTACGAAGAACCATCATTTGCTGGAAGACATGGAGAGGCTCGGGTTGGAGATTATGCTACCGGAGGAAATTATGTTGAAGCTTGGAAAGAAGTAGTTGTACCAGGCATGGACTCGCCCATGATGCAGCTACAAGTACAGTCCAGTTTGATCAGCAAAGTCAAGGAGACTCAATTCCAGGATGAGATAATGTGCAAGTTGAGAGATCCGAGTATTAGTTGGAACACTTGAAGGATTTTCCATAGCGGGAGATGGAGCTTTGAGGCATAGCACGAGGCTTTGTGTGCCTACTGACGAACTGAGGAACGAGTTGATGAAGGAGGCACACCAGTCACAACATTCTATACACCCAGGAGCAAATAAGATGTACAAGGACATGAGGAAACACGTATGGTGGCTTGGAATGAAGTGAGACATGGCAAATTTTATCTCCAAGTGCTTGGTCTGCCAGCAGGTGAAGGCAGATCGTCAGAGACCAGAAAGTTTGTTTCAACCTCTTTCCATTCCAGAGTAGAAATGGAAACATATTACTATGGACTTTGTAACAGGATTATCCAGATCCCAAGGAGGGAAGGATGCTATATGGGTAATTGTGGACAGACTGACCAAGTCTTCCCATTTCATTCCTTTCAAGGTTGGCTTATCCACTGAAAGGCTTACAGCTCTTTACATACAGAACATATACCAGCTACATGGAGTTCCAGTCAATATTATATCTGACAGGGATACCCGGTTCACCTTACATTACTAGAAAAGCCTATAGGAAAGCTTGGGAACACAGCTAAAGTTTAGTACGGCGTACTACCCACAGACCGACGGCCAGTCCGAAAGGACTATTCAAACGCTTGAGGATATGTTGAGATCATGCGTTCTACAGTTTGGTAGATCTTGGGAAGATTATCTACACCTGGTAGAGTTCTTCTACAATAATAGCTACCAGACCAGCATTCAAATAACACCGTTTGAGGCATTATATGGACGCCGATGCCGTACTCCTTTAGCATGGGACGACGTTGGAGATCGAGTCATGCTGGGACCCGAGATGGTTACTGATGCAGCCAAGAAGATGAAGATAATTAGAGAGGTACTAAGAATTGCACAAGACCGCCAGAAGCATTGGGCGGACAGTAGGCGTCGAACCATAGAATTTGAGGCCGGAGATCAGGTATTCGCCAGAATATCACCTACCAGAGGCACGATCCGATTCGGCCAAGCTGGGAAGCTAAGTCCCCGCTATATTGGTCCATTTGAGGTACTGAGCACGATCGGAGAAGTAGCATACAAGGTGGCTCTACCACCCAGTCTTGAAGGCGTACACAATGTCTTCCACGTATCGAAGCTGAGGCATTACGTACCAGACCCGAGCCACGTTGTTGATCATTCAGAATTGGAGGTTGGACCTAGCCTCACCATGCTAGAGCAACCAGTGGAGATCATCGACCGCATGGAGAAGAGATTGAGGCGTGCAGTAATCTCACTAGTCAAGATAGCTTGGCGCCACCACTCCCCAAGCAAGGCTACATGGGAGCGAGAGGACGAGATGACGGAGAAGTATCCTCATCTTTTCCAGGTATGTTCTAATCCTCTCTTTCATAATTGGTTAAAATTTCGAGGACGAAATTTTCTAAGGAGGGAAGGTTGTGAAGCCCATGCATGTTATTTGAATTTTATTGCTTTTATTGGTTGTTTTGTTTAAGCCAAAACCCCAAGCCCAATAACTTAAGCCCATGACACTTAGAATCAAACCCAACCCCTCTTACTCGTTCAAATCCACGACTCTATTCTCTCGTAGATCCTATTCTCCTGTACCACTATGTGCACCCCAACCCCTCTTTCTTTTTTTGTACGTAACCGATCACAAAAACTCACATAAACTCTCACCCTCCCCCTACACCAAAATCCTTCTCTTTTCCAAACCTCCCCACCATTCCCAAATCTGGAGGCACCCCCGCGTTCGTCTCATCGTTCTCTTCGAATCCGAACAGCTCTTCCCGCCATTTCGTGTCGTGCCGAAACTCGTGCCTGTCGGCACAACCGCCATTCCAGGCCGATGCCAGTCCCGCGTCAGCCACCGGTCGCCGCCCTAACTCGTGCGAACCCTCCGCGTGCCAGCCTGTGTGGACCCCTCCAGTCGCGCCAGCACCTCTGTGCGGACTCCCGCGCGCTCGCGGCCTCATGTCCGTGTTTCCCGCGGTCCCGTCGACTTTTCGACGATCCGTTCCGAGTCCGAGGCATCCCCTCGGTGCTTCTTCTCCGTTCCGGTAAGCTTCTGTTCCAGAAACTCTCTTTCTTTTTTGTCAGAACCCAATTCCTGTTCCGGCCAATTGACAGAATAAAGCTCTTTCAATTAGAATAGTTAGTTTAGAATAATTATTTTAGTATATTTGTGGTGTGGATTAATTAATTAAATAGTTTAATAGTTATTATCTGTTAGATTATAGGAAAGGCATGAGATTAAGTTTAGTAATGATAAATTATTGGATTGTTGTGCTCTTTTAATTAAAGTGGTTAATTGTTAAGAAATAATCATGGTAAAAAACTAGTTTTGTGCAATAAATAGTAAATTGAGGTTTTTCCTATTAAAAAGATTTATTTACTAATTATTGTAAGGATGTTTTAGAAATCAGATTTCTAATTAAGATTATTACGTTCATTGTATATATAGTTTTAGTGGTTATAATCAGAAAATGTGTATTTTGGTTTATTAAGAAATATGAAAAATGAGATTATTAATATAAATGTTTTCACTAGCAAATAATTAGTTTTTTTTATGTAAATAAATTTCTTTTAAAATACTAAAATACTCATTATTGTGTGACTTTGGACCAAAAAGGTATTTTAGTAATAGTACCCGGGAGATAATTTTTCGTTAACTAAAATATTAAAATATTAGTTGTAGTAAAATCGTATTTCGCGTAATTCGGTAATTGTACAAAAAGGCTAACTTCTATAATAAGATTTAATAATTGTTTTCTTGCCCTTAATCATTACGGTAAAAATACGTATTTTTCCACTAAAATAATTATTTTGTCACTTAGTAATAGTCAGACACTTTATTCTTAAAACATAAGAATATTTTCTATATTAATAACAAATTGAGTTATTTTCAACCCGACCAGACTTAGCCTTAATTAACCAGCTAGTGTTGTCCTGAAGGATTAGAGTGTAGTAAATTCTAGTTATTAAATTTGGTGTTACATTATGTAGGGTTCAGGACCTAAGTTCGAGGACATCTACAGTCGTCACTACAGTACTGGAGACATCAAGACAAGTGCATACTTATCTAAACTCGTGTTTTAATTAATAATTAATTTTATTGCATGATAGAGTACTGTATTGACACCTGACTCACGAGATCCCTCTCGGATCATACCGACTGCTTACTGAATCATTTACTTGACTGCTTACTGAATCATTGACTCGAGGATTGGGAGAGTAACGTTAACACCTGTAGTCAAAGCCCTTTTACCGAATCGCTGTGGATAGCGGAAGCCCAACCCACTTGGGTCGAAGCCGGACCGTGTTCATTAGAACACTTACTGCCTCCAAGCCTAACCGGCCACAGGCTGTTACGCACTTTAAACACTACTATAGATAGATTGCATCATTTTACTTTTCAGAGTTTTACTCCATAACTATTTTATTATTATTATTTAGAAAATCATATTTCCATAATAAACTGCTTCTTGTCTCGTCTTTTAATTATTGAATAAAATACTAGAATAGATTTGTGTGTCTTGCTCCCTCCTGACTAGAGATAACATTTTTAGGTGATTACGACGATGAGGAGTTGGCTTACAGTTCCTATTATGGGCCCGACTTGGGTTCTTAAGACTTAGCTGAACCAGGACCGAGAAACCGGGAGTCCTAGTTGCACCCTTTCTGTTTAGTTTCTTTTTCCTTAAAAATTGTAATAAACAAACCTTTTTGATGTTTAAATACTCTTGCTTTGTCCTCATTTCATTTAGACTTTAGTTGTATTAATTTAGGTGTAAAGTGTGAACGTGGAAAGGGAGTTGGGGAAATAGGAATGGGTTGTGCGACTGAGAGCTAATTTTGTTTTGTTTTATGTTTTTGTCTTTGAAAAGGGTTTGGGCTTGGAGGAAAAGATTGGGCTCATTTTGGGTCTAAACGAAGCACAATCCAATAATTTCAATTTAACCAAAAATGCACTTAATTAACTGATTAAATAATAATAATAATAATAATAATAATAATAATAATAATAATAATAATAATAATGATGTAAGATTATTCTAAAATTACACTAATAGCAATTTAACTTAAATTAATTAAATCCAAATTTGGGTCTTACAAGCTTCCATCTTTAGGAAATTTTGTCCTCGAAATTTAAGGATAGAGATAGGCTTTAGTAAAGTCTCAACAAGCAAGGTCATTACTCCCTTAACTGCCTTAAACGAAACTACGTTAGCTGTCCCATGGCTAATCTACCATGGAAAATATCTTGATAAATTTATGCATTCTCTTCAAAATAACATTCTTCCCTCCTTAGGAACACAGTCACTGTCCATAATTGTGGATTTCTGCTTCTATTTTTGAATTATCAATTACCGAAGGAATTGTGCAAAATTAATCATTTTATCATCGCTTACCAAGCAAACATAATATTCTCGCAATAGTTTTTTTTGTGCTTCATTCATCTTGCTAATCGATTGGATATTTGCTAAAAAATTCAACTCCATATCTCGTCTCTGTATATGCTCCACAATGTACTTGTACATCTTAATTGTTCCAAAAAATTTGATACACCTATTTGGTATCGTGCTTTAATGACTTAGTATCAAGCTTTAGTAACTCCTCATCACGTATCAATGCTCTAATATCATTTCTTAATAATCCTATAATCTACTTGTTTACGGTAAAACCCTTTCAATAAATGGGTTTCAAAATATTACCTCGAAATATAACACTCTTTCCCGTTAAGTTAATTTGGAGTCGTATACTTGCATCTTTCATCTCCTTGAAACATATTTTAAATGTTTGTCCAAATGAATTTGTATTCCTTCTTTGTTAACGCTTAACTTTTGTAGTCCTCAAAATTTTATATTAAACGCAATGAAATTTTTTTTCTCCAATTATTCTAGAACTTTATATTTATCGATCAAGATTTCTTCTAATACCCGTGTTCCATCAGAATATCAATTGTGCTATAAGTCTTCAAAGATGCTAATCCCACAAAGAAATGACATAATCTGAATATTAACTATACAGTACACATAATAATATACGTAACACAAACATACCTAAAGGTGTCTTAACTAAGAGAAATTTATGGGATGCATCATGTCATAGTATGAAGAGAATGAAATAGAACAGGATAAATGATGTACTCAGATTTTTTTTCTTTCATTTCCTCAATGATATAACATTCGCCCGTTTACCAATAACATCCTAATCAATTCATAATAACCATTTAAACTCGTATAATTTCTTCTGTAAGGAGTAATCCTTAAATATCATGATGAACAGTCATTGTCAAAATTATTCCATACTCATACATGTTCTTGTTTGTCGTAGTCTTCTTCTCTCTATTAATATCCTATCTCTAAAAACTTAACAATGCTACAATATCCAAGAATTGAAAAGACAAACTAAATAATAGTTACACTGATTGGGCAAATTACAGTCATAGGCTTGTCATTAATCTATACAAGAATGATATTTCTGAAAATATAATATCGCCTCCAATAATCATGAGTACCTTCACCTATCAACATATATTTAAGGATTCATATCAAAATTATATTATTCCAAACCTTAACATCAATATATATATTTGACAAGTCCTATCTCAATAATTCTTACCTACCTTCTCCCTAAAATTAAAATCCGCAAAGTTTTCAGAAATTGCATTGTAAGGAAAACATGATATTATGAAAGACATTTGCCAAAATAAGAGTGTAACTAAGGATTCATTTCACATCATCAGAGAATTATAGGAAGATTCTCCTAAACCTCTTCTAAAGTTATCCGGTTACAACTTCACAAGGAATTACCTAGTGCTACTAACAACTGTGGATTCCCTTAGCACTAGTTCTCAAAGTCTTGGTCCTTGGTGTGGGGGCAGTATCTAAATGCTTCATCTTCTTCTACAATGCTTGAACTTGGGTCATGCTTTCTTATTGTGGATAATAGGGTCTAACTATAATACATGGGTGTTTGAAATGATAAATATGCTAAGAAAGTTCATACTCAATAATGATATACATGGCTTGCAATCTGAAATGCTAATGGCACTATTGAGATAACGAATTTGATAAAAATATGTGAAAGGACCAAGTATAAGAATAAGAGTTTGATCTGAGAAGTCAATTATTGTCTGAAAGTGATACAAAACTGATAGTAATTATATTATAATCTAATACCATAATGCTTAAGAACATATGTCTCGCTAGTGCATATACGTCTAGCTGCAGTAAGTCTTTGGCTTCATAACTTAGAATAAAAAACATAAGGGGTCTAGGACGTAATCAAAAACCAATGTTCACATGTAATCACCTTAACTAAAGTTTATGCCCCGCCAGTGTGCATCTCGCTGCAGTAAGCTTACAGTTTTCATGAATTGGGTAAATTGCTACAGTACACATCTGTAATGCCATGATGGTTTGTTGAATACTCTTGCAACTAAATCCATAAGATTTTTAGAGGGTAAACGTGTCAATGAAATGTTATAATGTTGAATGTAACTTTTTCCTTGGGGTCAAATAGGAATGTCACATTTGAAGCAAAGATGTTTGTAGAAATTATAAAGTTGGATGGTCTGAAATGGATAAAGATCATACTAGTGTGAATACACCAGTAGTTGCAAGGAATCTGGGTTGATTAAGTAAAATAGGGTAAAGGCTATGTTTCACAAGTCAAAATGAAGACATCACATTTTGACCAAGGTATTCTGATAGTGAAATCTGATTTAGAAAAGTAGAAGGAATAGGTTAAAGCTTAGTGATTGGTATTAATGGCAGGCATAGATTCTAAGACAATTGTGATGGTAACTATAGCCTCAACTTCCAACTAATCCTACGATTTTATATAACTTTATTATTAAGAATATAATGTCAAACACAACTTATAAGTATTGGCCTAATCTGGGTAAGGTTTCTAGTTAATCAAGATCGAGTAAGTCCTTCGTCAACTATTCTCTGGAATAGAAGGAAGGAAGATAAGTAACAAAATAATAAGTTACAAGGCCTAAAGCATACAAGTAAGGTATCCGTCCTATGTTATGACAAGTTCTCATATCCTAAATGTTGTAATGTTCAAAAGTTCTAATGTTCTAAGTGCTCTAATTGTTTCTCATCTATTTTCCTAAATTTGTTTGTCAAGAATGGACCTGTATGGGCCACCACTGAGAACATGTCATGACCCGATCCTAAGATGTTTAGGTCAAGTCGGATCATGCCTAACCTACATCGTGGTGAGATGGCGGTAGTAAGATGTATGATCAATAGTGGAACTCATAAAGTCACAACATCTAATTTTATGGGAATTTAAAAACTTTTCATTCAAACAAACATGCATGTTGAAACGTAGAAGTACTTATTACAAACTTCAAATATTATTCTAAAAAGGGAATGCTAAAGCAAGAAAAAGGTAGCTCCAGCTATCTAAGTAGCTGACTAAGGTGCCTCCGGGGCTGCTGTCTCCAAGGGGGGTTCCAGGGATTGCTTAGGGTACAAGTCAGGATCATAATAGTTATTAAAGAATAGCTCTTCGTCCTCAAACTCGCCTATGGTAAAAATTGGGTTTCCAGTCCGGAATGAACAAGTACATAATAATGAACTCTAGCATTTTAAGCAACAATTAAAAAAAATGCATATTTGAAACAATTAAAATATTTGATGCAAGGAAACATTTGAAATATTTTGATGCAATGGAAACAATTAAAATATTTCATGCAATGAACAATTGTGATCTGAATAGGTATACACTTGTGACCGGCAGGTAGATTTAATTTGTAATCTAGCATACGATCCGGCTTTGGCACACACTCAAGTGTGGCTTCAGCTATCCACAATAATTCTAAGGAGGCTTTGCTCACAAGTGCTACACTACCACCCAATCCTCGAGTCAATATTTGAGTTCATAGAGAAGAACTCCGTGGTGCAATGTGTCAATATGCAATAAGAAAAGAAATAACCAGAATCCAGTAGTGTACTTGCCTTGACCTCTGTAATAAGGGGGTGGAGGAAATGAGGATCTCAGTCTAGTCCTCGGATCCTACATTAATTAAGAGTCCGACTTAGATCCAAATACAACCATTTCTAGGGTGTTCTAGTTACAATCACTAGATAAAGTCATAATCAATTTTTATTTAATAAAATATTAACGGTTATTAATTCTAATGATTAATTTATTCTAACGTCGCTTACACTATTTGTCAATTGTATAAAAGAGTAAATTGCATTCATTTTGGAAAGAGAAGACATCCCAGTTTATTTGGAAAGCTTCGTGTTTTATATTGTATATATATAAAACTATGCTTTTTTCCCCCTTATAATGATAAAACGTGAAGTTGTCGATATAAATATAAAACTTGTATTTTTACGGCGTTCCTAATTAATGTGAGTAAACTTTATTTTTCCTTTTAGAAAATAAACATTTCATATTTCATTTATAGATAAACTAATGTGCGATATTATCAACAAAAAACACATAAAACACAGAAAGAGCTACGATACTCCTAAGCTACACAATACAAGGCTCAGAGAAATAAAGAGAAAAATAGTCTTATGCCCTTACAACATATTTATGAAAAATAAAATGAATAAAGAATAATAAAACACACTAATCTACACGACGGGTGATCTTCTAAAAGCTGAGAAATGGTCCAGTTCGAAGGCACGAGTGCCCTGCACCAAAAATATAGAGCATCAAGTAACCAGTTCTACAAAAATCTAAAATAATTTAAAGTCACAACATAGGGACAAATAGAGTCTCAGACTTGGTCACGCAGTGACAAGTTGCTAATAGCTTACGCCTCAACGTACGAAAATATCCAGTAGCGTTTGCATTTCGCTAAAGGCTTATTCGACCATTTCGGTCGTTGCCAAGGTGGATACAATAAAGTCTCAACTAACTGAAAATATGCTAATCTTAATGAACCGACAAAATGTAAAATATAACTCTAAATAGTATAATTTATACAACCAAAATTTTGAAGATAGCAATAATATATACATATGCATTTTAAATGAATCGTAAATATTTAGAGTATAGTTAAACACAATCCAAGCTTTTAAATCATATATATACATATATATTTATATTAAAGAAAATCACATTTTTTATTAACAAACCATTCTTAACTAAAACCAATTCTTCACAGAACTCCCAAAGACAACAGAACCAACACACACACACACACACACACACACACACACACACACACACACACACATATATATATATATATATATATATATAGGTCCGAAACCACAACATAAAATCTATTCATGAATTATCTTTTGAGATTCCCCTCAAGTAACCTAAAACCGAAAACCAATATCCTTACAACTTATTCTAAAATTTCCTAAATCGACTCCAATAAAATTACTAAATAAGGATCCTTAGTTCTGCTACAGAGAACAACAATTTCCTATTTCCAACGAGATAGGGACCGATATATGTGTCTTATCTCAATACGGTAACAATTTCAGCCTGGAACCGAAATGACGATCCGAAGATCAACCCAAGTATCCACACAGAAGCAACGTAATAGTATAATCGAACCCGTAACAGGAACGAGACCGAATCAACATCGACTAATAGGGGAGGAACGAACTACTCGGTTTAGGAATTATACCGAAAGTTTGATGACGGAATTCGAAGGGTGGCCTCGGACACGGATCGGGGTGCATCATCATCGGCTCGAAGGCCTCGGAAGCACGTCTGGACGAAAAAGGCAGTGGCTAGGGGTGATCATGGGACTGACCACGGATCGCAGAAGGTCACGTCCGGCGCGAAGGTGCGCGAGGAGGAGGTCGCACGGCGGTCGTCGGTCGGCAGGTAAGGGGGTCGCACGGGGTTGGCCGTGGATCGACGCGGTGGTAGGGAACCGGTGGGGCACTGCCGAGGCGAGCACGTGTCAGGGGTGGGCGATCGCGTGTGGCACTAGCAGGGCAGTCGCGAGGAGAATGACGGCTAGGGCAGACAAGGGGGTGCGTGGAAGGAGGAAAATTACTGGAGTTATATGGGGGATTGAAGAGAGGGGAAAGGTTTTGGTGTTAGTTTTTTTGTTGGGGGGTAAGAGAGAGGAATAATGGTGAGTGTTCTTCTTCCATGACTTAGAAAAAATTAGTGATGTTGGTGCTAATAGTTAAGGTTTAACTTGTGGTAGGGAAATTTAGGTGTGAAGTGTGAACGTAGGAAGGGAGTTGGGGAAATGGGAATGGGTTGTGCGGCTGAGAGATGAGTTTGTTTTGTTTTGTGTTTTGTGTTTTTAAAAAAAGGGTTTAGACTTGGGGGAAAAGATTGGGCTGGGTTTGGGTCCAGACGAAGCACAATCCAATAATTTCAATTTAACCAAAAATACACTTAATTAACCGACTAAATAATAATAATAATAATAATAATAATAATAATAATAATAATAATAATAATAATAAAATATTAATGTAAGATTATTCCAAAATTACACTAATAGCAATTTAACCTAAATTAATTAGATCCAAATTTGGGTCTTACGGGAGTACACTATATATATAGGTATGATAGGTTTAGGATTAAATATGGAAGATTGAGAGAATCATATATAGACAAAAATCGAGAGATACGATCGGCTATATATATATATATATATATATATATATATATATTTCTCTGTGAATATTCATAGGTATATTTATCTAAGATACGGATTAGTTATGCTTACTCGTATTTCTATATGTACATATATCCTATACATACATACCTCTTTATTTACTTAAATCCTAAAATTGATCATACTAATAACAACAATTAATTTAAAATAATAACTAACATCTCAAATAACAATTTAAATAGATGTTATAAATTCAAATCTTTAAAATAATTGATCGCAATAAACCAAAATAATTCTACAAGTATGTTATCATAATTATCAAATAACTTGCAAAATATTTTTCTATTATTATCAAACAAAAATATATATTTTATTAGTCAAAGACTAACTCAAATCCAAAAATAATATTGGAAAACAAAATAAATTTAATAATAATTAATATTATGAAAATATTTCAAACATTATTTTATAAATTCCAAAAGTCTAATTTAACAATAGTTTGATAAATCTCGTTGACGTCCAAGATATCATTTATAGAATTTTAAAAAAATGAAATTCATTTTCTACTAGAAAATATTTTAAAAAATGAAATAAAATAAAAAAAATTTAAAATTTCGAGAAGTGAGCATACAAATCTACCCACCTTAGAAAAGTTTCCTCATCAAAATTTCAAAGGATAAGACTAGGCACTGCTAAGAATATAATCAAAAAAAGTGGTACGATTAATAATCAAAATTAGATAAGCGTAATCATGGATAGATTCGAAACCTTAAGGAAGGATACGATTTGGCACGATCCAGAATATATTCAAAATGATTGAGTCACGATTAAATTTTTGTTTAAGGATGATCAAAGAATTCGGTTTAGCACGATTGATTGTTTAGGCACGACCAAAATATGACCAAAGTATATGGTCAAGGATCCAGTCAAGGTAAAAATCTAAGCATGCTTCAGGGTTGAACCGAAATAGGTTTAACTAAACGAGAAAAAAGTCATTAGACACGATTAACCACAAATTGAAATTATGTAAGCATGATCAACGATCAAAAGTTAGACAAAGTCTAAAAAATGGTTAAAATCGCTTAGATGCAACTAGGATTCAGTTACGAGTTAATCATGCAAGTCATCCAAGTATGACCAAAATTAAAAGTTGGCATGAGTACGAACATGATTAAAATAGTCATGATCATAGTGGAATAAAAAATCTAAACATTAGCAATAACTGAGTTGAAATATAGGCACGATTATGATTATGAATCTAGTATAATGGAGTCTAAATAGGTTTAAATGATTTCTAGGAACCTAATAACGGTACGAAAAATAAAAGATAAAAAAGAAAGGTTCAAGAAATAAAAGAATTGGAATTAATCAAATTTTTAAACGAGAGTGCATAAAGTTGAAAACCTTAAAAATCAATAGTCATATGCCAAAAAGGATGTAGTCTCTATAATATTCGAAAATTGTATGTATATATGAAGTCACTTTACCGAGAATTTATGCCCCGCCAGTGTACATCTGGCTACAGTAAATCATTGGTTTCATGACTCAAATATGATATGGTATCAAATACTCTATCAACTTTACCCAATATTGACATAGAGATAACTACGATCAAAATAGAACAACAAAGATATAGTTTTAATAATATTCAATAACCCACGCATACCTAAAATTACTTCAACTTAGAGGTCATGCCTTGCTAGTACGCTGCTGGCTGCAGTGAACCCGTAGTCTCTATAATTTAAATAAATAGGGATAGTGCACTTATGTCTTTCCATTGTAAGTCAACGAATATTCGTTCACCTATATCCATAAGAATTTTCAGAGGAGCTTCTAAAATTCAACAAGTTGATTAGGATAGAAAAATGTAAGTATCTGTCATTGAATGAAAGTATCAGTTTTAAAAATCAAACGATTGATTAGGAAGAAAATAATCAAAGACAAAAGAAATATAAATTTTAATTTCTATTTCTCTAATATTCAAAGATCGAGGGGAAAACATATATATACCTTAAAAACTAACCTGGAATAAATATATGGATAATTGGATCATGTTAGGCTCAAACTTAATTGATAGAAATAAAATATTGACTCTTAGAGAAATAAATTACTATGGCCAATGGAAAATAAATAAGCAATAAGGACCGTACGTTATGACGATATTTAGAGAATACAGAAGATAAAATTGTACAAATGATCAAATTAGGAATTGAATCCTGGAAAGTCCTAATTTGCTAGACGAATAGTCTACCCAACTTTGATCCTACCATCATATCAAAACACAATGGTATATCCCTCTATAAAAATTTCTTAAGTTATCATATAGGATTTGGAATTCAATAAATCCATACCTAAATCACATGGCCGATGTAGCAACCTTAACTACCAAATAGTCAAATTGAATAAGGGCTTCCTTATGGTACAACTAGTCCTAAAATCAAATCAATCCTAATTATGAATGAGCACTTCCTAGTCGCAGGCTTGCAATAGTATGACTAACTTAAGTACTGTCACGAGTTCGCACAATTTTACAAAAATAGACCTGCATGGGCCACCAAAAATGTCACGACCCGATCCCAACTAATTCGGTCGAACCGGATCATGCCCAGCCTGCACCGTTGTTGAGACGGCAGCAGTAAGCTGTTCTATTAGCAGATAACCACAACAACATCTATATTTGTCACAACATCAAAATTCGGGAATTTAAAACTTTATTAAACTTTTACAATGAAATGAAAGATACAACTTAAACCATTTTCTACATACATCATGAGGAAAAGAAAACTCTAGGCAAACAGCTCATCAATCTCGAAATCATCGTCCTCTAGTTGGGACCTCGGAAAATATCACGGAACAAAGCCTCATCAGTGATACCTAAAAATGTTGGGTCTCCAGTCAGGAGGGAGCAAAGTACAATTCATGCTAATTTAACAATTGAAATAATAATAGAATCATGCACTTTTAAACAGTTTTGAAAATCAACTAAGCAGTTACAGTTTTAAAACAGTTACAGTTCTGTGATGTGAATAGGCAATGAAATATGACCGGCTTGGGTTTGTTACAGGAAGGTACGGCTTATCCCCGTGTGTATGAGGGGTAAGCTAATATAGTTACAGTAGTTACAGTAGTTACAGTAGTTTGAATGTGGTCATACTCATTACACTACTCCCCCAGTCCCCAATAGTTACAGTAGTTACAGTCAGTGCTCTCAGAGAGAGTTCCGTGTTGCATCGTGGTTTAAACTTGCATTAAAACGATTACTAAATAATTGTAAACTAACACAAAATGTACTTGCCTCAAAATGGACTGGACTGGAAAGTTGAAGACTTCAAGATGGGAATTAGGTTCGTCCTCGAATTCCTACATTCGAGAAATTGACTCAGAAACCAGGGTTACCAATCTAGCTACGCTAGTTGAATTCTCTAATTGTGTCCTAATCCATTTTAATTCTTTTAATTAACAAAACACAGAAAAGCACAATTATTAAGTGCGTTGATTTAATACGAGGGAAAACGATTATTTAACTTTTGAATTCGGGAAAAACTCGTCGTTGCCAGATTATTTATGAAAACTTGGTAATTTATATTTATATATAAAAATTCATTTTCTTTTAAATGAGAAAAACGTGAACTTCTAAAATTGTTATAATTATTATTAATAATCCTAAATTATGCGTCTGCACCATAACCAGAAAATCCAAAAACTACAGTTACTAATTATTACAGATTTGCAGAAAAGTAAATGGGCTTATGCCCTTACAGGCCAATGAATTAAAATAAGAAGAAAACTTGTTAGTCCTGTAATCTTCCTACAAATTAATTATAAACTAATAATTTAAATTAAAATAAATATAATAGTGAGTCTCAGATATTGGTCCAATCGTCATATAGGCTAATGCCTCAACGTCCGGGCGAAACCGGTTTCGTTTGCACTTAGCCAGGCCCATTGACCAATTACGGTCGTCGCCCAAAATCCAAAATATTAATATTTTTTTTCCGAAAACTATTTTAAAATATAACTAAATTTTATGGAAAATTCGGCAGCATTTCCTCTATTTTTGGTCAACCCAAAAACTGGGAAAGTGCGCCATGATTTCCTGCAAATAATCCTAAACCAGGGGAAACTCAAATTTTCCAACCAAAATAATATTAAACCCGAATAAGCAATACGTTTTCGAAAATTTCGGAAACCCAAATAAATTCGGAAATTCTGATATAATATCAGAACTCTTTCCGAAGAGTTCTCGGAAAACCCGAAACCATCCACAGAACCAATATTCACAGCACACTTGATCCAAAAATTTCCGAAACCACAAACGTAGCAGAAAACCGAATTTTCCGAAGAAAATTCGTGGACCAAATCTCATCATCGACCAAGACAGGGGACGAACTACTATGATTATCAGAGATTACCCAAAACGATAGAATCCGAAGGGTTGCCTCGGACTCGGGACGCGCAAATCCACAATTTGAAGACGAAGTCCAGCGAAGAACGCTGTCCAGAACAGCTAACAGCCTCGGGGTCAGCGTCCGCGTGCTAGGGCACGAGAACCGCGGGATCAGCGCCAGGAAGGGCGGGGGCGCGCTGGAGGCGGGGTCGCGGCCTAAGGACGCTGCGACAGGGGTTGGCGAAGGGGGTTGGGCCGACGGAAAGCCGAAGGGGGTCGGCCAGAGATGCGCCGGGGGTGCTGGATCGGGGTCCGAGCAGGCGGGGCACTATCGACGAATCGACAGGGAGGTCGGCTGCGGGAGCGACGACCGGGGCGCCGGTGGTGGCGTCGACCACGGACAGACGCGGGGCCGAGCGGGCGGCCGGGTGGCGGCACGGGGCACGAGCGGCTCCGGCGGTGGGGCCGCGCGTGAGGGGCGCTGCGTGGGTCGGGAGTGCGGGCTGGAGACGCACCGCACGGGGGTCGGGGCGAGTGGTCCGGCGTCGGCGGCTTCCGGCTGGGATGCCGCGGGCGGTGGTCGGGGTCAGCCGAGAATGAAAGGGGATGATGATGATGTTGGTGATGGGAGGAAAAGAGAGTGAGAGGGGGTTGATGATACTGGTGATGAGAAGTAGAGGGGAATGAGGGGGTTGGTTGTGAAGTAGTGGTAGGTGTTGGTGCTGGTGGTGTGGTAAAAGTTTGGTAGAGGAGATTTTAAGGGAAAGGAGTGTGAACGTGGGGGAAAGAGTGGGGAGATGGTGACTAAATGTGTGGAAGGGGAAAAATGTGTGGAGGGGAAAGCCTGGTCAGATGGGGACCGGGCCAAGTGAGGGTTTACCCTTTTTTTTAAAGGAAGAAAGGAAATCAGAATTTCAAAAGAATAGGATTGGGTCTGGGTTCGGGGGTCGGATCCGGGCTCGGGTCTGGGTCAGCACCCAAAAACCATATTAATTAATTTTCGAAATTAATTTTAAAACTCAATAAATTAACTCTAATAATAACAATAATACTAAATAATGATATAAATAATAATTACACTATAAAACTGGGTTTCACAATCTTCCCTCCTTAGAAAATTTCGTCCTCGAAATTAAAGACAGGGTAGGAGAATTAAACAGGTACGGGTACTACGCCCGTAACTCGGGTCCAATAATAAGAATTTCCAATGCAGTCGTGGATGAGACGATTTAGGGACAAGTTTTATTTATGATATCATCTATGTAGAAAAAAAATACAAAAGCGAACCAAAGTACACGAGGTTGATCAGACCATCATGCACCGGTCCTGATTGGACAATATTTTAGTGGATGCACCCAATAAAATACTGTCATGATCAAGCTTGATAAAGAGATAGCTTGCAAAACTAGGCTGACTTAGCAGCTTCAGTCAAGTTTAGAACGAAAAGATAAGCAGTAGGAGTTTAAGTGATGGCTCAAATTCTGATCTTCTTCTCACCTCTGACTACGCTTGCAACTGGTTTCTCTGGCACTGAAAGGTTGAATCCAATCTTCAGCTCTGAATTATCCAATATGGGACTCGGATCCGGAATGTAACGTCTGAGCTGTGATACGTAGAAGACGTTGCACACTCTCAAGATTAGCTGATAGAGCTAACCGGTACGCTACTTCCAACTCGTCTTAAAACCTCAAATGGCCTGATGTACCTGGCTTAACTTTCCTGCTCTGCTAACACTGATCGTTCCTCTGGTAGGAGAAAATCTTCACAAAGGACGCTATCTCCTTCTTCAAACTCCACTGATTGACGATGATAACTTGGTAGTTGTTGTAAGGAAACTCTACCAATTTTAGATGATCTTCTCCAAGACCCTCCAATTCTAAAACACAAGATCTAACATATCTTCAAGCGTCTGGATTATCTTCTTTGATTGTCCGCCGGTTTGTACTCCATAAATCCGGTGGGGGTGCCTCTCGTACAATGCTGCCAACTTCTCGGTGAATAAACTAACCTTGAAGGGAATAAAGTGTGCTGACTTAGTCAGTCGGTCCACTATAATCCAATTGGTGCCCTTCCTTCCTTAGGAACAAGGCAGTCCTTACTCAAAGTTTATTGTTACATGCTTCTACTTCCACTCCGAATTGTCCAGCGGCTGCAACAAACTTGTTGTTCTCTTGCTAAATTCCTCAGTTTGACAAATTCATATCTAATCCCATACCTAGAATTGTCCTTCTTCATTCCATAGCACCAATCAATGGAGGCATATTTCGATACATCTTATTAGCTCCTGAATATATGGAATACTGCGACTGGTGCATTTCTTTCATCAACTCGTTCCTCCGTTTGTCAGCCGATACACAAAGTCTCGTACCATTCTTCAGAGTTCCACTACTGATCAATTTAGAAACCCTCAAGTGTTCCTGCCAACACTTGATCTCTAAGCCAGCAAAGTGCCTCGTTTTGAAACTACGTCCTCTTGATTTTGTCCATCAGCCTCGAACTTCATCAATACTGAATCAGTATCCAGCTCTGTCCTATAACCTCCAGTCTAAGCTTCTCGACGTCTTCTAGTAGGTGCCACTCCTTGGTTAAGAACATCGCCACTGGGTATCGACTAAGTGTATCAGCGATCACATTAGCCCTACCCGGGTGGTATAGCGGGTCGATGTTGAAATCCTTCATCAGCTTCAGCCATCTTCTTTGTCTAACATTCAGCTCTTTCTGAGTGAAGACATATTTTAGACTTTTGTAGTCCGTATATATTTTCACTCCCTTTCCATAGAAATCATGCTTACATAGCTTCAAAGTAAAGATAATTGCAGCAAATTCCAAATTAGGTGTGGGGTAATTCTTCTCATGAGTCTGTAGTTGCCTAGGTGTGTAAGCAATTACTTTCCCATGTTGTTGAAGAACGCAACCCAGTCCTTTTCCAGAGGTATTACTATAAATTGAGAAGCCACTGGTTCCTGCGGGTAGCGCAAGGATTGGTGTAGTGGTAAGTCTCTTCTTCAGCTCCTCAATGCCGCCTGGCAAACTTTCGTCCAGATGAACTCTTCATTCTTCCAAGTGAGCTTCGTCATCGGCTCAGCAATCTTGGCAAAATCCTTCACGAACTTCTGATAGTAGCCAGCCAAGTTCAAGAAACTTCCGATTTGAACTTAGGGTATACCACTTTTCAACAGCAGCTATCTTCCATCGAAATTTCTTTTCTTGACAACATGGCCAAAAATCCACCTTGTCAAAGAAAATCCACGTTCAGATAACTTACCATAAAACTTTTTTTTCATCAAAGTTTCCAGAACTTTCCTCAGATGTTCTTCATGCTCTTCTTCAGTCTTTGAATATATCAGAATGTTATCTATGGAGAAGATAAACTGATTCAAATACTCATGAAAAACTCTGTTCATGAGATTCATGAACACAACAGGAGCATTTGTCAGTCCAAACGACATGACCAAGAATCCATACTTGGTGTTGAATGCCGTCCTGGGAATGTCCTCTTCTCTGACCTTGATCTAATGGTGATCAGGTCAATCTTCGAAAACACCTTAACTCCACTCAAATTGATCAAACAGATCATCAATCCAGAAAAAGGTACTTGTTCTTTAGTGCCCGATAGTCGACGTACATCCGTATTGTTCCATCCTTCTTGGGCACAAACAAGATAGGTGTTACCCAGGGTGAAGCTCCGTCTCGAATGAATCCCAGAGCCTTCAGTTCATTGATCTGGTCCTTCATCTCCTTGGCCTCCTTCAGGTTGACTCTGAAGCATCCCTTAAAATAGGGGAGAGCCGGGGACTAGGTCAATAGTGAACTCTATGTCTAGTTCTGGGGTAATTCGAGAAAATTATCAGGGAAAACATCTACCGTAAAGGTGTAACTAAGAAGTTTATTCATGTGGAGAATTACAGCAAAACTCTCATGATTGATCTAAGGACATCCGGTTACAACTTCCTATAACAATAGATAATGCTATTCAGCAGTCCTAGGTATTAATCTTCATGGCTCTGGATCTTGCATGAGCAGTCTCCAACTGCTTCATCTTCTATGAACCTCGAGTCTGCATCATGCCTTATTGTAGGAGGCAAGGTCTGCTGGATAGGAAGAGAGTCCCTATGTTGTGGCCTAACAGGTGTTGCTGGGATATGTGCTCTGGTTTGATGGAAAGATAAGGGACAGTCCTTTACCCGATGTTCAGCAGATCCACATGCCAAATAATTCCCAATCTCTTGCGACAAATATTGGCTTGGTGACCAGGCCTTTTACAGTAGTCACAAACCAATAGCTTCTTATGATATGACTGCCGGATAGGGCTCAACTATCTTCTAGATTCAGGGGTATCCCTCCTAGGACGAGGTTCTGCTCCAACTTGGTTTAAGATAGCTAAGGCTACATCATTGACGTTCTTCATGTCTTCTCTCGTGATATTCATCTGTTCCTGCTGGGCTTTATCTTGAGCTTTCAGGAACTCCAGGATTTTTCGAAATAGGGTAACCATTTGGGAGGTGTTTGCTGGTACTGGTGGAGCAATAGGAATGGGTACTCCACCAAGGAAATGCAACTCAGTTTGAGAAGATGTAGGAATCGCCAGTGTAGTGAAAACTTCACTGGATGCATTATGGGGACGGTCAATCAGCCGCGAGGGAAAAGACCCTGGACTTGGTTGAGGAGATGGGGTATGATCCGGAGATGACACCTCATCGCCAGCAGGATTGGTCTTGTCAATGGTCATTCTCTGGAATGTTTAGGATGCATACATAAGCAAGGTAGCCTACCAGTCTATAGTCAAACAAAAATATTTATGTATATAATTCGGACCTATGTTGTGACAAATCAATGTTCTAGTGTTCTAATTGTTTCTAGGTATGTTTTCCTAAGTTGTTGTTCGGACCTGCATGGGCCACCACTGAAAACATGTCACGACCCGATCCTAACTAATTGGGTCGAACCGGATCATGTCCAGCCTGCACCATTGTTGAGACGGCGACAGTAAGCTGTTCCATTAGCAGATAACCACAACAACATCTATATTTGTCACAACATCAAAATTCGGGAATTTAAAACTTTATTAAACTTTTACAATGAAATGAAAGATACAACTTAAACCATTTTCTACATACATCATGAGGAAAAGAAAACTCTAGACAAACAGCTCATCAATCTCGAAATCATCGTCCTCTAGTTGGGACCTCGGAAAATATCACGAAACAAAGCCTCATCAGTGATACCTAAAAATGTTGGGTCTTCAGTCAGGAGGGAGCAAAGTACAATTCATGCTAATTTAACAATTGAAATAATAATAGAATCATGCACTTTTAAACAGTTTTGAAAATCAACTAAGCAGTTACAGTTTTAAAACAGTTACAGTTCTGTGATGTGAATAAGCAATGAAATATGACCGGCTTGGGTTTGTTACAGGAAGGTACAGCTTATCCCCGTGTGTATGAGGGGTAAGCTAATATAGTTACAGTAGTTACAGTAGTTACAGTAGTTTGGATGTGGTCATACTCATTACACTACTCCCCCAGTCCCCAATAGTTACAGTAGTTACAGTCAGTGCTCTCAGGGAGAGTTCCGTGTTGCATCATGGTTTAAACTTGCTTTAAAACGATTACTAAATAATTGTAAACTAACACAAAATGTACTTGCCTCAAAATGGACTGGACTGGAAAGTTGAAGACTTCAAGATGGGAATTAGGTTCGTCCTTCAATTCCTACATTCGAGAAATTGACTCAGAAACCAGGGTTACCAATCTAGCTACGCTAGTTGAAATGTCTAATTGTGTCCTAATCCATTTTAATTCTTTTAATTAACAAAACACAGAAAAGCACGATTATTAAGTGCGTTGATTTAATACGAGGGAAAACGATTATTTAACTTTTGAATTCGGGAAAAACTCGTCGTTGCCAGATTATTTATGAAAACTTGGTAATTTATATTTATATATAAAAATTCATTTTCTTTTAAATGAGAAAAACGTGAACTTCTAAAATTGTTATAATTATTATTAATAATCCTAAATTATGCGTCTGCACCATAACCAGAAAATCCAAAAACTACAGTTACTAATTATTACAGATTTGCAGAAAAGTAAATGGGCTTATGCCCTTACAGGCCAATGAATTAAAATAAGAAGAAAACTTGTTAGTCCTGTAATCTTCCTACAAATTAATTATAAACTAATAATTTAAATTAAAATAAATATAATAGTGAGTCTCAGATATTGGTCCAATCGTCATATAGGCTAATGCCTCAACGTCCGGACGAAACCGGTTTCGTTTGCACTTAGCCAGGCCCATTGACCAATTACGGTCGTCGCCCAAAATCCAAAATATTAATATTTTTTTTCCGAAAACCATTTTAAAATCATTTTAAAATATAACTAAATTTTATGGAAAATTCGGCAGCATTTTCTCTATTTTTGGTCAACCCAAAAATCGGGAAAGTGCGCCATGATTTCCTGCAAATAATCCTAAACCAGGGGAAACTCAAATTTTCCAACCAAAATAATATTAAACCCGAATCAGCAATACGTTTCCGAAAATTTCGGAAACCCAAATAAATTCAGAAATTCCGATATAATATCAGAACTCTTTCCGAAGAGTTCTCGGAAAACCTGAAACCATCCACAGAACCAATATTCACAGCACACTTGATCCAAAAATTTCCGAAACCACAAACGTAGCAGAAAACCAAATTTTTTGAAGAAAATTCGTGGACCAAATCTCATCATCGACCAAGACAGGGGACGAACTACTATGATTATCAGAGATTACCCAAAACGATGGAATCCGAAGGGTTGCCTCGGACTCGGGACGCACAAATCTACAGTTCGAAGACGAAGTCCAGCGAAGAACGCTGTCCAGAACAGCTGATAGCCTCGGGGTCAGCGTCCGCGTGCTAGGGCACGAGAACCGCGGGATCAGCGCCGGGAAGGGCGGGGGGCGCGCTGGAGGCGGGGTCGCGGCCTAAGGACGCTGCGACAGGGGTTGGCGAAGGGGGTTGGGCCGACGGGAAGCCGAAGGGGGTCGGCCAGAGATGCGCCGGGGGTGCTAGATCGGGGTCCGAGCAGGCGGGGCACTGTCGACGAACCGACAGGGAGGTCGGCTGCGGGAGCGACGACCGGGGCGCCGGTGGTGGCGTCGACCACGGACGGACGCGGGGCCGAGCGGGCGGCTGGGAGGCGGCACGGGGCGCGGGCGGCTCCGACGGTGGGGCCGCGCGTGAGGGGCGCTGCGGGGGTCGGGAGTGCGGGCTGGAGACGTGCTGCACGGGGGTCGGGGCGAGTGGTCCGGCGTCGGCGGCTGTCGGCTGGGATGCCGCGGGCGGTGGTCGGGGTCAGCCGAGAAGGAAAGGGGATGATGATGATGTTGGTGATGGAAGGGAAAGAGAGTGAGAGGGGGTTGATGATACTGGTGATGAGAAGAAGAGGGGAATGAGGGGGTTGGTTGTGAAGTAGTGGTAGGTGTTGGTGCTGGTGGTGTGGTGAAAGTTTGGTAGAGGAGATTTTAAGGGAAAGGGGTGTGAACGTGGGGGAAAGAGTGGGGAGATGGTGACTAAATGTGTGGAAGGGGAAAAATGTGTGGAGGGGAAAGCCTGGTCAGATGGGGACCGGGCCAAGTGAGGGTTTACCCCCTTTTTTTTTTAAAGGAAGAAAGGAAATCAGAATTTCAAAAGAATAGGATTGGGTCTGGGTTCGGGGGTCGGATCCGGGCTCGGGTCTGGGTCAGCACCCAAAACACCATATTAATTAATTTTTGAAATTAATTTTAAAACTCAATAAATTAACTCTAATAATAACAATAATACTAAATAATGATATAAATAATAATTACACTATAAAATTGGGTTTCAAAAAAAACTTGTCATAACTCGCACCCGCTTTTGGGGATGCGAGTACGTTTCCATGTCCAGCCTATGCCACAGTATCGACGGTAGAATGCTGTCTAGATCTCAATGATATGTACACAATATTTTCTCATAATTAATCTTTTTATTTGCTCATTTATAAAACTAACTAAATTATAATATTCGAAAAGATTACATATAAAGAAAATACAATGTCTCACAAATATTGAATACGACTAACAATACTTTTATCTAACTAGTCTTTTATGATTTTTTTCAAATACACCTGTATCTCCCGAAAGATCCAATGTAAAGAGTAGCCGGACTAATCTAAAAAATTGGTTTCCAGTCAGGAATGGAACAAGTACACATATGACAAGTTATTCAAAATATGATAGAAATTACAAAACCATAAAATAGCATATGGAATATAAACTAGCAAGTAACTGACATCATGGTATCGCAGGAGAAAAGAACAGACAAACTCTATAACCAGATATACCAACTAGAAGGAAAACATGTAAATATGATATGGCATGTGATGAAGGAAACAAGATGAATCAAGTAAATCGACAGTACCTATCTACGTGGGTTGAAATATCGTATTCAACATATGAACGGCTAATGGATAACTCTGGCCAACCGTACGTATCGTATGCAGCTGTTATTCATTACAAAAGACCATGGAATGGAAATGGTAGTTCACACGTCTACTGAGATATTTCTCCGTCCGACTAGTACTCATGGATTCAAACAAATCACGAACATGGTAATCCTGTAAACTCAATCATGAATATAGTAATCACAAGATACGATATATGTATAGAATCCATATTACTAACCTCGTGTAACAAGCGTGTCAGCAAAACATGAGATGCATATGTATAACATGTAATGAACAAAACTATTAGGAATCAAAAGCAATCAGTATATGTACTTGTCTGGGGTCCTTGCTGGTGAAACCGATCATTCTGTTGGGTCCAGGATAGTCTGATTGGCTAGGGTCGATGTGAAGGATTCCAAATTTTTTAAAGAAATAAGAAGTACGATTAGGTTGGTCAAGATCAAGATTAATCTAAGAGAAAAATCATTTAAGAAATATAATTCTTAATTAGAAAATGATATATATATATATATATATATATATATATATATATATATATATATATATATATATATATATATATATATATATATTTAAAACATGTTTAGAAATTATTTAGAAAACTTTATAAAAACACATTTGAAAGACCTTTAAGAAAATACCATATAAATCTTATAAACACTGTTTAGAAATATTTATATTTATCTGCAAAATATTTATAACTATTAGAATTTATCTAGTAGAATATTTTCAGAAGCATATTAGAAAAATACTTATAAATTAATTTGTAATCTTATATAAAGTGCTTATATACATAATAAAACCTGTTAGCATTTATAAAGTACCATTAATTAGAAAACAAAATATTTATAGACTTCAAAATATATAAATAAATGACCCATATAATATCTTAGAAAATAATATATATTTATTTGAAAACCCCAAAATATTTAGAAAATTACTTATAACTATGTACAATTTATAATAAACATATTATTATTATTATTTAGAAACATAAAGGTTATAAAAACCTAATATAAGTAAAACTTATATATATATATATATATATATATATATATATATATATATATATATTCACCATAAGGTCGGTTAACAGCCCATATCTAAAATCCTATTTATAACCATGAAGGCGGAAAATGAAATTAATAATAATAATTAAAACTTTAGGCTTAAAGCCCAAGTAACCAGCCCAAAATACATTAATTGAAAATCCAACAATAAAACCTAAACCAATATTTTGGCCCAACCCGAATATTATAACCCACCCCAAACTCTCATTATTATCTTTTTCTTCAGAAGAAACAGAGAACACGGGAGAGAGGAAATTGGAGAGTATGAGTGAGAAAAGAGGGGAGATCGAGTGGAAGAGATCGAGGGGGACTCACCAGTCGGGGTCGTCGCTAGCGCAGAAGAGCAGAGGAGGTACGGCGCTAGGGCTTCCTCGTCGTGCGGGTCAACAGCAGGGCCGAAAAAAAGGTCGAATGGGGCCGACCGGAGTTCACACAGTGGTGGCGGTGGTTGGGCCTGGGCTATTTGCCAGCGAGGACAGGCACGGACGAAAGGATCGGGGCGGCTCCGGTAGCCAAGCCAGGCGATGGAGAACCCGGAGGCTGGTAGCGGAACTTGGGTGGCAGGAAGAATAGTGGAAGCGATGGTGGTGGTAAGCTCCACCATATAAAGGAGTGGAGGCAGCGGTGGTCACCCACCCGGGTCGACGGCTGCGGCCACGGTGGTGATTTGGTGGTTTAGGTAGGTGGTGATGGCCGGGGTATGTGGGGGTCAGTGGGTGTTGTGGTGAGAGGTTGTCGTAGGGGTTTGACAGGTGGCCGTACTGGGTGGCTATGTTAAGGGTTGGTATTTGTGTGCTCAGTGCTGGAGAGAACCGGAAACAATATGCGATGCCTGTAGGCCACGCTCTGCAGTGCATGTCGAGGGACGGCAGCGGCTACACTGACCGATGGAAAGATGCTCAACAGTTTGCAGTAGGACAGAGCCTAGTCGGGACATCTTGTAGTGGAGGTGCACCCGACAGAGTTCGCCATCGGTGCACACTAGGACGATGGGGACTGCCTGGTCGGTCGCACGGTCTACGCAGAGGAAGAAGAAGCCAAAGGTGGTGATATATACATAGAAAGAAAGGGATGGAGAGGGAGATGTGAACGTGGGTTTATATGCGAACAAAAGAAATCGTTTGGGGATGGGTTTTGTAAGTCAATTAATAGGAAGTATATATATAGGTATGATAAGTTTAGGATTAAATATGGAAGATTGAGAGAATCATATATAAAAAAAAAAAAAAATGAGAGATACGATAGATATGTATATTTTATATTATCTATCCGAATATACATAGGTATATTTATCTAAGATATGGATTAGTTATGTTTACTTGTATTTCTATATGTATATATATATCCTATACACACATACCTCTTTATTTAATCAAATCCTAAATTGATCATACTAATAACGACAATTAGTTTAAAATAATAACTAACATCTCAAATAATATTTTAAATTGATTTTATAAATTCAAATCTTTAAAATAATTGATAGCAATAAACCAAAATAATTCTACAAGTATATTATCATAAATATCAAATAACTTGTAAAATATTTTACTATTATTATCAAACAAATATATATTTTTTATTATTCAAAGACTAAATCAAATTTAAATATAATATTCGATAACAAAATAAATTTAATAATAATTAATATTATCAAAATAATTCAAACAATATTTTATAAATTCCAAAAATCTAATTAACAATAGTTTGAAAAATCTTGTTGTCGTCCAAGATATCATTTATAGAATTTAAAAAAATGAAATTCATTTTCGACTAGAAAAAATTAAAATAAAATAAAATAAAATAAAATAAATTTTAAAAATTCAGGAAGTGATCATACAGCGGTCCAGTGCTCACCTCAGGCGGGGCGCTTGCCACTCGGAGCCAACAAGGAGGCAGGGATGGGTCGACGCTGCTGGCACCGACAACGGCTCGATCCGAGAGACGAGATCTTCGTCCGAGCTTGAGGGAGTTCACCGACCTTGGGCGGGATTGGCGGAGAACCACCGATTTTGGATCACGTGGAGACACGGCTGTCGAAGGAGAATAAGGCCTGGCTTGCAGATCTGAGCACATGGAAGTGCTCGACGTCCGGTGAGTCATCGGCACGGTCTGGGGCTGCGGAACGCCGTTGCTTGTCGGGAAGCTTACGGCAGTTCGGGAAGTTCGCCGGTGGCGGAGATAGCATCGTCATGGGAAAGAGTGCAGACGGCTATGTGGGTGGTCATGGCGTACACCGGCACGGCGATGCAGCCATGCAAGGTTAGGTTAGGGTTTAGATTTTTATTTTCTTTTTTTGGTGTTGTCGTAGTTGATGGTGGTGTGCGATGATGGTGATGGCAAATAATGGGTGGCGGTGCGGCACTGGCAGAGAAGGAGTATAATGGCGGTGGTCTGGGTTTAGGTGTCAGCCAGGTGGTGTAGGTGAGGGTGGTGTTGGCCGGTAGAGGCAGGGTCCGTCGCAGAAGGATAGCAAGGCTTGGTGGAGGAGTCGACGGGTGGCTGGAAGAAGAGCTAGGGTTAGGGTTGTATCATGTCAGGTTGGGCTGCATCATTCGTGTAAGGGTGTGTTCGATATGAGGATGGGTGTCTGTGGATTCTGGGTGTGTCTGAGGTGTCCTGCGTAACACCAGACATGGGATGATGATGATGTAAATGTAAAATATAGAAGGAAAAAGGTTGGACATAGACACGATGGTGGATGTTGATTATGACACGCGGATACGCGGACACAAATAGTGGTTATGGAATTTCTAAAGAGTTGTGTTTATATATATATATATATATATATATATATATATATATATATATATATATATAAGTCAAAACTCCTAGGGGGATAAGGACTAGAAGTCCTTAATGGATAAGTCCTCCATTTAGTTTAAATCAATTAAACATTTAAATACAAATCAATCTAATCACAATCATGTAAATGATTACCATAACAATATTTAAAGTATATATTCGATATTATCGAACAATTTAAATCATATACATTAAAATCTAAATCAAATAGTTGATTACTACAATAATTTAAATAACATTTAGTATTATCAAATCTAAATTCGAATAATAGTCATCCTAGTAATTTAAATATAACGATATTACCAAAATAATATATTGTTATAAGTCAAAATCTTATTTCAAACATTTTGACGAAAAATCTTTTTATCGATAAAATATGATTTTCAAATCATTTTCGAAGCCAATAGTTTTGAAAGTCCAAAAATAATAACAGCCATATTTATGATGTTAGTAATAAAATTTAAGACAAAAAATATTTCTATTACAAGAAATTAGTACTTTTGAACCATTTATTTTAAAACTGGTTTTTTGATAACCGAAATAATCATGAACAAGGTTTTGAAGGAATTTATCTTTAAACACAATAAAATAAAAATAAAATAAAAAATAAAAGTCCGGGAAGAGGAGTTACCCCTACTATGGCCATCAATTCATCCACTTCTGCGGGTGTACGTTTGTCACGAGTCAAGAAGTTAATCTGCTTCGGCCCTGCTGGGTGCTAAGTAAAATGGGATCTCTCCAGACAGAAACATGAGGGGGAGCCTTCATGGGATCTTGGCACTGGCATATCTGATAATGGCATAACAGCTCCTTGTACACATCCATCATCATGTGTTTCTTTGCTTTGAGACCCACCAACTCCTCGTTGTAAGGAGTGTACTCTTCATACGGCTCATCTCCCTATTGGATCTTTGAGATTTCGTACATCTCATGAACCTCCAAACCAACCTTGCCTACGAGAGTGTAAAAAGTCCCGGTATGGTGGTTATATCTCCAGTAGAGCCAGTAACATATACTGGTTTATCTCCATGCCATACTGGGTGGCCCAAATGGCATAGTATAGGCCAATGTCCTTGAGCTCCTCTTCGTATTGCTTTAAAATCTACAACGTCAAGTCATGCCACTTTGTGTCAATATAGACCCAGCGCTCGATACGAAATGTCCCCTTCGGATATGAGACCTCCTCTGCAAGTAGGCGGTTGGTGAAAGTGGAGGCCCCGAAAGGCATAGTATTAGGACTCAAGTTATTAAAAATATGCCCTGGATGCAGCACCCTTAGGGTGTAAGATGGCCCATCGCGGGAATAACTGTAACGCTCCAGTCCCAAAATACTTAGGACTAAATACGTAGACATGTCAGCTGCATACATACGGAGTATATTCCAATATATTAAATCCTCGTATGTATACATAAGCTGTAAAATATAGTAACCACGATAACTAAATCTCATCCACAATAAGAAAAGAAATACATAATAAAATCAACTCTGAATTTTTTCATTTGTACAAAAGTTGGGAGGAGACAGATCCACTACCTACCATTTAAATGAGAAGAAAAAATACAAGGAATGAAAGTGAAAGTAAAGTAGTAAGACGACCCAAGGGCGATCATTTTGAAAGAATGGAGAAGATCATGACCTTGACTAGAACACCTGCAGAAATATAAAAGCACACACCTAGAGAGATCACCAGATCCTCATAGGGACGTAATAAGATACATAATATCATGTCATATAAACTGGATATAGATATACCATAAAGCACAAAGAAAAGTGTACCAACCATAACGCGACCCAATATCCCATCATCGAAACAGCGGACTACCCCTACAACCAAACAAGGACAAGGGGTAGCACACTATTTTGTGATGTGACATTGTCCCGTGCCATGACTAGGACGGAGTGTGATCTAACTTTTCTAGTATGCAATTTTAGAAGACATCTCAATGTATGGGCAGGTAAAGGCTGACTCACCCACGACTAGCTCACAGCTCACAATACACACGTGTTAAGTACCAATACTATCAGCCACCATAACTCAAGGCTAGCGGTCCACATGATCCAGCAGTCCATATAGCTCGAGGCTAGTGTCCGTCACGACATGACTACCATAGTACACAGTAACTACGGCTTTTGGATTTTGGTAGCCCATACATCTACTGTCTTCTCCCTCCCAAATGTCACTGACAGAAGGTAACCTGCTAAGACTAGGTTAAAATGCATAATAAAAGTCAGGGAGAAAATATAACTAACAGTTGTATTATAATAATTAAAAGTACGGTAAGTAAATCATAATAAGGATGCAACTGGAAGAGCGAAAAATAAACAGGCAAAATAAGTATGAACTGAATCTAGATAGCATAAAAAATAAAATTAATCATAGAGTATAATGGAAAGGTATCTTCCAAAGGTCGTGTACAAAAGGACAGAATCCAGTAGCTCAAATCGGCAGATCGATGGAGCAAGAAAGCCAAATCCAGCTAACGTCCTCGGATGCTGAAATAAACACCACAAAGATTTTTGGTATAAAAGAATAAATAAAATGCCTGCCCAAAAGTCCAATTCTGGACACAGGGGCAAAATCATAATTTTGGTCAAACAATGTCCGCCGTTGAATCCGTTTTGCACCGAAAAGTGTGACAGTATCTATTATTTTAAAAGTCGTCAAACTATATATCTAAGGGTCCGTTTGATGAGATGAACCTAACCGTATGTCCAAAGTTGATTCTGGTGGACCGTGCACAATTTCGTCCGTTGGATCGGGTCACGGGCCTGCCAAAATAGCGTTCCGATCGATCTTCTCAGAATCGGACCAAACTTGGTATACAAGAACAGAAAAATGATACAATCTGTTGGCACAAGTTTTGTCTCAAGATGACGAATATGCACAATGTTATGGCCTAGTTAGCAAGTGGCCGATACGGGATATCTTGACGGATATGTACTGATTTATCGCGCACACACAACAAAATCAAGTTCCGTCAATTCCTACAGGTCGACAAACATATACGCCATACGATACTTATGGGTTGTGACCATTTCACCCGTTTGTCGGGGCGCACGTCGTATCGGAAAGTTTCTTAATTTTCAGTTTTTGAAAAGTTAGGTTTTTCTAGATTTTTAGAATCAAATAACTTTCTGTACAAAAATCGAAAAAATGGTTCTACAAAAAAGGTTTCTAACCTAGTATAGGTAAACTATATTGTTTGGAATTTGGTTTTAAAAATCTCTAGTAATTAGTTCGAAAAATGCCCTTTCAATATCAGCTTGGACTATCCTATCTCCCTATGCGGCACAGTTTTTCTCTCCGTGTTCACTTCGATTTCTGGAATCGAAGGCTCGTATTTTCTCGAATCCATTTGTTGGGTCATTGAGAGGGTCCTATAGGCTTTCTATACGATCAATTGGATTCGAAAACGATCAATCACAGAAGGAGTTATACTGTTGGGAAGATGGTACCTCGCAGTTATAAAACAGAGTGTACTCTATTTTTGTGGCAGCACTCCAGTATTGCCCGATGACTTTAGTCGGTTGCAGGCGACTGGACTAAGTCGTGGATACTTGTAGGAGGTCACGAGATGATATAGGGTTAAGGATGTGTGCGTGTGGAGTTTTTAAAGAATTTGACGAGGTATAATATGTATATCCTACGCGAAGGGTTCCTGGGTTTTAATCGATTTCTAGCTAGTTTTACTTTGATTTCCTCTTGGATTTGTTGTGATCTAGGGAAGATTTGAACTGGGATTTTATAGGAAAAACCTTGGATTTAATTGATCTTTTTATCAAGTTTATAATCTGCCACCCTTTTCTTTCCGCTGTATGTGTGAGTTTTTAAGGAGTTATTTATCTCGCGAGATTTTATAATCTCACAAGAAACTCGTTTGTTCTTTTTTTTTAATCTTATATATATATATATATGTGTGTGTGTGTGTGTGTGTGTGTGTATAGTAATATAAATTCATCTATTCCATATTAAATATATAAAAAATATATATCCTAAAAAATTCTACAAATTAATGAACACCTTATAAAATAATTTTAGGAAAATATTTGGCAAACATATTAACATGGGAAAAATATTTTATGCTATCTTTGTTTTTTTTAAACATATAACTATTAACTAAATTATTTGATAAATATGAAATACCATAAAAAATCTTAACCATGCCAGGGAATATAAATGTTTAAAATATAATAAAATAAAATTTTATAAGGATAGGGGGTTTACAGCTAGTAGGCTAGTCTGGGCATATAACTAAACTAGCCGTGTCATGATATCTAGTCAGTGTGCACAAGCATGATTTAAGCACGATTAAGACTATATTTATAAGTGAATAATAAATAACTCAAAACCATTTATTTAAAAAAATTCTCCAAAATTTTTGGGGGATTACATCCTACCCAACTTATAAAAATTTTGTCCTCAAAATTAAAATAAAATATAATAAAAATATGATGAGGCTGAATACAAAGGAAGTGTAAGTATTTCAAATAACAAATCATAACCCAGTTTTTGTAACGATGGGGGATATAGTTATAGATGGAATCCAAACTAACACCATATTCTATAAGATAAGGTATTCTTAGCCTTACATGTATCATGGTTATCTAGCTCGTTTGAGGAAATGGGTTGATATTGTACGATAAAAATCAAATAGGACGAAAAATAGGCATCCGTGGTTTGTTCTAAGGGTTAATGTGTCATACATGGGGTTATTTGAAATGGAGCACAAGAATGTGTGTTTGTGTGGGACATGTATGTCATGTGTGTAGAGTGGCTCGTCTATATCCTGATTATGGAGTTTTTTTTGAAGGAAAAGACTAGTGTTGTGCTCCAAATATCAAAGTCACGATAAGGGTATTAATTAAAACACAGTTCGGAGTGGGCATTATGAACCATCGATTTAATAGCTAAATTGGGGCCAATCCATTCCAATCGCTTGCTAATACAATAAAATCCTATGTTTCCTAGAGAGGCTTATAATCTATGTATCACAAAAATTTTCATTCTCGCGATTAGAATTAAGGCACAATACTACAATAGAATGGAATTTGAAAAAAAAAAAATCAAGGTCACAATCTTTTATCGCGGTTATTTAAACTCACGAGTGAAGGGAGATAGAATGTAATACGAAAATTCGTATCACAACTTCCAAACAATTGGAAGAACGGTTACGATTGACCCAACTCTAAGAGGTAGAGTACAATAAGTTTAATGTTCTACACAACTTATGGAAATTGGTTAATCGGAAATAGTGCTGTATAGGACGTCTAAGGAGGTCAAATGTCAAGATGACATATGAGGATATGTGGCTCTTCTAATCGTAGTCATGGACTCTATCGGAAGGCTAGGTATTACTTATTTAGTGTTGCTTCTATATTAACCATGTCTTATCAAGGTACTGGGAGAGGTCTTGGCCAAGCATAACCGGAATCAAGTTGATACAACGGAATTCCATTCATCTTATAACATAGACGACGAATGAATATGGTTAAGGAAGTTATGGAAGGATGTATAATGTAATGACCTGCTCCGCCCCTAGCGGAACGCCGATTCAAACGGCAAGTGCAACGACTCGAACGAGCCATCGACCCGAAGAGTTGGCATCGACCTGATGAAGAATCGATGCAAGGCTTACATTTGCCCGTCAAGAGGAATCCAGACTTATACTTTCAAAGGCGCGCTCGGAGTATCGCTCGGCCGATGCGAACATCGCTAAGGTGGGTGGCTCCGATGAACCCGTCTTTGCTTAGCCTAGACACATAACAATACGGACACTATTGCTAGAATCGTTAGGCGATAACACCGCGCATGCTAATAAATGACTCAACGCACCAAGCTAAGGGAATAATTGTAAAACTCCTAAAATTTCTACTATTTTTTTTCCTATTAAATTTAGTACTGATTTAAAATTTTTGTAATATACGTCGCGTAGTCGTATTATACGTCACGCACGACCTTTTATTTCTTTTTCGAATTTGCTCGACGAGTGCGAATATGTACGAGCGTACATATTTAGAAAAATAATTTTTATATTTTTTACACTTTCAAAATATATAGAATTATTATTTTTGCTATAAAAAGTCTATTGTTTTTAGCAATTATTAATAATAAATAATATTCTTCGTACAAAATATTTATTTCATAATATTTTATTAGTTTATATTTAAATAATAATGTATTTTCGAAATTATTATAATAGCATTTTTGGAAAACATATTTCGAAAATATTTTGGCAATTTAAATCTTGATTTAATTTTTGGAATTATTTAAATAGATTATATTTGGAATTTGAATTTTCTCAATTGATTTTAAGCCAAAAGAATTTAAATTAGATTTAAATTTGGATTTGATTTTGGATTGGATTATTGAATTAAATTAAATTATATATTGAATTATCTATTTTGGGTTTAAACAAATCCTAAACTTTATCTAATTGGGAATTCCCACATCCTATAAATAGGCAGGTACTCCTCCAATTCATTATTCATCCACAATACTTCTCCACAAATCTACGTGCATCGTGTCTGTGTCCATCCAAATTCTTATTCCATATTTTTATATTTACAATTTCTCTTTTCCGTGTCCGACAAGCCCGAACACGTCCACCCAATCCGTGTCACGTAAGACACGCCAATCCCAACACAGCCTAATCCCCAATTCCTTAATTCTAACCATAACCCTAACGGCGACCAGCCCGACTCCCCTCGGCCATCCGATCCATCCCGATCATCTCCTAGCAGCACCAACCAGCCGCTCCACCACCGCCAACCCAGCACAACCAGCAAAACCACGCCAGCCATAGCCCCGTCCCCGTTCGACCACCATCGCCACCATTGTCACCCGACCCCGACAAAACCACCAGCCACTGCCACCACGGCCGGCCACCACTGCGACCGTCCGCGGCCACCAAAACCCCAAAATTTAAACAGAACCACCACCGCCTTACCTGTCGCCGCCGCAGCCTCGCCTCCGCTCGTGCACCCGCGTGTCCAACGAACCTCCGTCGCCGTGGATGCGCCTCCAGCCGCATCCCCGCGAGCCGCCCGCCGTAGCCCTCCTCCTCCGGCCGCAGCGTGCCCTAGCCGCCGAACCCCTCTCCGATATAACCGCCTACCGTCGCCGCAGCGCCATCGCCGGCCAACCTCTTCTCGTACAGATCCGTCGCCCCTCTCCTCATCCTTCTCCGCTTCCGCCGCGCCAACGCCGGCAGCGCCACCTTCCACTCCACCACCGATCGCTCCGCCTCTCCCTCACTCCGGCGCCGCCGAGTTCCTAACTCTGCGCCCACCGCAGGCCGACTGAGCCGACCTCTCCGCCCCCGCTGGACCACCTGAGCCTTCGTTCCCCCCAACTTCCTCCTTCGATCTCGATCCCTCCGCTCCTCTCCAGCTCTTACCCGCTGCCACGAAACCCTCTCCCTACTCCTCTCTCCGCCTCCCCTCTCTAATTCCTTACACTCTTTTGCTTTGATTGCAGTTGTTTTTTTACTTACCAAACGATTGGTTCTCCTCGAAAGAGGAGAACAGATCAGTGTTTTTATTTTCATTATTTTTTTTATTGATTTATTTATTTTTTAACTATTATTATATATACAGTTGAACTGATGTTAATAGTCTATCTTATTATTTTCATTAATATTCATAATAATAATAATAATAAAATAATAATAATAATATTATTATTATATATTATTATTATTAGTATATATTTGTATAAATAGCTGTATTGTTAATTAGTACTTATAAACAAGTATGTAAGTTACGTACAAATTTTATTTACTGTCATTATATTATCTATAAGGATAGTTTGCTATTAATTATCATTATTATTTTCAATGGTACTGCTAGTACCTATATTATTATTTTGTTCTCATTATATTGAAATAATTCTAAATAAATTTTCATATTATTTTATAGTACCATATTTATTGTTTTTACCTAAAATAATTTTGAACATATTTACCTAAAATACTTTAAACCACAAAATTTAGTTTCAAAAATTATAAAATAATTTACTAGTATTTCTCAAAATTTTAGATAATATAGTTCTATCTCAAAAATCGTATTTTTACAACTTAGAGCTTTTGCAAAAAGAAGAAGAAGAGATTTTCTTGACTTTAAGTTTTTTTCAAGGAATATTTTGACCTATGAGAACTAGTTATTAAGTATTATAATAATCATATATATTATTTTTTAAATTCCTTCGATTATCTTCCTCTTCCGCGATTAGTCCTATTCGCAATCCCTTGCCAATTCAAGCCTATGTTATGTCCACCCTAACTAACTTGACCCTTCTGGACCCAATGAAACTGTCCGTGCCACCACCCGGGGTCACCATGTACGGTTGTTGCACCGAAGTCACGGTTCATGCCAGCTTGATCATCGCAGCACACCAGGCGTCCTACCAGGCAAGACACCTTGCCATTTGCTGTTTACTTATTTTAGCTCATATTTCATGCACTGTTCATTATTTTTTTATGCAAAATAAACTGTGATACATGGTATAACCTGTTAGAACTTACTGTTCTTTTATATTTTCTGCTATGTATTATTTTTCTTACACATTAAACCTAGATTTAAGGCACCACCTTTGTGTGTTGCATTCATGGCCTTGACATGTTGTGCCACGAAGTGTTGTGTGTCGCATGTAGAACACGAAAGTGCATGATTGGCTGGCCACCAGTACGTACAAGCCGTGCGATAGGAAAACCGCTAATAGAGATTGCTTGCTAGTTTGACTTAGCGGTTATAGTGGTTTGTGTTGTGGATACAACACAGTAGGCATTGGGCGGGGAGGACAATTCCTTAGCGTATGGGCTTCTATACACTTCTCTTGGACCCGGACTCTCCGCTGGAGATACGGTGTTGATGACCCATGATTACTGACGACCACTGACGATTTGCGGAACGTCATGCTCTTACTGATGGGGCCTCTGGTGCCCAAGGGGGACTATGCCGATCCTATTCAGCCAGGGCCCATGCGTAGGAAGGATTGTTCTTAACTACATTTCACTTAGAACGGCAGGCTTCCCTATCCATTAGGTACGAGTACTTTTGGTTTGGGTACTTGTATCTGACCGTGGCTTGGAACAATAGCTTATCGCGGATTAGTTCGTCACATCTTGTCCTTGTTGGTTGTAGGTGTGACTTACTACTTCGATGAGAAGGTATTGAACCTTGTTGGGGTCCGGATACCATATGGATTCATAGCATGGAAAGGTACGTCACGTGAATTAGTTACCATCTCCTGTCCTTGTTTGGTTGGAGGGATGGTACGCTCGTTCAATAGGTATGTATTGGACCATATAATTCAATAACTTATTATTTGAGCAATATTTATTCAGTTTAGATGGCATGATTATGTGTCTTGTTACGTCCTTGAGGACCTGGTTATCTTTTCAGGGTGTGCTCTTATCTTTCGCAGGTGTTCTAGCTCTAGCCGTGATCATTGCTATTTCTTCGAAGATGATTACACTTGGATCGTCTTCGCTTCACTCGCCAAATTCATTTCTTTACTCATGTATTTTTTTTATTTACTTGTTGGTAGTAGATTTGTCTCCGCCCAACATATTGTATCAGGACAAATTTATTCTTATTATATGATATCTTTTATTCATTTATTTTGTGTGGATGAGATTAGTTATGGTTCTATTGTATTTTACAGCTTATGTATTCATACGATGATTTCATATATTGGAGTGTACTTCGTATGAATACAGCTGGCATGACTTCCTAGTCCTACGTATTTTGGGACTGGGGCGTTACTATTTTTGTGGTGGCCCATGCAGGTTAAGATAAATTGTTTGGTTACTTTACCGTACCAAGCAAGCCTGCGTATAGGATTAGAAGTCTAGGGTCTCGTCCACATACTTGACTCTTTCCTAGATTTTATCTACCGTTTGACTCATCGACTGCATCTTGCTTGATTCCTTCTAACAAATTTTTTTTCCTTCCTTCCTGCCTGCTAGAGATTGACCCTATTAGTTAGCTGTCCCAAACACCATTAGTTAATTCTTTTAAGTTGGGTAGAATGCCTTGTGACCTAGCAATCCCTTGGTACTTGTAAAGTTTAGAGGGCCCTAACCCATTTAGTCAACCAAGCCTTGGTCAATAAAACCGTAGAATGATAGTATAGGAAAACAAGACTTAGATTCCTATGACTCTTAGACTATTCATATTTGTTCCTTATTTCAATCTTAATCTCGTGCCTATTTTACCACCTTGACTAATGTTGCTACTATAATTTAGTTTTGCAAACTCCTCCATTTTATCGAGTTTGTTCATGACTTATGCTATTGAGCGAGCTCACTAACATATAGTCTAATCAGAACCGGTGCATGATGGTCTGATCAACCGAGTGCATTTGGTTCGCTTTTGTCTATTATTCTACGTGGATGGGGACATAGCTAAACTTGTCCTCTAGAATCCCATCCACGACTGCTTTGGCAATTCCTTTGAAATTTTCGGTCGTCCTTGAATCACGTACTCGTATTCGATAATATCGTCTTGAAACTCCTTATTGCGTTCGCCTTCACCTATTTTAGGAAGACGAAGGCGTAGTACTAGAACTTCCTCTAAGCCTTCATATCAATTTTGACCATAACGTATTTTTTTCTACGATCTAGATCGCAATTTCTTACGACATGATTTTGTTGAAACATTATCATTATTTGTTCCCCATCGATACCCCCTTGTGTCCTCTCACCCCCTACGAAATTCTTTTAAGTTGGGTAGGATGTAAAACCCCTAAAATTTACTATTTTTTTCCTATTAAATTTAGTACTGATTTAAATTTTTTGTAATATACGTCGCGTAGTCGTATTATACGTCGCGCATGACCTTTTATTTCTTTTTTGAATTTGCTCGACGAGTGCGAATATGTGCGAGCGTACATATTTTAGAAAAATAATTTTTTATTTTATTACACTTTCAAAATATTATACAGAATTATTATTCTTGCTATAAAAAGTCTATTGTTTTTAGCAGTTATTAATAATAAATAATATTCTTCGTGCAAAAATATTTATTTCATAATATTTTATTAGTTTATTTTAAATAATAATGTATTTTCGAAATTATTATAATAGCATTTTTGGAAAAGATATTTTGAAAATATTTTGGCAATTTAAATCTTGATTTAATTTTTGGAATTATTTAAATAGATTAGATATTTGGAATTTGAATTTTCTCAATTGATTTTAAGCCAAAAGAATTTAAATTAGATTTAAATTTGGATTTGATTTGGATTTGGATTATTGAATTAAATTAAATTATATATTGAATTATCTATTTTGGGTTTAAACAAATCCTAAACTTTATCTAATTGGGAATTCCCACATCCTATAAATAGGCAGGTACTCCTCCAATTCATTATTCATCCACAATACTTCTCCACAAATCTACGTGCATCGTGTCTGTGTCCATCCAAATTCTTATTCCATATTTTTACATTTACAATTTCTCTTTCCCGTGTCCGAACCCCGGACACGTCCATCCAATCCTGTGTCACGTAGGACACGGCAATCCCAACACAGCCTAATCCCCAATTCCTTAATTCTAACCCTAACCCTAACGGCGACCAGCCCGACTCCCCTCGGCCATCCGATCCATCCCGATCACCTCCCAGCAGCACCAACCAGCCGCTCCACCACCGCCAACCCAGCACAACCAGCAAATCCACGCCAGCTGTAGCTCCGTCCTCGTTCGACCACCATCGCCACCATTGTCACCCGACCTCGACAAAACCACCAGCCACTGCCACCACGGCCGGCCACCACTGCGACCGTCCGCGGCCACCAAAACCCCAAAAATTTAAACAGAACCACCACCGCCCTACCTGTCGTTCGCCGCAGCCTCGCCTCCGCTCGTGCACCCGTGTGTCCGACGAACCTCTGTCGCCGTGGATGCGCCTCTAGCCGCATCCCGTAAGCCGCCCGCCGTAGCCCTCCTCCTCTGGCCGCGGTGTGCCCTAGCCGCCGAACCCCTCTCCTATCTAACCGCCTACCGCCGTCGCAGCGCCCATCGCCGGCCACCCTCTTCTCGTACAGATACGCCGCCCCTCTCCTCATCCTCCTCCGCTTCTGCCGCGCCAACGCCGGCAGCGCCCCCTTCCCACTCCACCACCGATCGCTCCGCCTCTCCCTCACTCCGGCGCCGCCAAGTTCCTAACTCCGCGCCCACTGCAGGCCGACCGAGCCGACCTCTCCGCCCCCGCTGGACCACCTGAGCCTTCGTTCACCCCAACTTCCTCCTTCGATCTCGACCCCTCCGCTCCTCTCCAGCTCTCACCTGCCGCCACGAAACCCTCTCCCTACTCCTCTCTCCGCCTCCCCTCTCTAATCCCTTACACTCTTTTGCTTTGATTGTAGTTGTTTTTTTTACTTACAAAAGGATTGGTTCTCCTCGAAAGAGGAGAACAAATCAGTATTTTTATTTTTTTTATTTTTATTGATTTTATTTTATTTTTTAACTGTTATTATTATTATTACAGTTGAACTGATGTTAATAGTCTTATTCTTATTATTTTCATTAATATTATCATTATTATTATTATTATTATTATATTATTATATTATTATTATTATTATTATTATTGTATATATTTGTATAAATAGCTGTATTGTTAATTAGTACTTATAAACAAGTATGTAAGTTAAGTACAAATTTTATTTACTGTCAATATTATCTATAAGGATAGTTTGCTATTAATTATCTATTATTTTCAATGGTACTGCTAGTACCTATATTATTTTGTTCTCATTATATTGAAATAATTCTAAATAAATTTTATATTATTTTATAGTACCATATTTATTGTTTTTACCTAAAATAATTTTGAACATATTTACCTAAAATACTTTAAACCACAAAATTTAGTTTCAAAAATTATAAAATAATTTATAGTTTCTCAAATATTTTAGATAATATAGTTCTATCTCAAAAATCGTATTTTTACAACTTAGAGCTTTTGCAAAAAGAAGAAGAAGATTTTCTTGACTTAAAGTTTTTTTTCAAGGAATATTTTGACCTATGAGAACTAGTTATTAAGTATTATTATAATCATATATATTATTTTTTCAAATTCCTTCGATTATCTTCCTCTTCCGCGATTAGTCCTATTCGCAATCCCTTGCCAATTCAAGCCTATGTTATGTCCACCCTAACTAACTTGACCCTTCTGGACCCAATGGAACTGTCCGTGCCACCACCCGGGGTCACCATGTACAGTTGTTGCACCGAAGTCACGGTTCATGCCAGCTTGATCATCGTAGCACACCAGGCATCCTACCAGGCAAGACACCTTGCCATTTGTTGTTTACTTATTTTAGCTCATATTTCATGTACTGTTCATTATTTTCTTTATGCAAATAAACTGTGATACATGGCATAACCTGTTAGAACTTACTGTTCTTTTATATTTCCTGCTATGTATTATTTTTCTTACACATTAAACCTAGATTTAAGGGACTACCTTTGTGTGTTGCATTCATGGCCTTGACACGTTGTGCCACGAAGTTGTGTGTCGCATGTAGAACACGGAAGTGCGTGATTGGCTGGCCACCAGTACGTACAAGCCGTGCGATAGGAATAACCGCTAATAGAGATTGTATGCTAGTTTGACTTAGCGGTTATAGTGGTTTGTGTTGTGGATACAACACAGTAGGCATTGGACGGAGAGGACAATTCCTTAGCGTATGGGCTTCGATACACTTTTTCTTATGACCCGAACTCTCCGCTGGAGATACGGGGTTGATGATCCATGATTACTAACGACCACTAATGATTCTGCGGAACATCATGCTCTTACTGATGGGGCCTTTGGTGCCCAAGGAGGATTATGCCGATCGTATTCAGCCAGGGCCCATGCATAGGAAGGATTGTTCTTAACTACATTTTACTTAGAACGGCAGGCTACCCTATCCGTTAGGTACGAGTACTTTTGGTTTGGGTACTTGTATCTGACCGTGGCTTGGAACAATAGCTTGTCGCAGATTAGTTCGTCACATCTTGTCCTTGTTTGGTTGTAGGTGTGACTTACTACTTCGATGAGAAGGTATTGAACCTTGTTGGGGTCCGGATACCATATTAGATTCATAGCATGGAAAGGTACGTCACCGTGAATTAGTTTACCATCTCCTGTCCTTGTTTGGTTGGGGGAATGGTACGCTCGTTCAATAGGTGTGTATTGGACCATGTTATAATTCAATTGACTTATTTATTTGAGCAATATTTATTCAGTTTATATGGCATGATATTATGTGTCTTGTTACGTCCCTCTGAGGACCTGGTTATCTTTCCAGGTGTGTGCTCTTGTCTTTCGCAGGTGTTCCAGCTCTAGCCGTGATCATTGATATTTCTTTGAGGATGATTGCACTTGGATCGTCTTCGCTTCACTCGCCAAATTCATTTCTTTACTCATGTATTTTTTTCCATTTACTTGTTGGTAGTGGATTTGTCTCCGCCCAACATATTATATCAGGACAAATTTATTCTCATTATATGATATCTTTTATTTATTTATTCTGTGTGGATGAGATTAGTTATGGTTCTAGCATTTTACAGCTTATGTATTCATACGAGGATTCCATATATTGGAGTGTACTTCGTATGAATACAGTTGGCATGTCTACATTCCTAGTCCTACGTATTTTGGGACTGGGGCGTTACAATAATCCTATCTTGTATGCTTATATAGAACATGGAAAAGAACATAAAAAATGTGAGAACTCTCGCACTCGTGCTAAGGCACGGGCTTATATTTCGAGTTCCTTATGCGGTCAACAATGAAACAATAAATGGATTACAATAATAAAATGGGAAGACTATCAACATAGTCGTTCCGAGTAGAGTATAGCAACATTAAAAGATTATGGGATCGATGGGTTGCCAAGGAGACTCCCGCACGGGAAGTTGCATAATGTGTGAATGAAAGAATGAATGGATAAGTGAATGAATGAACCAACGAATGAAAGAATGAATACGTGAATGAATCAATGAATGAACGGACAAGTAAAAAGAAAGAAAAGAAAGAATGAATAAAAGATAAGGAAGAAAGGAATGGTTAGCGACATGTATGACGGACACGTGCAACGGGGCTCGCTATCCGCGCTGTACGAACGCCAACCTGGTCGATAACGCATTATGGCTAAGGGTTAGCCTACGGCTCGGAGACAGCCGTTGAGTTAAAATGACAAACAATACGAAATGGTCATGGACAATCCCCTTATATACGGAAGGTGGGAGGAATAAAGGATTTCCAGCGACACGGTCAAAGGGAAGACGTGGCCAGTCCGGACGGAAATTAAAGGGGCTTACGGGCTCACGTGGGTGCGGGCTTGGCCACCCAGGAGCATAAGTGCGGGATATTTCAAAAGACTATCAGGGTGTTCCAGCCGCACGCTATGATAGGTGAGAAATTACCAAAGGAGAAAGGGTCCAAAATGGCTTGTGGTGCCAGCGACCGGTACATATAGATTAAGTAGGATTTGCTGGTGGCAATCCACGTGCAAGTCCTTGCATTGAAACAAAGTAGTCTAAGTTAATTGAATGAAGCACCTTCCGAACAGGCTTGAATGTAACACACCAAATGATAAAGAGTACTTCATGCTAATGAACTAGAAAATACGTCTACGATGCACTAGAATCTGAGGCAAGAACACGCCCTCGATATTGAATGGTTACGAGAATCACGTTAAGTTATTACATATGAATTGTTGACTAACTTGGTTTACTTTGGATAGGAAGGCCGGACGGTAAGTATGGGTAAGTCGTACATGTATTTCCATGCAACACATCGAAATCGGTAACAGGAGATAGGTCATGAAATATGCCATGAAACTGATCCTAAGGCAAGATTAGAAAGACAATGAATGATAGACGGTGCACAAAAGTAAATAGAACATGTTTGGTAATGATAGCATTGTGGACGAGCTAGCCTCCCCACCAATGCATAACAATGTACTGATAATCCTACAGATTGCTTGCAGGAAGCAGGAGACGTCAGCGGGTGCGGAGCTTTCCTCGAACGTGCTAAGACGTGGAGCTAACTCTGGAGCCTTGGAGCATTGCAAGGAGCTGAAGCACCATATACAGGACATAATGTATCGGAACATCGCCATGAATCATTCCATCTTGTAAGCCACTTAGCATGTCTTTTATGTTTCAGAGAGAAAGGGAGCTTGAGCGATTTGTAATCTCGCCTAGCACCGTTTGTAAACTTCTTGAATGTCAATAAAGAGTTTGAATTCGCTTCAAATTGTGTTCATTTACTTTTCGCTGCAAATGGGGACGCTCTGTGCGACTCTGTGGCCAAGCTCAAATCGGTCGTTTATGGACTTAGCTTTGCACGGGCTCAACCTAGGCCCGTGCGGCATCATGCCTTAGCGAGGACGATCGCTCCTGCAGGAGCGGGGCGTGACAGATTGGTATCAGAGCACGGATTTACGTCCTTGGACTTTATTTCGATTTTCTCAGTTTTGAAAGCTCGTTTTGAAACAAAAGAAGTATACGCCCTCTCTCATTGTGCCTTGGGATGTTCCATACAATAAGTCTAATATTTTAAAAGCTCATACGAGTACTCGATTGAACGGGATCGATAGGCGAAGGCCTTTGTGCCAAACTGCGATGGACTCGAGTTGGAAGGAACGCATGCTAAAAGTTAGCAAACGAAGTGCGTACTTGAATAACCTTATGCTGAAAGTAGCGAACGTGTACGCGAGACAGAAGTATAGTTCGAACGGGATGGTTATGCACGCAGCCTTTTGGCTAAGTTGTGCGGAGTATCGCGCACCTAGACCTTCTGGTGCGAACGAGTTTGCGAGCGAGATCGACTATCGCTCGGACGAGAATAAGTGAGACTTAGAACGTTTGTTGATAGAGACGCTATTTGACCAATACTAAAACGAGCACGAGAGATGGTCCTTTGACTTTGAGGAATGGGCAAACGCGCGATTGAGCACATCGATTGGGAATCGAATGATCTTTTGAGGGTTTGTAGAATGACTTGACTTCGAGTGGTGTATATGTGATAGGTTCGAAGAAGAATAAGAGTGAGTGTCAACAACTAATCGAGTGGCTTGAACCCTGAGTGGTGTATGGACGTTTTGTTCGAGCGAGACTAAAGAATTTACGGATAGAACGAGTATGTCGGCAAGCGATGATATCGCGCAAAGCCTTAGAACGAGTAACGCTTAGTTGGTTTTGACTTCAATAGTCTCAAATGAGATATCGTTCGAACGAATTCAGAATACGTAGTGCGAATTACGAAACGATTGAATAGAGAGTTGGAGCGATAAAACGAATGGAGGTCTTGGTCGAGGAAACATAGAAGGTCGTGCATGCGATTTTGAATTTTAGTCGAAGGGATTGAAACTTGAGTTAAGGTGAAATATCCATGGATGAGATCAAAGATAGCACGATCGGAAGATAGCGTG